>LKNJ01000557.1:0-190106 GCA_002120245.1 Maccullochella peelii
TATTTTCCTTCAACCGAAGGTGGTGCCCCAGGTTTTAATAATATAATAATAAATATCTAAGAGGTAGGATCGCTACACTAGCCAAACCCTGTTGCCTTTGAGAACCTTTAATGGATGAGAAGCTTCCATGCAAAGCAGAAAAAAAACAACAAAAACATCCATACAGGGCAACTTGAGCTTTCATTCTCTGTACACAAAAATACTACCAAAAGAAAAAGTTCCCTAAAGGAGGGCTTTCAGGCTCGCCTATCATGCTAGACCTCAACTGCAACAGTAACAAAGAAATAGCAAAACCCAAAGGTGGTAAGGAAGAACACAAACCACATACTCCAACATTGCTCAACTGGTTTTAGACTACTCCTTAAGCCAAGGCATAGTGTCTGGTGCGGTCTGCAGGTGTGAGTCAGTTTACAGATTATTACATATATTATCTGCTCAACTCTGCAAGAAGTCAAAACAGAGGCACTTCTCAAAGGTAGAAGCACAAAAGTGTATAAAAGCCCGATCCTGACTCACACAGCTGCAAACCTGCAGGCACATCAGGAAATGCCCTAAAAAAGACAACAGAGAAGATACTAAAAAAGAGAGAAGTCAACTATGTGAGTGACTTTACCCAGAAAGATGAGTTGTTTAAAAGTTGTATGAAATTTCTGAAACCCCGAGTTTTTGTGCAGTTCACAAACACACTTCAAATATCCTGAGAAAAAAAATGGGTAACAAAAAGGCAGGGTAGGAGAGACAGAAATTCTGATTAAAGAACAACATACTCAGCATACCATACCTTAAAAACATGGCTCACAATCTGTCATCAGTATGTTAATGTAATTGAGTCATCTCTTACTTAAACACCATAACCCTAACCCTACTTAAATAATATTTAGTTGTATCACCTGCCGCATATCTGTTACCGCCTCTTATCATGTTCTGGAAATCCTGTTGACAAGGAAAATTGATTCACCACAGTTAGTAGAGAGGCGCAGTCAGCATTTGTCATCATGCAATTACATGGAAGAAACATTTGGAAAAAAGAGCATGGTACAAGAACATGGTAAAGAGCTGTTGATTGCAAAAGCAGCTTCAGAGAGATTAATGGACCAAAACAATAAAAATGCTCATATATTGCATTCTGTGGATAGCTGTTTTACATTTTCTTGATGAAGCATTTCTGGCCACACACAACCCCACACTCCTTTCATCAAGTCCAGGAATGTGAGTTTGTGCATGCTGACTGTGACTTAACAGAGAGCATGTTACTCCCTCCCAAAAATATGAAATCATAGATTCTTTGGAAGTCTGCGGTCTTACAAGTATCCTTTTCTTTTCTATTACTCTTTAAAAGTCACACAGTGTGCAGAAAGAAAAGATAGTGGAATGGCAATGGAAGGAGGAGAGGGTCACTTTCAGAGCTTGTCTAATCCTTTAGTTCATCTATCCCAAATTTAATTCACTTTAAATTAAAGATAAGGAAAAGTTTCTCTCAAATAACTTCAAAACCATGGATAATGGATGATGAAGACAGAACACCGTTGTTGAATTTGGTTTAGGTCTACATGTTTTCTCTGGTAGCTACTTCGACTTCTAATGAGATACAAATAGGTGTGCTATAGCTACACCTATCAACTTCTGATGTGTTCTTTCAGAAACGTTTTAATCTTTAAAACACAACTTTATTAACAACAATATTCTAAACATTGATGCTGATGCATGATGCTCAGATATTTTGATATAGTTCCATTATTATAAGACATAACAACCTCTGTTCTTGAGCAGTTACTTTTGTGATAGCAGGCATTAGCAGGAGGCTATTAAATGTGTAATGTCATATCGTTTGACTTTTATTGAAAGTGAAATCGAAACAAACCAAGGTCATATCCATCCTTTAAATTCCAAAACCTTACCATCCAACGAAGTGCCTGGAAAATTGCATGGTTGCATACAACATTTTGGGTTAACACAGAGTTATAACCCAATGATATCATTTCAAAGTGAAGTTCGGGGGAGTGCATGTTGTCAGTCCATAGCTGGAGTAGTAGGAAAGGTGTTAGAGAGGAGGATGTGAAAATGAAAAAAGTTCAAGCGGAGAGGGGTAATATTTCACGGTCCTGTTTTGTCTGGTGGCAGTTATCAGCAGCTGCCAGTCTGATAATTGCTGCTTGAGGCCCAGCGCTACTCCTTCAAGTCTGCACTGACAGCCCAATTCAAGAATTCAGCCACGGGAGCCGCTGCCTGCTGCTATGTAGCTGTTGGGATAACACTGACTTTTGTTTGATATCATAGCACAATTGCTTGTGTCAAGTGCTTACTTGAAATACTCTTGCTAAGTCTGCCTTATTCAAAGGACTGAAAGTATACTCACATATACAATATGCTGTATATGTGAGTATAGGGTATACTAAATGCATTTGAGCGCACAATGTCTATTTGCTCTTGTGGCTCACACAGGTGTTATTATTCAGCTTGCACAGCTTGAAACTGGCATGAGCAGTATACAGAGTCACGTCATACATATTTTGCTGTTGAGGTTAAAAATGTATAGCGGAGTGGAGCTGGCCAAAGTTTTTGTCTGCTCATTTGTAAAGTGTGGAACAAGCCAACATACAGTGCAGGGGTGTGTGCATGTGAAGAAATATTAAGGAGAAATAGATTGCCAAGGAGGGCAAGAGAAAAACGACAGGAATTTTCTTTGATTTAAGCCCCGGCGTTCGTCTTCGAAGAGTTGTGGCTGTGTTGTGTACAATCAACACGCTCTGTCACTTAGCCACCAGATAACTGATGTTCCACTCCCCTCATAACCAGAAGCTATCAGTCTGGGACTTCTGCTTGTATCTTTCCTGTCGTCTCTCAAGTAAATTACAGCTCAGCAGTTCCAGATAGCTTGATGTTCTTCCTCTGCCCTCCAGCTCTCTTTCTCCTTTGGCATTAATTTCTCTTTTTTCTTTATTATTTTATTTAATCTGCAGATGGTGAGCGCAATTAGGACACTAACTCACCACAAATGTAAGAAATAGGTGTGTATCACCAGAGTCAGTATTGTAATTCAAATTTTAACAGTTTTTTTTTGCCTTTTGTTCCAGTTGGTCGAGTTCCCTCATTTGCTTGAGATCAGTAATTGCTGATTTCATAAATTTACATAAAAGCTATTGGACTACCAAAAACTTTAAATGGCACAATTCAACTACATATCATTCTTCACTTATAAAACTCTGTGTCTTGGTATTTACAAGATAGTTACATACTAGATTTATATGTTGAATGGAACAATATGCTGCAATGGTAGTCTCTGAAAAATAAAAGCCCTCACCCTCATTTCATTAGCTTGTGCAATTTGTGACCTGTTATTTAGGCCAAAGCTTAAGCTCTGCAAACAATCCGATTGCTAAGGGGTTGTTTTTTCAGTTGTGCGAGTAGATTTCTAGGTTCTATATTGCCTGTATTTTTAGTGCATATCTGAGTGCAGCTATGAATTAGAGAGTTCAGCACACATATCTGTTCAAGCATCAAGGTCAGTGGGTATGAGTAGACCAGAATATGTTCTGGTTGTGTAGCGCAGAAAGTGTCCTTTTCACTGGCCATGTTGGTGGAGGGTGGTGAATAGACTGGCCACTTGGCCAGAAGGTATAACAGATACAGTCTATTGGCTGTCCAAAAGATTGTCCAATCACAAGTCACAACATTGGCTGAGAGAAGTCCTACTCTAATAAGTCTGACTGATTTAATGCAACACAGCTTCTTAAAGTGAAGAAAACATTCTACAAAGCAACCTTGAAAACTCCAGTTTGGTGTTCGAGTTGGATGAGAAATTTATACCAATCTCATGAAGCTATACCAGCACATTAAAGCTCACTTGATTAACACGTTATATATATATATCCAGGCTAGCTGTCCCCTGTTTCCAGTCTTTTTGCTAAGCTAAGCTACCCGGCTGCTGGTTGTATCTTAATATTTATCATACAGACAAAAGAATGATATCAATCGTCTCATCTGACTCCCGAGCAAGAAAGCGACATTCGACATTTCCCAAAATGTCAAACTTCCTTTAAAATACTGTTTGGGGGTGTTATTTCCTTCACTGATAGGGCACAATGTGAAAGTTTGTTTTTTCACACGTCTACACTCACAAAGAGCTGAGCATATAAATACACTTGCAAAACCCAGTTAGCTTATACTTTCCTAACAACTGTCATGGTCTTGTTAGTGAGGAAGCTTTGAGCAATATGGAAACTCAAAGTTTGAAAAGCCTGCATTAATAAAAAAACAAAACTAAGTTTGCTGGAGTCCTATTATTATTATTATTAAAGGCATATATACAGTATAATGTACTTCACTCTCCCTCTTCCAATTTTTCTTTCCTCTCTTATCTGACAATCTAACAGTATCTAACAAATGCTTAAGTAGTATGTGTTTGTTTGATTTGCTGTAATTTATAAAATGGGATCCTGGAATAATTTCCCATATAAACAAAAGACTCAGCTACCTGAGATGAAGCAGGGCGCCATCATGAAAAACAGACAGGAAATTAAGAACAAGGTTATTTGGAACATCTCTAGGTCACCTTGTAGGCTCAAATTAAAGATGAGGTAAGTCATAAAGCATAAATGCGTGAATCTGGAATATACATATCAGCAGTTTATTTACCTAAAGTTAAAGCCAATTCCTAATTGTACTGATGCAAAACGTGGCCCTGGACTGGTTGATTTTGTAGGAATCACCTTAAGATTTTGGTGTTCTCTTCCAACCTGCTGCTCTGCCTTCCAAACAGGAGGTGTTAGCTAGAGGTGATAAAACTGCACCATCCTGCTTTCATTAGAGACAGCACGGCCAGAAATAGAAGGCTCAACTGGAATTAATTACACCAAATGTCACATGACTGAAGATTAGGAAGAAGACAACTCATCTCGCAGGGTATAACGAGAAAATCGTAATAATTATTCCCACAGGAAAAGATCCATCAAAATAAGACAGCAGGGAACATACAGTACTTTGAGCTGTAAATTAAACTATGTGGCTGCATAAGTCTATATAGTGGTGGATTTTGTGAATCAATATTTGTTGCTCTTTTCTGTATTGAATGATTTTGGATTAATTTTCCAAACAGTGAAGAAACCGCCGCTCAGTTGCCTCATTATAAATCACACTTGGATCAAAAGTCCTCCCTAAAAATTCACCCTTGAATACACCCTGGGTTAATTAACAGGTGGCAACCTGCTGCAATTATTTTGAGCTTCTTTAGAAATTATCATTTTCAGCCAAGAGAAGTCATTTTTTACAGTACATGTTTATTGATTTGTTTATTAGTTGATTAATATATTGGAGAATGTATTAGCCTAAAAGAGAGAGCCCTACTGTATCACATGGATCACATATTCACTCTATGCATGAATATTCCACAGTCATGAGTGATCTTTCCTCTGTTAAGTTTAATTTTTTGCCACTAAATAAACATTTATGTCAGAGCTGAACACTTAAAAGTCATGTGTAGCTGTAACAAATCTAATTTCATAAATATGTGAGTACCTGGTTCCTGTATGAACTCTTCATGCTGACATTACAGTTGATTTTCTAGGTGCATACAATGTACACAGTATCACACGAATCACAGTTTGTGTGAATATGTAATCTGATGGGATTAGGAAGATAAACCCTATAGCAGGAACACACTATATAAACACTGAAGCAGCTTGCAGCCTGACAAACATATTTTTTATTGTTGTGGAGATGCAGCTTGCCTGGTTGCAATTGCAGTTTGCCATGGTGCACCCTGGTGTTCAAAGTGCCAATTTACGCACAGCCCTAGACAGTCTCTGAGACAGATATTGTGTCTCGAGTACCATAGTAGCACATTACAATCACTGGGTTTTGCTTCCACTTATATGTCAGAGCGACTTAAAAAAAAAAACAGTACTGCTAAGTACAGATTTCTGATTTGACTCTGAAGTTACATTTCACCTCACTTGCTCTGTGAATGTGTGTTTCATTTTCTTGCTCTGTTTTGCCAGAAGATCACACTTCTCTTTTTTTTTTCTGTTGTTCTTGATTCAATGTTGCCTGGAGAATATGAAAATAAGGCCGTCACTCTTCACTCCAACCAGCGCTGTTGCACAATTCATTTCATACCTCCGCGCCTCAGAGTCTACATGAGTTGTTGGATGTAGAGGCTGCTGCAGTGATATAGCACTTGTCCTTGCTGTGAAATGATCCATCTGCAGGTATGTCTGTCTGCATCACAGGCATCCTCTCACTCATTCTCTCCTCCACTCCCCAGATGAGCAAAAGCGCCTCATTTACTCAGGCTTCAAAGACACTGCCTTTTCTCCCACATGACTTCGCTTCCCAGGGGGGTTTGTCTTTCCCTTTGAATCCCAACCAAACAGGCTTTGATGGCATCTTTGTGTATTACATGAGTCAACTACATTCCACTGAGAAAAATATGCATGCTCTGTAGTACCAGCCACGAAATAAAGTGTGAAAGAACTCAAACTTGGCATCATTCAAGTTTTTATAAAACAAATGGATGTCTTTGCACAATTTTGCTGAATCTTGGGGAATTAAGTGTATTAAAAGCCATGTCAGACATCAGTTCTTAAAAACCTTCAACCCAAAGAAGAAAAAATTGCTGTGATACAATATAAATCACATGACACTTTCTCTAAACCATTAGCATAGAGCTGTTGGCGATATAAGATTCACCAGTTCCATGTATGTTCTCTTGAAGGTTATTATAACATCATTTCATACCCAAAACCTCTTGACATCGTGCATTGTAAGTTTATTCAGGATGATTCTTTAGTGGTATAGGAATGGATTGTCACTGGCTTAGAGGGAACACAGTTCTGTATAAAGATTACTTCACTGTATTTTCAAAAGATGGAATGGTGAATGCTGGTGCTGAAGCATTTTGCATTATCGATATGCAGTGGCAAATGGCACTCTTGCAGCTTGACTCTGATTGTCTATCCACTAGAGAGAAAATTCAAACCAAGACACAACATTTGAACAATGAAGTCAACATCAGGCAAGCAGACTCTCTGGAGTTGTTGTCTTCTTCACTATTTGTTTTCTTCGTGTATTTTTATTGCATTAAAAATGCTTTTGGATGACTAACAGCAGAGCGTCTTTTGATCCAAAAACAGTTTTAATAATATAATAATTGTGATTCTGTGTTGGATTTTACAGCTTTTCACATAAAATCTTGAGGTTACAGAAAACACACTGGAATGAGAATCTGCATGACTGGGCTGTTAACAGCTGTTTTGAATATTTTTGGGTAAATATCGACTAATTTAATGATGTACCTATTTTGCAACAAATCTGGATGTATATTCATAGAAAAATCATAATGATAACAATTTGGAAAGGAAATGCTGCTCCAAAAGACTATGTGCCTATTGTGCCTATATACATGTACAGCCTTTTAGGTATTTTATAATGCATATAAAAAATAGTCTTTGATCCCTAAGGCACAATAAAGAAAAAAATGTAGTATTTACTCTATTATATGCTTGGTGTTTTGGCTGTTATGCTCTGACAGTCACATATGCTTCCTATGCTTGAAATGATATCTCATTTAGACTTCTCATTGCTCAGTTGCTGTAAGCAACATAATAATTAATATGGCTGATGTACCTCACCTAAATGAGTCACATTCTTTGCATTTGTGGCAGTACTGACAGACAGATTGATCATTATGGTCCATCAGATACTGATGTAATTATGTACAAAGATGAAAACGATAACAGGGAGAGGACAGCCATAACCATTTTCAGCTGTCAAAACAACAAGAAAGTTTGACAGTTGTTCCTGTGTTTGCAAAGTGCACAAATGTCTGTAAATAATATTAACAAAGTGGAACATTGCAAGAACCAATAATGGACAATTAAAGGGGACGAATTAATTCAAGTATTATGGAAATTAGCTGTGCTCATGTGTAACAAATCTCCTGGCCTGTGACTGAATAACAAGAAACACAGACTGAGGCTGTACCCAGTGTTTTATGAGGACGAGAATAAATGTACACGACTTTCACGTATAGGTTTCTAATGGCTAGTCTAAAATATTCAAGTCTTATTCATAAGACTGGCTGTATTTGAATTCATAATGTGAACATAAACCTAAGGAATGACTTTTTCTCACTATAGTTAAAGCAGAGGTGATGCTCACATAAACAAAAAAACTTCTCTCTCTTTCACCTTCTTCTCACCTATTTGCCAAAACTTGTTGTTTCCTTTAGTCTAGACCTGTGTTTTGTCAGACCCATGTTTTCACCAGAAAAAAATATCTCGAGGATAGGGCATTTTTCTTTTAACAGCCCAGAGAAATGAATCTATACTTTTGTTTCCTGCAGAATCAACAAACAATGCATCACTATGCAGCTGCTTTCATGCAAACACCAATACATTACCCCGGTGTCGGTCTCTCTTCAGTTGCTCCCTTATATACACATAACTGATGGTAAATTCTATGTCTGACTTCCAAGGCATTAGATGTTGTTGTACCTGACTTATTCTCCGTAGCTAACACACACTCTCCCTTCAGAAGGGGCAGGACTCCTTCTCAGTCCACACATTGAAAAGATAACAGCTGGATACAGAGTCTTCAACAACCCTCTTAGTGAAGTAAGCTTCTTGCCACTTTCAGGGAGTCCAACACTGTCTTCTTAAATCCAAACTAAAGACCAATTCATCCAGAATAGTTTACAGCCAACCTTAACTCCCGCCTCACCAGCCTTTTCTTTCTCTTTGTATATTTATCACATACTTTCCTGCAGTCATTCACTTACTGTTTCTGCCCGGTGCCCTGTCATTGCCTGGGTTTCTCATATCCACTTAAACACATGTGTAGATGCACATACACACCAACACAAACACCGGCTCTGGCTCTCATCTCATGTTTTTAGTGTCCTTGTTTTTTCATCTGTTCTTGTGGCCACTGCTTTGTGCAAAGCACTCTGTGTCAATGATATGACTGTACTGTGACAAAACACATCAATACTGGTGTTAATATTGACATTTCTTACCAAATGTATAAAAATCAGCATTTCATGGGTCGAAAATGGCTCAACACGCAATCTACTGTTTTTAATCAGCCTTGAACCTTGCAAGGCCAATACTGACATAGAGTCAACCGGTTGGTACTTAACTATGTCATGAGATTTATATAAAAAAAGACTCTAATCAGTGTCACAGTCATAGACTGTATATAAAGATGGATGACGTGTCTCTACCAAGCCCTCAGGAAGTGCGCCAGGCTTTGAAGCCAATTTGACATAGTCGCCAAATTGTGTAATTACAACTTCTGGGTCACGTCACGTGATGCACACTGGCCCCAAGAGACTTTTTCCCGTAGACTTACATTTTGAAAGAGACGTCTGTAAATCAGCGGATAATATTTTTTGAGGTACAACAACTAGCCAGTACGAACACTTAAATATCCCTTTTTTAAATCATTATGTCCTAAAAGTTGTAAAATGCATTAATAACCGAACTNAAGCCAATTTGACATAGTCGCCAAATTGTGTAATTACAACTTCTGGGTCACGTCACGTGATGCACACTGGCCCCAAGAGACTTTTTCCCGTAGACTTACATTTTGAAAGAGACGTCTGTAAATCAGCGGATAATATTTTTTGAGGTACAACAACTAGCCAGTACGAACACTTAAATATCCCTTTTTTAAATCATTATGTCCTAAAAGTTGTAAAATGGATAAATAGCCAAATCCAGAGTTATAGAGTCACTGCCATTCATGTGAGTGAGCCTGAGGCCGAGCGGTTGGGAGGCGGGGTTAAAGGAAGCGCTAGTGCGCTTGCTCTATGGGCCATACAACGCGGAAGCTATGCGGAAGATCCTGGAATATCCGGGTAATTTTATACCCAGGAAGTTGAACTTTTTTGGCTTCATGCGCCACTGAGCAACTTTCACAGGAATGAATGGGGCCCACCTCTGACACTGTATTCAGTTCTATTTATACATCCATGGTTTCTACTTCCTCCTACTGTACAAAAATGAAGCCAAAGTATCCCAGATACAGGAGCTGCTATCTTGCACTGGTGACATCATTGGGAGCCAGAATCTGCACAGTAGTGATTCGCGGTGGAACTGGGGCGCCTGAACCAATCACGAGCATGAGGCCACGCCTCCTGCAGTTGTTGTTCCCTCACTCGTTGCATTGTTTTAAAATATGCTGGGAGAGAGGGTTTGAGGGTGTTGTTACACTTTAAATCGACATTGAAAAAAATGTCATTTAGGGATTGAGCACACAATCTACAATTAAATCCTACAAAGTAACAATATCAGTGGTACTAACACTGAGTGCTGTTGTGAATATGAATTTTTACATCATATCAGTAATTGCTTAAAAATAGTTATTATTTAATGGTTTTGGTCGGTCTACATGTAACAACAGAAATCACAGAAATTACATGACACTCTATCAATGTTTTTACAAAATAATTATAAAGTAATTAATTATTAATTTAATTAAGTGATTTATTTACACATTGCACACATTTTTATTTTTGTAAAGATTTCTTAATATACTACACATACATATAATGATATACTCCTATTAAAGTCACTGGGAACTAGACAAGACAAACTTGGCACACTTGTTACTCACACAGTTTTTACTTTGAGTAAAAGTGTCAGGGAAATAAGTTGTGCTTGTATTCATTTTAACAAACACTATAATGCTAGCTTTATTTAAATGGACTGTATTTATATATCATTACAATTTTGCCTTTCATTCACCTATTCACAGACACACACACACACACTCACATCCTGATGGAGGTAGAGCTGCCATGCAAGGACACTTTGACACGTTGAACTTGGGATCGAACGGCCAACCCTGCAGTTAATGAACCACCCCCTCTACCTCCTGGGCCACAGTCAGCCTAGAGATGACAAGACAAGTGTAGTATTCCCATTTCTTCTTAAGTTGTATACTGCCACCCATAAAAAGCCTACTGCACCACTTAGAGCACAGACCCCCTAAACACATTGGATCTGGGCTTGATCCACTTACAGTACAGTCACTGGAAGATAATAAAACAGGCAGACATCCAAGAATCAAGCAGTTTGTTTTTAAGTCCTGCTTTAATTACATTATTCAGCAATAATGGACCATAAGCTATCTTAACTGGTGATTTACAACCAGAACTACATTTATAAATGATGCCATACTCCATACAGTAAATGTCAAATCAGAGGTTAATGTAATTCTTTCAGGGAGTACAGAAAACAGGCATCACCCACTGTTCTTAAGGAAAAGGAAAACTATGAAAGTCAGTGACTTGAAAGGAAAGACACCGATGTGAGCTATGTATTTATAAGCTTTGCTGGGCAGCTCTATTCAGAATTCTCATTCTGTGCAGAATATAGGTCAGACCTTTCTCCAAAAGCTTAATGCAGCCATGCAAACAGATCCAAATCTCAAATTCAACACTGCAGTTTTTACAAAGTAATATGATCCTGCATGTAGCCCTGACCTTTTGTATCTGGAAGATAAAATGTTTTAAAATGACCTATATAACTGCTTTTATTTCTAATAACTACAACACTGTGAATCTGAAGGATTAATGAAATTCTGCCAAACAGGTTGACCGTGCCATGATAATGATAGGAAAATATATAAATGATAGGAAATACAAGGATTTTTCTGTGCAGCTGTGGAATGACCTTCAATGTGGGTTTAGAGCTGAGTTCATTCAGGGCAAAGTATTTTAAGGTCAGTCAGATCTTATTTTGATGCTACATGTGGCCTGTGTTGTGTTGTATTGAAAATCTAAAGAACACTCCAATCAGCAGAGGTCAGTAATATTTCCCAGGAGCATGAAAAAGGTCCTACGGAGGTAAGGTCTTCAGCTGACCTTCTTAAAAATTAGACCAGAATACAAAACCCTCAGATTCAAAAAATATGAAACTGCGAAGAGATGCAGCTTTTGCTTACTCATATCATATCACTGGATGGTAGGTTTACTATTAGCAAATTGTTAACAAACCAAACAGAATCATGTATTTTAAGGATAAATAGGTTGCTCACAAAATGGCATCGGTGTAGTTTTGTAACTTTTGGGATAGCTCCATTAGGTTAAATGCAGTCATTTGTAGCTCCATAGCTCCATTAGCAGGTTAAATGCACTTGTTTGTCAACTGCTAACGTTACTGTAAGTATTCATTGAGTTGTCTTGCTATAAATCTATAAGCAAGCTGAGGATGTGCTTGTCAGTGGTTGGAGGTAAACATCACCATATCTACAAATCCTTATGGTTTTACGAAAAATATAATATGTAATATTATACAATATAATAAATATAAATACACATTTTGGTCTCTAGACACGGTCACTCTTAGGTTGCCATGCGAGGCTGTCTGAAGTTCCTTCGGCTGCTTTACGATGACAGCCCATACTTATATGTTTTGTCGTGTGCAAGCTGCTGTCAGTCCAATGACAGGAAGTAGTGACAACGCTGATGTAAAGTGATTGATGCAAAATGCTGCTCAAAACACCACAGCATTGATCATTTACAACCAAAGATGTCACCAAAAATCAAGAAAAAACAAGAACATGACAAATAATGTCAATTAAAATACTACAGGTCACAGCAAATGGCTCAGAAAACCTCAAAATTGCTTTTGTTTATTTTTTTATTTAAAGTGGATTAGTAGTGGAGGCCTTTCATATTGCTCATAAATAAGTAGGTTCAAAATAACATCCATGTTCTCATCGGTTTCCTTGACCTTCCTGAAAACTTTGAGTTTGTGTGTTTTTTTATTATGACATTTCTTATGCATTTTTTCAATGCCAGTTGACTTTGCTGTCTGATCAGTTCCCAGTGGAGCTTGGACTTCTTCAGTGATTCAAGGAAGGGGGAGTCCCTGCTTTTCATACCCTTGAGCTGTGTTGTCTGTCAGTGGGCACATCAGAGCTGTCACTCAGGAAGCGTACCAGAGCATGAACTGGTAAGACATTGGAGATGTCACTGTTCCCTCACTGACAACTGATAGAGGATGCTTCTCCTAAAAGTACTTTATTAGACACCATGAAGCCACAATTTTATAACAGCATGTTTTTATTTATTTTTTTTTTATTTTTTTTTTTTTAATTATACATATTTTCTCTCAAAAAAACATGGTGACTAAAAAGAAATCCTTTCCTTGGTCTCTGAAACCCAACATGGCCATTTTGTTTACTATATATTTTTGTATTTTAATTAATAAGTAGAGCTATTGTTACAGTTACATGTTGAATGTGTGATACCTTTGTCTTTTCTCTGCTTGGGACTGATGGTTTTTCTCAGTGTGCTTTCCATTGCATCTATCTTGGCCTGATATTAATGTCTGTTCTCTCTGCCTTTGCCTAGTGCACACATCCTCTCAATCTCCTATCCATTATTGATGTTGTTCCCTTCCGCTATCATTTAAAGGGCTTGTGTCTAAACCCCACCCAACCCTATTACTGCCACAAATAGTACCAGTTACGTTCAGCGGCTGTATATAGCTCTGTGATGGTTAGTCAGTGTGAAATACCCAATGGTATCCTCTTCCACAAAGACAACATTATCTCCATCTAGCTTATAGCAAGATGGAGTTGAATGAAAATACATGGATGTTTGTGTGTGTGAGAGAGTGTATGTGAAGTTCAATCCACCAAAAGGTCTCCCTGGTGTAATCCTGTCCAAAGACAACACTAGCATGCACACTAGACTTCAGTATAGTTTTATTGGAGCTCGGATTTAAGTTCGATAACACAATCAGTTATTTTCTCCTCATCATGCTGAGGAGACCATTTCATCCCTCTCCTCTTACTCTAATTCACTGCCAGTTTCAATTAAGAGTCATAATTACTTTACTCCCTGCTTGGTAAAATGAGTCCATTCAGGTTGATAAAAGATGACACTGCCAGTTGTTTCAGAATTTCTGTTAAGTGCACTCCAGAGCCCATACATTGTTTGCATCGCAAGGATAAAAACATAAAGATTACATTAAATGACTTACATCCATGGAATTGCATTTCTCTTGTCATAAACATGCTAACAAATATTATGTATTATCTGCCACAAAGTTTATGAACTAGGTTTTCTTCCTATGCTGTAAGGACAAGTGATTAAACTCCATAGTACATTAATTGCTAATGGTTGCATCACACGCAGAGAACTAGAGTGTCCGTTGAATTTATATCTTTGTAATAGAAAAACTGTCAGAAGTGTTTTGGTCATTAAGGCCAGTTCAGTCTAGATTATGATGCAAAGAGACACAGCAATCAGAAAACTGCACTGTTGGTCCTATATGAGGTCTGATTTCATTTTTTTTCTTTCTGCAATTACCTACAGGAACTGAAAATAAGTATCTGTTTAAGATGAAGATTCAGAAAAACAGCTGGAGATCCAATACTTCCATTGCTTCAGATAGAGCACGCAGAATGGAGAGTGGTTTCCAGTCCTTGAAGTAGGCTTCATGGTATAATGAAAGGCCGTTGGCTCAGAGTTACCACCGTCTGAACTCTCTCTTCTCAGTAGGAGACACACAATTGCCAGCAGCAGCGTGGTGAACAGTGCAAACAGGATGCTTCCATTGATGAAGCCTTCTTGAGGACTGAATGATCAAACTTTTATTGCCAGAAGAGAGCTCCAGCTGCACATTTGGATACTGGTACATTGGTGTCTCTGGAGAGTTTTCATGCATCTCAAAGCAAGATATCTGAGCTTGCAAAATCAGCACAACAGTTTGTAGTAAGAAAGAGTGAGTCACATAAACAGTAGAGAAATATTGGGTACAAGCTACAGCAACATGCTTCACTTAAAATAAATAGCAAAACTTCTACCCAAGTATTAAAGCAATAGTTTGGGAAAAATGCTTCTTTGCTATCTTGCCAAGGATGTAACAATACCACTCATATCTGTTTGTTAAATATAGAGCTATGGCCAGCAGCCAGTTAGCTTAGCTTAGCATAAACAGACTATAGCTTTGTGCAAAGGTAACAAAAATCTACCAGCACCTCAGAGCAAGTCTTGTGGTGACCGTGAGGTTCCCAGGTAACCAGCAGAGACTCAAGGAAGTAACTACTCCCACCAAAGAAGTAGTCCAGCTCATTTCCCTACGTACAACTGCATCTTGTAGTTTTTACACTTCTTTAACAAACTAGATAGAATATGTTAATTAGCGAGCTTTAGAGGTGCTGGGTTTTATTACCTTTTGATAGAGCCAGGTTAGCTGTTTGCTCCTGTTTCCAGTCTTTAATCTAAGCTAAGCTAAGCTAACCATCTCCTGGCTCCAGCTTCATATTTAACATACAGATATTAGAGTGTGTATTGATTCTCTCATCTAATTCTCTCATCATTCTCTCTGCAAGAGGAAAATAAGCATATATATTTCCAAAAATGTCAAACTATTCCTTTAAACTAAGAATTGTAATTGAATTAACTAACTAAATTATTTAAAATATAATAAACTGTAATGATGCTCCATTTATTAATAAACTTTCTTTTATTGGATTAAAAATGATCTCTAAAACTTTTTTTAGTTCTTAAACTCTTACACCCAAAAATGCCTTTAACTGCACTAGTGAAATGTAAGGTTTGCAAGACTTAACCATTTTGATCATGATGGTCACTGTTGACCTTAATACGGAATGTGTTTTGTTTATACAAAAATCAATTCATATCACTTGAGAGTGTAGGCTATGGTATACAATTTTTGACAGCAACCAAGAGATTAAAATGTTTCTGTCAGCGCTCTGCTTTTAAACATTGCATGGTGGCATATAGAACAAAAAGTAAATGGTAACATGAAGTTCTTTTGAGAAATGGTTTTCTGTGTCCCTACGGGTCTGTCTGTGACAGTTAAAAAGAAGTTCTCAAACTCCCCAGCTCAAACTAAGGTCATTAAAAAGTGCTGCCTTTGCTCTAAGCTTGGAGGCATAAAAAAATGCAGCATTATTTTGGAAAGATGACTGTGGGGCCAAAACAGGTTGGGTTTTTTTTTTAGGTGTTTTAAATTTTCCTTGTGAGTTTGGCTCTTCTGCAAATTCCAAATACATTCATAACAGACGTACCAGATGTTTCAAATCTGGGTCCACTTTGTAATAATGATTCGTGCTCACACATTCTTGCTACATTATCAACTTGCTTCACAGGCATTTTCAAATTTCCAAGTAACATTAAAAACACTGAGCTAGAAATGTATACCTGCCTTTGAAACTGGTTGTGTGTATGCCACTTGTATATTTCATACACAGCATTTATTACATATATATGAGAATGTTTCCTCTTCTACTTTTCATCATTACATTGACTTCCTGCAAAGTTTATTTCATTATTTTTGAATAAGAGTAATTATATAGTCACAACACATCCTGTCTATTATAGACACATAATGACATTTGAGTAGCTTCATGTTTTATATGCAACTACTATTGTCCTGTTACTGTTAAGCGTTATCAAAATCATATTATTATAGTATGATCAAGAATATGGAATGAAATAAGATGAAACTGTTGCCTGGAGATTATTTAAGTATAACATTGTCATTACTATTGAATCATAATATTGAGAATGCAAATTTCTCATTATTATTTAATCATAGAGTTTGACAATAGCAATGTAACTGGAAGATGTTTGGTTCTTTAGTTTGGTTTCGGTTAGTCTGATGTTGTTATTTCCCTGTTTAGATGATATCTCAAAGAGCTTTGGTTAAGATTTATTGTGTTACACCCTAAATTGGGTGCTTAAATGCAGGCTGTGAATCAGCCAGTGACATATGGAAAAGCACTACAAGCTATGCTTAAAGATTCTTGGCTAATCTAAAATAAATGTGCCCTTTTCCAAATAGCCATCCACAGGCCATCTCACTGCATCTGTAGAATGTGATGATGGAGAAAGGTCTTTTTTGTTGATATGGAGCATCGCGTGTCCTCCTTTCCTTGGGACAGAGTTGGCATAGGCCTGTATGACTCATTAATCTGTTAGATTGGAACAGTCATAACATTCGAATGCCATGTCCCCTTCTCCTGCAGTGTGATTCCTTTGATGAAACAGCTTCTTGGGATCAGAAGGGGGCAGGTAGGACAGGCTATAACTTGTGTTTTCAATCACAAGGATATTCCATTTTACAAGTTGCACATTGGATGCTGCATCTGTCTGTGCTATTTGCATGAACATCTTCTAGTTTCATTTGTCACAATCAGGCCCAGGTCTACAGGGAGACTTGGACTGGCTTCCCACTTTAGGTTTGTAGCCTGTTACCCAGCATCTGACTAAAAATATGAAGTAATATATTGTGCTTGTGTGTGGATTATTTCCCATAACATCCCCCACGTAGTGTTGGAATGCCTATCCCTTATGGCCATCGTCGACCTGGATAGGGTGTGTTGTTAGGTATGGTGTCCCTAGTCATGTCTTTTTACCTGGGAGGAGCGTCACCAAGAAGATGTAATGCAGGTTCATACTTTCACCCCCATGTCTACTTCCCAAACTAATAATAGGACCCATAGTCCTTGTCACTCACTAGTGCAGCAATGAGGATGCCAACCTTTGTTGGCTTCCCTCCTGCAAACACCGCTTATTGTATTTGTTGGAACATACAACCAATCCGAAAAGGTATGGCTACCAGAAATGTAGCCTGGTGGGGGCAAGAACTTTGCCCCTGTGGCATTTGTGCACTAAATATTGTGCATGTTTGTCCATATTTGATATTTATTGTCTGTAGACTGTCAGACAGCTTGGATGGACTGAGAGGAAGAATAAATAATTTACTCACTTAGTTGAATTCAAAGCGGTGCAGTCGTGCCAATATTACACAAGAAATATTGTCAGAATTAAACAGTTTCTTCAAAAGGGAATTGAGAACCTCCAAAAGCTGCCACTGGGGTGTTAAGGGGTTCAGTGCTGACCACCATCGCCTCATACCTTTTAAGAACCCTTCCACCAAAGAATGGCTGAGCAAGGTTGTATAACAAAAGCCCAATTACAAGAAATCACAGGCACATTTGACTTTGTAGTAGAATATAGCAGATTCCCACCCAACAGAAGTTGGAGATAAGAGAGCAATGACTCCAGCAGACTAGTCAGTGGGTTTAACCCTCATCCCCAAAAGCCCACCCATCCTTCATTGTTATGATGTCAGTGTGCAACCATCAATCATCTGTTGGCAGTTCTGTTGTTTTATCTTTTGGTCTAGTCATAGCATTGTTCTATACGCTAGAGACACTGCCTTGTGGAGTTAGAATCAGTGGAAACATTGTCATCCTACACAACAATAATCATCCTCATGTTGTGTCTTCAGGCACTTAAAAATGGGATGCCTTGATAAATGTAGGCGGCAGTGTATGGCATGGGTGGTCAAAATTCATGGTAGCATATCTTGGCAAGTATATACTGTATGTAAATTTCAGTGAGATAGTCCAGCCTATAAAGTTTATCACAAGGCCTGTCTGTCTGAAAAAGAACTTATTGACTGGTCTTGGATTTTGGCCATTTGGGCCAGTCGGCTAAAAATGTACCCACAGCACAAACAGCAACTATCTCATATTTATCTCAAGCGCTCTTGTTTGCTGAGATGCATAACCCCAAACTGCATATTTCCACTGTTTGAGGTAGAGATGCTGGCCAAAGAGGCATATATAAGGAAGCTGGAGCTTAACAACTACTTAACAACTAATTGCCTGATATGTGGAGAAGATTGCCAGTCTAGCTTCTCTGAGCCAGTCCCGCAGTTGGTTCTCGCCCTGAATGATGAGTTTTATGAGGTCCTCCAAGTTTTCTTGTGGTCTTGACTCAAACCCTGGTAACACGTGCCCAGTAATGTCTTTAAATTCCAATCACCCTCTGCTGCTAGTGTAGAGAATTCAATGGCGTAGTCTATGCTATAGTTCCCCTATGCTGCCATTGAGCACTAAGTCATCTGTCAGCTTCTCACATAGTCACAGGATGGTCAAGATCCCATTGGGATGCCAGACAAAGTGGGACTTGACGTAACAATTGGGAGAGTGGCATGAATGTCATGACACAGTACCTTGGACGTGGGACTGGAGTAGCTGGACTAGCAGCTGCAGGAGATGGAGATGTGGTGGCTGGACTTTCACCCCTGGCAGTAAGCTACTGGATAAAGGAAGAACGAGCGACAACCTACTCTTGTAGATATCTGATGGGTGGCAAGAAGCCAATGAACCATGGTGGTAAGTTCAGCCACTCTTCCCCAACACCACTCTTCACCCGAACAGTGTCACTCAGATCTGAGCGTTATGTCTCTCTTGAGTCCATTTATGTCTGATTGTTGCTGTGAGCTTGTGACACTGGCTCAGGTACTGAGAGAAGGCAGTGGTTGGCAAAATTTCAAAAAGGTTCATTAACAACAAAAGAAGGAAAAAGACGAGGAAAGTAACAAGCCTTGATTAATTCACCAGGTTGAAATTGGCGAACACCCAACTTGTGTTGCAAAGGTACCAGAAAATTAAACTACTTACTCTAAGGCTTAGCTTTTATACAAACAGACAACAAAAACAAGCAGGTTATTCAGATGATACTAGAAAGGTGTTGACTCAGCAGACTCAGCAATGGGAAACACAACATGACAACATATATTTCTGAGAAAGAAATAATTCAATGATTACATAACCTTACTTTGGATAAATGTGTCAAACCACATAAATAAACACTGTTTGTACCTTTGGCAAGATAGGCAACCAGGTGTGCTTTTTTGCAGTGTCCAATATTGTTAATTAAAAGGATGTTTTTTTATGCAGTGTGGCCAGCTTTGACTTCTTGCTTCTGTAGTTAGTTGTCTGACAGTACATGCATGTATCATGTACTTATATCTAATATATTTGATCTATTGCAAAAAGGGTGTAATGAATCTTTAGATGATCAAATACGAGTACAGAGTGGCCATGTCTCAATAGAGATGAGGTTGAAAGGCCTGTTGAAATGCACACTAGTATGCTGTGTGCAGACAGAGCAGACTAGATTTGTGCAGCTATGTATACTAATGCCGCTGAGTTCCCAAATAAGAGCAGTGGAGGAAATCCAAAATCTTACTGCAAAAATCTCCTGCAAGCTGCATTGATTTGTGTTTGAATTGACTACATGGATGACCATAGGTGTCTTAGCAACAGTCACCCCTCTTCAACACCTTACACACATCCTTGTTGTTTTGATGTGTCCCTATAAATATAGAATAAGAGTGTGTTAAATATTTTTCACAGCACTGCAGTGTAGACTGCAAATAAATCATTAACTAATTTTACAGGGAGAAATATTTGGAGGGAGGAGGATTATCTATTCTAATGTGATAGAGAAGAGTAACAGCCCATGTTAAGCAACTAGCATCATCGCTATTATCCTGCTTTCATGTTCATTCATGTACCTGCCCAAGCATCAATGTAATGGCCTTGTGTCTTCCACTACATGTCATTCAGGCATTATATATTACCTATATATTTTAAAATACTTAGTAACAAGTCTGCAGCATATGCCATTCTCATATGCTCTTGAGTATTGTTTTGATGGAAGTGATGATGTGGAAGTAATTTGTTGTTGGAGAGGAGATTAGACTCCACTATTTGACAGGTGAATCAGTGTGGACTCAGGACAACCCCCTACCCTCCTGCACCATCTTCCCACACCTAACCATCTTCATTTTTAGTATTTACCATTTATCATCAGTCTGTCTATGGATTCCCGACAAGTCCATTAAGCAAGAGACACCTTAATGGCTCTCCACTGATGATGGAGAATCCCTTGTCTGATGAGAAAGGTGAAAAAGACTAAAAGTGTAACATCACTTTGACCTTTGGGTCTATATTCAGTCACAGAGATGGGTGGGTGAGGTGGATTGGCATCATCACTCTCCCAAAACCCTGAATGGTCAGAGATTGGCCGACTGAAGTTTGAAAATATATGAGGTTGTTCTGATTTGCTTTTAAATACTTCTATTAATGCTGTATGAGACAATAGAGAATGCAACTACACAGTTTTAAGACAATCTATTTGTCGTATCGTTGGGTCATTCCAGGTCCCTATTCTCCTGTTACCTTGGCAGTGAGCTGGATTGGCTTACCTAAAGATATTATCCAAGATGTAATATGATGCTATAGGGAGAAAAGATGACACAATGAAACACCTTGAGTAAAGAGCATGAACAAGTACAGTAAAGTAAAGATGGAAATGATAGAAACAAAGTAAAAGAGAAGCACGGGGGAGCAGAAAAGAGCAAAACAAAGGAGAAAGCTGCATATGGACAAAGGAGGCCTATAGTGGCTCGGCTGGCAGGAGCCAAGAGCCACGGCTGAGTACTCTCCACTAAAGATAACAACATCACCCCAGCTAGGTTACAGGCCCCAGTGATAGGCAGTAGGCCCAGGCAGAGATTAACACTGGCGTTCAGGTCTTTCTGGGACCTCGTCCCAGCGCTAACACTTACAGAATGAGATCTCTACAGGAGTACAAAGTAGAAGCCAGACCGCCTGTCCAATGAAGACTAAATGATCTGGTAATCTGGTTTATGGTGGATAAATGGCAAAGAGCTCCATGGTTGATAGCTGCCAAAGGTTACCCCGGCTGCCCTGTGGTAATATGGAACTGTGGAGATGAAAAAAGAAAATGAATCAGTTAAGCTCAAATGCACAGGGAAGGATACAAATATAAAACAACGGGGATGAGATTTTTCCTTGTGTTGATTGGAAACATTTTTATGTTGCTTTTCAAAAGTAGCCTATGTTGACTCACATTCACACATGCACACACACTCATAGCAACACTTTCCCAATAAGTGCAAACTGAATTAAAAAAAATACTTAATACTACACTCACATGAGGAGTATTTAGAATAAAAATAGAAGAAAACAAGCCTAGTACTGAGTGGAAGTCTAAAGCCAAGGCTTATGTTAACACACACACACACACACACACACACACACACACACACACACACACAATACTCACTGGAATATTGCCTTAAATCTGCCTAATTTATAAATGGAAAAAAGCCTTTTTTCCTGCGAAGTATTGTCACAAACACACATTTTGAGTACTGTAGTAACTAGTACTGCAGTAGTAGTAGCTACTGTAGAGATGAATGCCACAGAGGAAAGACATTTGTTAAAATATGGACAAAGAGCTCACTGAAGTGTACAAAAAGAAGATGAAACAGAAGAGACAGATTATCTCACCTACATTGCATTATGTTCAGTGCATACATTTTCCAACTTAGATCTGACCACAAAAACTGAACACACACATTGTGTTGTGTGTGTGTGTGTTGGATCTGTCGCATGAAAATGATCCATTTCAAATCTCAGGCAATAGCTCAACCTCAGGGTAAGGGTAACACCGCGGAACTGTAGTGGTATCACCCACATTACACTCACCACTCTGAACTCACTCCACACAGCACAGCAACCCCAGCGGAAGAGCTGACCTGAAACACATTACCTAAGTAATGGTGCAGCCGTAACTGATGGCAGTGGTTGTTGGCAGGCACTCCACATTCTGCAAACTCTGCACTCACCAGGACCCCCTGACCATTAAAGTTAAATATACACTGTCTCACACGGTTCACGACTCAAATAAGATCCAATTGAAGTGACCAAGAGATAGCATTTAAGTTTAAGTGTGCGGTCCTACCAGAGGGATAAATCACATTATGTTATAGTAACCATTTTACACACAGAATGTATTCACCGAGGCATCTCAGAATACAGTTACTCAAACAGGTCCTGGTGAAAGGATTGTTAATCTAAAACAAACAATAACATCATCAACTAAAAATAACCAACCCCGCCTCCTACGAAACAAAGTTGCATATTACTAATTTGGTTTGCTAAATACATTTAGCAGGGAATGCAATTGCTCACTGGCAGCATTGTTTCCAACTGAAAAAGTGTGACATCCTAAAAAGTAAAAAAGGGAAAAGGTTGTGGATGTGGAGTGGTATGGTGAGGCATATAAAGCACAGGACATAGCCATAACATTGTTATTCATGCTTTAGTTGCCAGGAGGGGATATTGTCGAGAAAACTAATGAAATACATTGACCGTGAATGTTTTGCAGATGCAGTCAATATGAACATTTTCTGTTGGCAGTGAACTGTTTGCAGACATGCAATATAAAAGTTTCCCTGTTATGTTGGCATGTAACATAATCCGGGCAGCATGACATTTTTCTCCAGTACTCACTGTGTTTTCTGACAAATTAGTTGTATATGAGGGGGCAGAGTTGTAATAACTGCATCAGAAGCAACAATGGACACAGAAATAAAAGTAGTGGCAACAATTAAAGTGATTATTCTAATCATCCATCCACCTATATTCAATTCTGCTTATCCAGCTTGGGGTTTTGGGGAGCCTGTCTCAGCATGCATCAGGCAAGGGTACTTGCAACATCTAAAACATAATGGCTATAATTTCCTAACTAAGGTTAGGATTGTTATCAGATTCAAATGACTCAGAAACATTCAGAAACATTTTCACTCAGACTGAGTTGTTACTGGACATTTCAAGATAATATCTGAATGAAAATACTTCTCTGTTTTATACTACACCTTCTTTTGCTGTATGACAGTAAGTGAGTGTTTCAGCAGTGAGTACTGAGCAAGCCCAGGCTAGAGTTCAGATGTTCAATACTACTGACACATGAGATTTCCAGATACTGGATGGATAATTTAAATATTTAATGTGTTCAAATTGGAGGCATGCATGGAAATGAAATCATGAATACACTTATCTTAAATTCAAATTTGGTTAGCCTTAGATCAACAAGCATGACCCACTGAGAGCAAACAAGGAGGGGGGTTTGGCTCACGTTTATTCAGTTTGTATAAGATGTAGCCTATTCATTTCTTTTTGTGCAGAATACACGGTTCACTACTTGTTGTCTATTGCTTGTGTTGTTGATTGGGGCAGTGCTGCTGCATGAGTGTCTCAGTATGTGCTTTGCTTCCAGAATGGGTTCACATATTTCTGTGTGCATGTCAGTGTCTGTGTATTGGCTCTGAGAAAAAGACTCAGCAGACAGTGACTGAAACGCCTCTCCTCTGAGAATATAGTAGCTAATAGCAATCCCAGTCCTTGAGTTTTGAGGTTATCCCATTCAATCACTCGTCTCCACTTCAGCACACACGTTACTGGCCTGCAAAGAGACCCTGGCACTGCGATATAGCAAGGAATAGGATCTGATACTGCTGAACGGATTTCGCACAGAGCAATTTCTTTCTACTGTTTGCGTGAAGTTTAAACCATAACAAATAATCCTGTTGAATAGGTTTATTAATTGAGGAGATGATGTGTGTTTTAAGGTCACATCAGTCATTCTAAAAAAGCAGAATGAGACAGCTATGTGGAAAGCAGGCTGTAATGTTGTGCCATCTGTGCTCTGTGCCAGAGGGAGACTCCTCCTATTCACACTGCTGTGATTTCTTCTGCATCCCAGCCCAAGGTGACTGACACTTACACAGTGACAGTGCAGCATGCTCAGAGAGCCATAGCTTAGTTTCTGACAGTAGGCACAAAGGTTTTGACAGGACATGACCCCACTGAGAATATAATGCCAGGCTTGCACCAAGGAACTTGCAAGATTTATTTTTTATAGGGAATAGAATTTTTGAGCCTTCAGAGAAACCAAATTAATCCACAACAATAAATACATTTGGCAAACAATGTCATACTAATGGGAAGTTGAATTGGAATTTGAATTATCCTCACTTTTTGTGATACTGCAGCTATTATATTTTTCCCTTTTTCAAAAAAAGCTAAAGTAATTTTTGGACATATTTTTGAAAACAGTGTCTAAGCGTCAAGCAATACTGACTGGAGCACATCACAGCCCTGCATAGCCTACAAACAATGATACATGATGCTTCTTCCCCTTTTACAACAAGCCTTCAAAGCATTTGTTATACCGTGATTAATGATATCTGCCACTTGACGACACTCAACATTTGGGAGGACATGCTGTTCAGTTTTTATTCCTCTCAGAAAGTGGAAGCTAGCAAGCTAAGCTAACTAACTTTCACTTCGAAAGATAAAGCTCCGCTCGGAATGTGGAAGGTAGTTTCCGCACTTCCTAAAGTTAGCACTGATTCCAACTAGATGCTAGTTTGTGTTCATGTTATTTTAACACCTGCTGAGGCAGCTCTCACACACTCAGTGCTGAGTTCGTCACACAGCTAGCGTTAGCTGTCTCTCTTTCATGGGCAACCTCAGCACTCCATTTTTTAAATTTGAATTGATGATTTGATTTGACACAGAGTAACACTTGGAGTCACAGTTCACACCCACTGGAGAACAGCAATGTACAGAAAAAAAATTTAAATCTCTATATGAAATATTGATTTCAACATTTTCACAACATTAGTTTGGCAGAAAATATATTTCACTGAATCTTCTTTAGAAGTGGTTATACTGGTATAAATTGCAACACATATTTGTCTAGCATCATAGGAATATATCTTTATTGCTCTGCTGCTCTATGGTCTTTGGTCCAATATGGCGGGATTGGCTGCTGTTTTATGAGCTTTGTGTGACAGCTCTCCTCTATCCTCTCTCTCTGTACCTGCCTGATTCTAACACTGCTTGACACTTCTGCTGATGCATAATTCAGTGAGGAACTAATTACCCTGGCAGCTGGTACAAAGAAATTTCCTCCCTGCCCTACTGTTGCAGCAGCTCCTCATACTCATAATTTCCTGCTGCCGGGCACAGTACCACACACTGCAAAGTAAACTAAATCTCTCTTAACTATCCGTTCTTTGTATGAAAGCAAAATGGAGCTGCTTTCAGGATTATTTGGATGAACACTGTGACATGTGAGAAATCCACACGTGAGACACACATAAATAAAAGATTCATGGCTGTCTCCACCTACCTAAGTGTGATCAAACTAAATGATCAGCGCTGGGTTTATCCTTAACTGATTGTACCTTACTTATAGAGGGTAATATGAATGCAAATCCACCAAACAGAAAAAATTTTCTGCATCGACCTATTGAAGATGGAAGATTACTTTTTGTCAGAATTTCCATGAAAGCTTAATTGCAAATGCATCTGTTTTATTTATTTTATTTTAATTTTTTTTTTTTGCTGTGTAGATCAAACAGCTATGAAGCCACTTGAAGAACATACTGAAGAAATTCATCATGATGGTGATACAATATACAGTAACAATATATTAATGGTGATTGTACCTTGTCTTCTCTCTCTCTAACAATATTGTTCAACCAATAGAAGAGGCTGGTCTTTTATTTCAGTAAACACTATAGTTATTAAAATTGTTCACAGTTTATATTAATAAAATGATTTGCTGTCTTAGAGGATAGAATAGGGGCCAAGGAATTTAAAGTTTGTGTATTTCTTCTTAACCGCAACACATCCTGGAGCCAGAAGACCCCAGGAGCTAATGCCGCAGTTATAACTGCAAGATTCGCAGTCTTTATAATCAGGCAGCTCATTTGGATATGCATCAGTCATGCTCCGGGCTACTGTTTAGAAACACTACAGTTCCTCTGTGAAAATGCGTCATTTTTTCAAATTAGGTTGTTTTTTCAAAACACAAACAAAGCGGACAAAACAGTCAAAAAGGTCACTCTTCTTTTTTTGCCAAACCGTAATATAAATTGTATTAATATCATGTAATTGTTCGTGATTAAGCCAGACTAGTAAATAGATATAATGTATATATAGATTACCCATGTGTCTCTGAAGAGAAAATGTGACACATATTGATTCTAAATGCACCATTAAGTTAATCCATAGTGTGGTAAATAGCATTTGGGATATGCACTGCACTGATTTGAGCTTGATAGATAACTTATTCAAATGTTGATATAATTAGAGTTCATATATTTCAAAACAGTATTGCCTCGAGATTCTTCATCAGCCCCCCTAAAGAGATCATGCGGCAACACTGCCCTCAGTGAATTTCAACATTAATAAATCAAAATCAAATGGAGAGCATATAAGTCATTAGAAGAGTTATTTCCTATCTAGACATATATAATTTATTATGTGAAAATGAAATTGTTGAAAAGTGACTCTGAAGCCTGAGTTTGCCTGCACTTTCTTTGCCTGTTTTTACTTCTTAGCAAATATTTCTTACACTTATTGTCTGGCTTTAACAGCTATCAAAGCACACTAAAATGTTGACTACACTCAGAATTGATTCTATAATGATATTTTCACCCAATATAGCTATATGGATCTGAGTGAGTTGAATGTGACTTAAGCCTTGACTCACCAGTTTAAAGTCTAACAAGGAGTCTACAGCCATGCTAACGGCTCTGTGAGGCTGTACTTAGGCTGCTCAGAGCTAAATACTAATTTCGGCATACTAACATGCTCAAAATGGCAATGCTAATGTTTTGCAGATTTCATGTTTACCATGTTCACCATAGTTTAGCATGCTAACATTTGCTAGCTATAGCACTAAACACAGAGTACAGCTTAAATTTTTTTAATCCTGACCTGATGATGGCACTAGATCAAGTTAAGTGATGATCCAAGTTAGTAGGATTCTTATGATATTTTAAAGGATTTAAAAACCTTGACCTGCTGGTGGTGCGGAATCAAAAGTCAGGGGATCAATAAGGTCCCTGGTGTCAGAAACAAGCACTCTGACATTGCAATGTTAGTATCAAAATCTTGATGAATTAGCAAGGGAGTCATTGGGAAATAAATTATAGTTGGGCAATTTTAATGAAATGCAAAAATGACATGGGGACAAGCTCTGGTATCACTGGCACATCCGGTATTAAACATCACTGATGTCAAAATCTGGGTGGAGATAAGAACATTTTGTTTGTGGTGTAGAAACTATATTCATTCAAAAAATGATCAGAAGCTGAACCTTTGCATGCTTATTTTGCTGGACAAAAAGACAGAAAAAAGACAGATCGAAGGTCAAGAAGTGAGAGAGGAGGATGAGTGTATGATAACAGTCTGAACAGATGGGAGTGCACGGGCTTGTGGTTGACTGTGGAGGTTAATTGTTTATTTGCTCCAGTGGCCGTAGTCTGTTTAGATTATTGTTATCAGGAGGGATTGAAAATTCGACTGCAAAGGCCCATAAGAGAGCGGCTATCTGCAGGCTGAGCATATTGCACTATCTTCAAATATAAAAGGATGGATGCTATTAGAGGCGCGGTGTGATACTTTGAGACACCAGAGGCATTGGCAAGTGTGACATGGAAAGAGTGTGATGCTTTCATTTTTTGGGAAAGGAATTTTGACTGGGTGTAGACCCGCAGGCTTGGAGCAATGATGTGATGAGAGTGACAGTTGGCAGTTTGTTGAGCATGTGGATTTTGCTTGCCTTTACAAAGTGTCCAGAAAGGTTTATAGCAGTATAGACGGAGGAAGATGATCTATAACCTGATGGAAAAGCTTTCATATAAGCATAATAAGCAAGGTGCATATTAGCAGAGTTGTACCTGTTAATTCAACATTAATACTGTGGCAATAACAGACTTTAATGACCTACATGACTTTGTGTCTTTAAACATCTGTCTCGGTAAACGGTAAACCTTTATCCTAAATTTTAAACAAAAAGGTTCCAATGCTGTGATGATGCTACGTCCAAATAAATACGTTGCTATGAGGAGTGCTGGTAAATATGTAAAAATTGTGTCATTCTGACAAAAGGTGCTTGCATCTCGCTGACAATTCTTGAGTTGTGGTGTTATTTCAACACATACCTGTTAGTTGCATAAGATTGTTGAGTAAGTAGCATGTTTGCTTTAAAATAGAGCCATAGTAGTTTTGGCAGCTGAGCCAGGCTCATAACTCTGCATGACAGTGTCACATTTGAGCCGATCATTAGAATCTAATTAATATTGGTTATATCCACATAAAGCCCTCCTGCTATTTCATCTAATGAAGGCAGACAGCTCCCTCGTTTCCTCCCCTCCCTGCACTGTGTTCTCATGACAACAGGCTCCCAGTCCAATACCGCCAACTGCATTGTTACTGTCAGGTGAGGTGCATTTCAGGCTCTCACGGTTCCCTCAAGGCCACACAATTGCAGACGAGAGATCAAAACAATCCATAGCTATGCTATTTCTGTGGTTGCCACTTTATTACGATGGACGCTTTAAACGTATGGACGTGAATCTTGATTTTGTTAAAACAAACAAAAGTCCGGTTGAAGCCTCCTGACAATGAGTATTAATAGCAGATGATTGGGGTTATTCTCGATACCATAAGCATTCCTAAGTGCAAAGTGTCTCGTTCAAGATGAAAGGGTTTAAACCCACTTTATATACTTCCTTTCCTCCAGACAGGCTTAGTAAACAAAAGGACATTAAGCCCATCTTGTGTGCTCAATGTGTCTGCTGGACCAGATTAGTTGGTCCCTGCCTCTCAGTAGAAGATGGGCCCAGATGCAGAGCTGCTTGTTCTCATAGAGTGAGCTAAGAGGCAACACACCATTTGATGAGGACAAAAAGCCTTAAAGGGAACAAGGTTATTTCCACAAGTGAAAGTGAAACACAGTGTTAAAGTAGAAACACGCAAAGTGGAAACTACCCAGGCAGACCTTTCAAATTAAGTTCTCTGCCACCTTAACGGATATTTCAACAAGAGAGGAGGATCCATCCCTCAGTGCTGTTTTGACACATACAGCACCTGATAGGACTAGCTGTTAGCATAAATCTTTAGAATTTGCAAGGCCTTTCCTATGAAAACTTTTCCTCCAAAGAGAAAGTGAGCAGTTTCTTCAGCACCACTGACAGAACACTGACAGTTCTGCATGAGCTGTTTATGGAGCCCACTCTGCCTCTGTGGAGTGAAAGCTTTTACAGGGACATATCCACTCCATTAAGGCATGACCATGACATCCCTGAAGGACGTCCAAGGACAGTCGAGTTGCTTCAACTCCTTTAGCCTCATTTCTCTTGCTCTCCTGTGCAACCACACACTTCTGGATGACTGTCTGTCTTTGTTTCTGTACAATGCTGCATTGCCATGTCTGTTTGCGTTCTGAACGCTGAAAAACAAACATCTGAGTTGTTTAATTTTTACGAAGCTGAACAATTAAGAAACATGTATGCGCCCTGTGTTGATGTCACTCTGCATCTCATCAGTATTAGTGCAGGGGAGCTGCATCACTTACCATGCATGCAACCATCTTATATACATAATTCAAGATCACATCCACTATCCATCTGAATGTCCCTCAGTTGTACTATCCATTGCACTAATCCGCCTTCATTCAAACATCATCCTCTCGTGGCCTTTTCCCTGCAGCCACACACAAGCCTAAGCTTTGCACTGTCAGCTTAAAGTAGGATCACACAAGTCTGTCATCGTGGAGATGTGATCAAAGCGGCTTGCACTAGGCCTGATGCACCATGCCAATAGCATACCTTCAGTGTGACTTTACAGTGAAAGATGTGGTGTACTATATATATCAGGCACATAAGAGCACAGCCCTTCCTTAATGCATGAGTGTTAATTTGAGCGGGAGAACCTGAGCGCTGGCCCATATCAAACATATGGAGACCAGGAAATTATTTGTGCAAATCGCACCCTAAAAAAGAAAAACTAATAAAGGGGGCTTAGTGAAGCAAGCTCCATTTTACAGTACACTACACCTTGAGACAGTGACAGAGAGAGCTCGAGAGATAGGGTAGAGTTAGGCAATTGTGTTGTCGATGATTGTACCCAACTTCCTCACTTCCTCATTTATCTTGTTCCAAGGGTGTACACAGACTTTACTCCTGCAGCCTGGAACAGCAACTGATGCTGCATCCACATGTAGTATACTATGCCTTTCTTCTCCATTTGATGGTGGAAAATGAAGCAGTTCTACAGTAATGTCTAGATTTATAATGTCTACTTTAGCTAACAGCATATTTTTGGCTTGCTTACCTGATTCTGTACTATATTTACATTTACAGTTAGCAGCATCTTCTTACAATACCTGAACCCTAGTGACATGTCATCAAGCATATGGAGGATTGCTATAAGGAAAGGTCTCTGCTGGTTGTAATGCATCGCCACATCAACATTTTTTGAGAATCACTAGACACCACATTCAGACCTTGAAATCATAGGAAAGCTAAAATGTATGTGCATATGTTTACATGCAAACACAAACCTTGGCTTGGCCGTTCACTTGGAGCTTTGCCTTTGTAACTAACGCTGGTTGATTAATGGAGGCACCCAGTCTTGCCAAAGGAGACGATAAGCAGCCTATCGCTGCTCTAAAGCCTTTCTACATGACCTTGAGAGAGAGCACTGTACATGGAAATAGACCTAGGGCTGCTATTAGCTCAGCCCTCTCTCATTTGGCCCAGCTCCAGTGGTTTAAACTCACATTAACAGCCTCAAGAGCCAACAGTTGAGGAATGACACTGGAGATACAGTATGTGTAACTTGAAAATTCATCTCACTCATAATCACCTGAGCCAATGATTTTTAAAGGGTCAGTTCATATAACGCACAAGAGAAATAAAAGGGTTTTTTTTGTTTTGTTTTTTACCAAAGTAAAGAACAAATTATATTTTCTCTGTTACCAGGCAACCAATGGAGACTACAGGAAATGCTACCAGCCAAGTACAAATTGTCTTTTTTTTACACATTTTTTGTATGAATTAATGAAACAGATATAACAGGTGTAATGTTAACTAGTGAACTTTAGAGGTGCTGCTAGGCAGATTGTGTTACCTTCGGGTAGAACCACACTAGCCATTTCCCCCTGTTTCCAGTCGTTGTGCTAAGCTAAGCTAACCAGCTGCTGGCAGTAACCTTATATTAAAGGACCGATATGAGAGTGGTATGAATCATCTCATCTTACATTCAACAAGAAAGCAAATAATTTCCCAAAATGTCAAACTATTCCTTTAATTTTTCCACTTGGTCATGCCCACTAGGGTTTGCACTGACAGCCCAAAATGTTCAAAGGCACAGAGTGTACACACAGACCATACAAACATGTTTGAATGTGTGTGAAGACAGCCAATGTAGTACAAACAGAGCCGTGTTAATGTACATTTTGGAGTGTATCTGGCCCTAAGCCTGCCAACTGTGCAGCATATTTCTATGAGACACATTTGGATGAAAGATTACAGATAACAGAAAATATCAGATTTGATATTTTGGTTGAACTCACCCTTTATGTTACTTTGTATGTTATTGCAGTTGTACCTGAATATCATGGGCTTCAGTGTATTCTGCACAGCAGTTCATCCTAATGGGTTTTTTAAATTTTCACCTTTTTCACAGGTGTTCTAACTAACACTAATAAGAAGTCACATTATGTGTTTTTAATGTAATTGTTAGAAGCCGCCTCAGCAGGAGGGCCAAGAATGTTTCACAGCCTTATCAATGCACTTTGAAAATTCAAATGAACAAATTTTCTTTAACTCATTTAACTAGCTTATAGAACAATTTACTTGGAGGGCTGTGATTCTTTTTATGTCCTTTATTATTACAACGGCAAAAATGGCAAGAAAAGTGTGTTATCTTTATATGACTTGGATTTGATTTTAATGATATAAAAACCTTTGGACTCTGTGATGTTCTGATTGCAGCAGAGCAGAACATTGCTATTGCATTGTTATTCAGCTGTCTCATCTACACAAAAGGTTTGCCATGCACCCTGGCAGTGCTCTGTTGGCTCCCAACAGCAGAGTGGCTGAAAGGTCAGCCTGTCTGTTCATCTCACAGCATGAAAGAACAGCAGCAGCAGGGTAACATCACGTGAAAAAGCCGTGCTTCACACGTCACACAATAGACACACGTGATAGAATATGTAAGACCTTATCATTAGTCAGTGAATGAATAGATAAGTGTATTAAATGTTAGTATACACTGTCTAAACAGCTGAGTGTGTTGCCATACAGGTATAAATGGATAAAATCAGAGAATATTCTTCCTGTTGCTGTGACATGCACTGAAGCAAAGACGGTTGATTTTGTTATTTGATAAGCAGTGTGTGATATCTTTATTCTCTTTGACAGCTAAAAGTGGTATGGTATTAAGAAATGCACTGTGGCTTGGTTCAAACATGCATTTCTATTAAGCTGTCAGAATGTAACCTTTCACACACAAAACCAGACACGTCTGTCATTTTTATGCCACAGACAAAGAACCCTTTGCTCACTGAAGGATCCTCTGCTGCACGTGGGAGAAAGGTCTTAAATAAAGACCTGATCTGAATTCCAGACAATGTGTGAATAAAGATATTCACACATTGTCTTTTCTGGTCCACGTTGGGAACTTTGCTAAAAAGCAGACAATAAAAGCTCAGTTATAGCCCTCCAGATCAATATGCAGTGCAGTCAGAAGGTATTACGACAGTGAGGCATTTTTGTTGTTTTGACTCCAGCACATTGGATTAGAAATGAAATGATTATGAGGAGGATAAACCTGACTTTCATCTTTAATTTCAGGGTGTTTAGAAAATCTTCCGTCAATTAACAATGACCTTGAAATACATAGCCCACCCAATTTAGGGGGGCAGAAAGTCATTTAAGAAAGTCAATATAGACTTTAATAAAGTTTGGTAACCAAAGTTAAAATTTGGTTGCAAATCCAGCCAGTGACACTTGATGTCTTCCCTGGTGATACTCTACCAGGATGGCAGCCACCTTCATTTTTTGCTTGTTTCATGGGATTTTTGCCTTCAGTCTAGTCTTCAATCAAGAACATTTCTGTGTTGGTCGCTTTGTCTGTACATTTACGATCATTGTCCAACTACTGTATTGCCTTAAAATTGGATGATACTGTATAAAAAGTGCTACAGTTCCTACACTGTTCACCCAGTATCGATGTGAGCACCCTCCAACGACCTGAGGTGAAACTTTACCTCATAGCCATTGTTTCATTTCAAATCCAATATGCTGGAGGTGCCAAATCAATGAGAAAACATATCACCGTTTTAATGAGACTTATGACTCATCAGTGCTGGTGAGTCATTGCTATACATTGGACTGTGTCTGTTTCAGCATTGGAAAGTCAGATACTTCACAAAACTCACTTACTAGCACATGAAAATTGCGTTATCTTAAAACATTAAGATGTTTGTGTAAGGTTTAACTACAGTATTAGACTGCACAAAATAGTCCCAGATGGTTCACTATTTGTGAACCACAATTTTATTCTAAAAGTAACAAGAGTGATCTGGAGTACTACTCTTGATTTCACGTGGGCTGTGGCACTGAAATCTGTTGACATCACAAATTACATTAAGCTCCATGTCCACAGGGGGCTCAAAGATGTTTTGACAATATATTTCTTGCATAATGAATATTAAAAGACATATTAAACCAAGGATATTGATGTTTGTATTTGACCGGTGGCCCACATAAAGGAACTAAGGGAGAATACAGAAGAAGCACATCAACCCTGAGAATAAATTGTCCCTGCATCTCCATTTGCTCGACCAATTCCAAGAACTCCTAGAGAGGTGATACAGTGACATCAGAGTAAACCATTTACAGTTCAAGATTGGCTGATTCTCCCTGACAGAATCGAATTGCCAGCTGAACAGTCTCTGACTGTAGCCATGCATCTGTTACTTAGTTAAGGAGCTTCCTGTTTCTTTTTTGCTCTCACAAACAGAACTCTCTACTGGCAGTGAATCCACTCAGCCTGAGCCTCCAGGGACAACCCTTTACTTTTAATTACAGTGGCTTGATATGAGCTGTGCATGAAGATATATTGGTCATTAAAGTATAAGTAGGACAGATACAAAACTTTATTCAGAAGTAAGGTGAAGTTTACAGAATTGCACCTGCATGAGCTCACAGCAAAAAGTACATTTTGTACGCAATGGCTGTACTCTTCTTGCTTTGGTCAATAGAAATGGGAGATTGGGCATTTATAATTATAAAGAAAATGATCTCTGTGCTGTGTGTTCATTAAAACATTAATTACACTAATGAGTCTGAATTTGCGCACAGGCCTATTTATAAAACATTAAGAAATTTTAATTACTTCTTACAAAGGAGCAGGTTCCTTTCAGGCCATTAATAAAGCTATTACAGGAATTTCCACCGGCACCTCAGTGCGGAGATGTTCTTATCAGAGCCTCACCCAGCTGGAAAAGGGAGGACAGAGATGTCTGTGTCTGTGGCCATGGTGAAGAGGGAAGGACATGAAAGAGAAAAGAGGAGTAGGTCAGAGATACCTCCAGTTTGCCTCGGGCTATGCCCTCAGCTCTGTTCTGATGGCCCCCTATACTGTCAGACTCCTGCAACTATCACACACATTTCTAATTTCCACTGATTCCCTTTCTAATATTTCTCATCAAGCACAGTTTTGGTTTGACTCATAGACACTTGCAAATGTTTCATTTTCATTTCAAATTTGGAGGAGACATTTGGGAATTCAATTATGGTTTTCACCAGTAAATTCTTGATATGATACAATAATGTGGGCAGCATACTACAGTATACTATACAGTACATAGCCTTTTGGCTCTTAAAGAATGATTCTTATTATAACTTATTTTCGTAGTTTTGGGCGTCATTTCTATCAGTTATGACAGAAATGTACTCACCAAAGTAATTGCTACAATGAAGGCAAGGCAAGGCAGCTTTATTTATATAGCACATTTCAAACGCAGAGGCAATTCAAAGTGCTTTACATAGGCAAAGAAAAGCATTAGAATGACATTCAAAACAATAAGAATAAAATACATTGATAAATAAAATAAAATGAAATTTTAAAATGAGATGAAATAAAATACAGTTACAGTGCAGTAATAAGCTAAAGGAAATAAAAGTGCATTAGAGAAACCAGTCCATCTGTGTGCAGCATAGTAGCTAAAAGCAGCTGCACTGTGTTTGGTTCTGACTCGAGGTACAACCAGTTGAAGTCAGCAGCGACAAAAAACACAAGCAAGTAGATAACTCTACAGGTTGTAAACAAGCCACAATTTTAGTCTAATAATGTAAGAAAGTTTATTTGGAGGTACGGCTGCACCTAAAATGTCTGCAAACCTCCCTTCCTTCCCTTTTAAAAAAATCTAATAAATGTAATGAATTCTTATGTGGAATTTCAGATATCATGGATTCACACTGAAGACTACTTTGCCTTACATATGTAGTTAATTAAGGACCTGCAGGCTTCCTGCCCACTGTATAAAAACTCACTAACAGTTGTCTAACATTTCATAAGAACAGGATTTCTAAATTCTCAGTGAACTTTTCACACACACACACACACACACACACAGACACACAGACACTTCCAAATTGATGCAGCTGCCAGATTAATGATAGCTAATTTTAGCCATCTTAGAATTTACACTGTAACCACCTCAATTGCAAGTAAATGTGTTTAGACGTTAACTAGCAAATGTGACTAGCAAGTCAGAAAAAGTGTGAATGAAATGTAAATTCAGACAGTGATCAAGTTGCAGAGCCTCTCTGTCGTGCTCTGTGGAACGGGTGAGATTGTGACAGGTGCTTGATAAAGTTAATTAAGGCAGACAAATAATTTATATGAAATTATTGGGGATGACATGTGTGCCTGTCTCCCCATAAAATTCCACCCTCTTTCACAGGGCATGATGCTCGCGTGTGATTTTCAGACTTTCACTGCGGTTGTAAACAACACCTTTCTTAGACTTCCTGTCAATCTCACTCAGCTTGTTGCCAAACAGTATGCCCCAAACCTCCAGAACATCAGAGGAGACATATTTGTTTGTGTTCTTGTGTCTGTTGGTTCTGCTACAGGCTGCTGGATTCGGAATATCAACTAATGTTTTGGTATCATTTCAGACATCAATTACAGATCATCTGTGCTAATGAGCTTCAGTTTCCTTCTGCTGAGAGAGTGCGGCGTGGAAGGTGTGATGAAAGAACATCAAGAGGCATTAGGAATTGATTGTATAATTGAGCTTAGATATCTGTTTATTTTGCCTAAATCAATACGCTTAATGCAGAGGTCTGTAGGTAATCGCTGACTGACATGCAAGTGCATCCCTTTTCACAAGGATTCTACAGAATTACGAGCTGTTTTAACATGCAATGCAATACTATCGGGTCATTTACATGCTGGTGTAAGATACTACTAAGGTGGGTTTATTTAGAATTCAGGTTTCTGTGTCACTAAGTCCCACCTATAAATTGCATTTTGGCAGTTAGGTTAGTATATACTCATAATGCATAGTGGGACACAATGGTCAATGTCATCATTGTTTTATTTTTTATTTATTTTTCTGTCAAACATCAAACAAAAGCATTTTCTATTATATTTCTCTTGACAGTAGGCTGGAGTCCTTCCCATAGACTTAGTGTACTGGCATTGCTTTCTCCCACGTGTCATCTTCCAAAGGCTTTGATGGATCGCTCCTCTTGGTAAACAACAAGGTGTATCAAGGAGATTGAATACAGTGGGAGGAGCTGATTACCTCTGATCTTTCCATTTCCGTCGATTGAGAGGGCACCATCTCCCAAAGGCCCCTTAGACTCCTGTATACTAAATTCAAAATCAAATTTGGCATGTTCTCAAAGGCTGTTGAATGCGATGCTGGGTGGGTGCAAATGCAAGGATACTCACTGTGACTGGAGCTGTGTGCTTACATGCCAGAAGGTGGAGTTTGCAAGTTGTGAAAATGACACCAGACAAAAAATTCCCAATGGTAAAATAGCAAAGACAACACACGCTCTGGCATTGACAGCTAATAATACAACAGAACCAAAAAAACAACACACAATGTGTTGTTGTAACAGCAGATGAGGAGGGGAGTGTGTGCCAGCTGGTGTGATGATCTTCCAAAATAAATTTGTGTGTATTTTTCACATATTCAACCTCAGGCGTAAATGTGATAAATGCAGGTTTCTGTACATATTAAAGTTGAACTGAAATATGAATTCTTCTCACTTTTTGTGTGAGGAAATATATATTACAGTATAATGGTGATGAACACTGACACAGGGCATTATTTTCCCTTTTTCAACAAGTCCACATAGTGTTAACGTTATTTAACCCATTAAGCATTTCTGTCCCTTTACAACATTTAACATTAGGTTACGTTTGTTTTCCACTCTGAAAGTGGAAGCTAGTTAGCCTAGCTTGCTAAATCACTGATTCCCACAAGACATTTCTTTTCATCATGTAATTTCAACATCTGCTGAGTCATGTGGCCACATACTCTTCTTATAGAATGGAGGGGGTGTCCAGCTAATGTTAGCTGTGATAGTCTATGATCAGTAGGTCAAAACTCACAACAACAGGTAGTCCTGTAATCTCAGCACTAAAGAATCATGACACGTAAGTAACTCGCGGAGTAACGAAGGAAGTGCTCAAGTCACAGATGGTTACAAGCAACGGCTAGCGTCGTCCCCCGCCTGGTTAACTACCTGTGTGGCCATTGGAAATGAAGATATTATGAACAATTTTATGTCCCTGCCCACACCGATATTGCCCTAATCAAATTACCAGTACTGACATTATCAGTCAGTACATAAAATTGACATCTCCCTGGAGAACACCAATGTAGTTGGTGCTGTCAGCAGGTGTAGTGAGTAAATATAATAATAATAAGTATAAAATATAAGTAGTATAAGTAGTAAAATATTTTTGGAGCATTGTGAATGGAATTGAAGATCTAAAATGTGGAAAAAACAAGTCTTAGTGGATCCTTGAGCATTCAGGGGCTGACTCAGAGGATGGATTTCTTTCCACATAGCCTGGAAGTGATTCATCCTGGTGTCACAGTCAGTCCATCTGCCCAAAGTGGAAATAATTTAAAACAACAGGTAAATTGGAAACGTGCACCACAACTCCACATGTAAAAACCACAAATAATCACATGATGTTGTTAACTAATGCAAGCGAGCAAGAAACATTTAGAGAAGTTACTATATGGCTGGAGGCCTGTGCATTGTGGTGATCAAACGTGCAGTGCAGGGTTTATTTTTGGTCACAAATCCACCACATTGTCTACAAGTTCGACTTTAAGTATTTTGATTGTAGTATACTGCCAACTTTAGGCTCCATCAGCTACTTTTATACAGCAGTGATCTCCCACATCTAGGGCAGTATGACAGACCTTAACTCCTGTGAGTCAAGTACATATGAACATTCAAATGCCTCTCAGCAGTCTCTCATGTCACTCTGCTCAGATATTAGGCACCACTGAATAATCACATTATACAGACTGAAAACATATACATGTTTGTTGTAAAAAAATAAATGTTTTTCATGGGGTATAACTGACTCACTGCATGTTACATTATACAAAAAAAGACATTACAATTCTAGAGAATACTTGCAATAGATTTATATGCACTGCATGATATTACCTCTAGAGAGGGTACCAAGGATACAATTTGTCAGTATTTTTGCAAAAAAATCCTTGCTATTCAACTGATTCAAGAAGCACCAATCCCCTGATCCCCACCATGACAGCAGTGTGAACACATGCAAGAAGATATAATGACCCTGCTTATTTGCAGGTTTTATTCATACATTGTGTCAGATATTACCACTTCTAAAGGCCCTGTCAATACAGATTTCTACAATATTTGGATACATGTTGTTTCCAAAGGCCTCCACTCTGAGAGGATGAAAAGATTCATTCTTTCCCACAGCAAAAGAAAAATGAAACAAAAGCAGATGATGTAATATCAAATCGTGACAGTTTTGCTGTTTTTTTCTCTGAAAGTTTCAAGTTGGGGAGTGAACCAATAACTGCAGCTCTCTCTGTTTGAGATGCCCAAAAGGGTGCCACAGGTCTGACCTGTATACTGCCTTCACTGCGGCTCTGTCTGCCATGCCTAACAGAGTTATCTATCTTTTAGCCAGCATCCTGCGCCCACTCTCCTATTTTCCTAATAATCACCTCCCCTGAAGCACTAACTCACCATGGAAGGAGTTGGAAGTGTGATCTGCCTCTCTCGTTTCAGTTTTTTCTCACTGCCTGACTTACAATTTTCACCTGCTCTTTAAATGTCTCTATTATTTATTACAAAGTATGAATTGAAAGATGTTGAACATTTGTGGGAAATTAAATTTGCATTGACACAATAATCATGTGTGAACAGAATTCAAGTTTCTCACCTAAAGCACATCAATCCAAATTGGTGGCTCAGATTAGGTGAAACTATGACTTTAAAAGACACACAGAAAGTGCTCCTCAAACAGGCTCTAGGTGTTTCATGTGCTCTTTGTTGCCTCCACAGACTTTCTCCATGCTCCATTGCACAACTGCACAGACGTCAATGAAAAACCCTTTTGTTTGGCAGTGTCATCCTATTGATTTGTGTGTCTCTCATTCTCGTTCATGGACTCTCTTCTTTTGGTCTTCTTTTGTGCATTTTACCCTCCTCGGTGGTAAGTCAATGTGACGTGCGTGGTTCCTACTTGATGTCCTCTCTGTGTTGAGGTGAGAGGCAAAGCCTGGAGCTAGCAGCGGTGCTGGTTGTCTAAGGTGGTTTAGCTTTAAAGCTTTATCTGCATTAGGGCGAGTGGTTGTAGCTGTGAACTCAAAGTGCCAGTGCTGCTACAGCCACAATGTAGATGAGTATTTTTGGCTCAAATCAATTTAATGACCATTACACTCAATTACAGAGAAGAAAATGTATAGCTTAATGGATACAGCACTGTTATTGTCATGCTGGTACTTTTTCCTGCATGTATACTGAACTTTAATCAAAGTTAAATGCATATTATAATTATTCCTGCTTGTGTCACATGGTCCACGGTGTGTGAGTTGTGCATGGTTTTCACTCGTGTACAGTTCACATTAGAGTTCAAGGTGGGGGGGGGTTTCTGCCAGTATTCAGGTGCAGCGTACCTTACATTTTTGGTTCAGTGGTTTGCTCAGTGTGAAGAGGCTGAGCAAGCAAGAATCCTGCTATTATCACACCACAGTCACCATGTTGGATACTGACTGATAATTTGCTGTGATTTGATTTGATATTTTGTGGTTGAATAGGACAATCAGCTTAGAGAAACACCAATATGACAGGATGTTTGTGCAACATAAAGCAGAGTGGGAAAATTGTGGCAGGTTTTTGCTGCTTGACTTGCTGAGGAGTTGGATATGAATCTATGATGTCATTAAGCCGGTAATGCTTTTTACAGTTTGTGCTCTTAAGCTCAATATGCCCAGAAAGCCCACAAAGATTCATGTTTTTGCCTCATATTCTATCTGACTGGCTGTTTTGTAACAGAAGTTATTCCTTTCTGTAGTGACAAAGAAATAAAAATTACATATATATAGTAAAGGAAAGGAATTAACTGTAACTGCAATACATCAGTGCATTAACAATGAGTAGAAGGAGCCAAACATCCATCAATTTTCTATACCGCTTATCCTCAGAGGGTCGCGGGGGGGCTGGAGCCTATCCCAGCTGACATTGGGCGAGAGGCGAGGTACACCCTGGACTGGTCCTGGCACATAGACACATAGAGACAGACAAACATTCACACTCACTGTCACACCTACAGGCAATTTAGAATCATCAATTAACCTAACCTGCATGTCTTTGGATGGTGGGAGGAAGCCGGAGTGCCTGGAGAGAACCCACGCAGACACAGGGAGAACATGCAAACTCCACACAGAAAGGCCCCAGCCAACCAGTGGGGTCGAACTGAGAACCCTCTTGCTGTGACCTCAGGAACCAAACAATAGAATATCAAAATGAAAATGAAAATTATAGTAGTAATATGTTTAATCTGAATTTCTTCCACTAAATGTATCGCATATGGATCAAAGTGTCTAACAGTTTGTGAGTGTTAACGCACCTGTTCTACACTGTAGAAGGAGCAAAGATAAGTGTGCAGCAGTAATGGTGACTTTGATTTGTTCAGAACAGATGTTCAAGCCTCGAATGGTCCCTTGATTGTTCCTCCAACACACACACACACACACACTTCCATTCACCTCCAGAGGCTATGATACACAGCCATGAAACCTACAAATAGTTTCAGCTAAATAAACACCAGATGAATGTCAACCTGATTGTCTCTGAAACCAGTTTGCTCTCTAAATGAAATGTGGGATTCAGTGTGACATTTACTGATTTGTAGCATGCTATTTGTGTCTTAATATTACACCAATACTTTGGGACTCAACAGCAAATAGTGAGGAAAAAAAGGTTATGTCTTGCAAGAGATTACAATTGTGAACATGATTCACTGCCACTCTCTGCTCAGGAACTCTTAGATTAATTCATGGATAAATCATAGGGTTGGTATAATGTTGCCTCACATTTAAATGCCCTATTTCATTTAAATACTCATGCAATACCAGCAGGGTTACAAAAGGACATACAAAAAAACCTTAGATCCTATATGGAGCCACGTTCCATCTTTGCAGCTTCAATGCTGTGTAATTGGGATCAGCCTTCAAAAAGGACCCGTTGGGAGCTCCAGACATGAAGAAGCACACAGTCTGCGTTTGACCAGGGGTTGGTGGGATGGCAGATCCCTTGATCAAACCCTCTTTTAACCTCAAAAAGGGGTTATGAAGGGTGACCACAGGAGTGACCGTGCTGAGCTCTTGACCGCTGCCTTTGGAAAGCGGTTGTTATGGGATACAGGCCAGCGGAGTGCAATCTGCTCCAAAGGCACATCTTACACACTCTCTGCCTTGCTGATGACCTGATTTAAAGGCTGCCCTCCACTGTTTTTCAACCTGGTTGTGTGCGTGTTTTCCTTAACCCAATTTAGCCTCACAGTGTAAGACACAGAGAGGCTAATGATTAGCCTAAGCTGCAGGCAAAATGGACCATATTAATGCAGTCTTTACTTTTAAAGGCACAAACACGACATTATTTGGATTTATGCTTTTTGTCTCATAATGGCAGACAACATAAAAAAGTAAAACCAGAATATTTTGGTCAATTTAAAACTACCTACCAGAAACATCAAAAAGTACTATCTATCTATCACCTACTACTGAAAACATAAAAATGGAAATTAGAAGATTTACATTCAGATTGTTGTGGCAAGAAAAATGTAAATGATTGTGAAATAAGTTTAAACCTACACAGAAACAGTCAAGGCATAGTCATCATGCCGTAGGTGGATGCTGAGGACTGGTCTGCCCTCAGGCAGGTTCCCAGGATCTGCAGCCAGCACAGATATATTTTTTATTGTTGGGTGAAGGCAAAGAGAAAATTACTGTGCTGTGTTTACAGGGAGCCATTAGCTGAAATACCAGTAAAAGGTGAGTAATGTCTTACTGTATTATAAGATTAATAAAGCTCACATATGATCACATTGCTAGGAGTTTTTTTAATCATTTTCAATTTAATGTTTAAACTGTATATTATCCAAAATCACAACCAGCACAAGTTGCTCCTTTAAATCTCTGACTGAACCTGTTGTCAATTTACAATTTCACAATCCCTGCTAAAGTCTGCAGATTTGCCCCAAGGAATAGTTTAGATTTTTGGTAATTCGCCTTCTTGCTGAGAGTTAGATGAGAGGATCAATAATACTCTCATATACTATATGTCTGTTAAATATGAAGCTAGAGTCAGGACATGGTTAGCTTAGCTTAGCATTAGTAAAACAGTTTTTTTTTAAACGCTTTGCTTTTTTTATGGAATAAATAAGTGAGATATAACGTGTTAATTGGTGAGCTTTACGTGGTGGTATCAGGTGCTTTTATCTATTATTTGGATAGAGCCAGGCTAGCTGTTTCCAGTCTTTATGCTAAGTTAAGCTAACCATCCCCTGGCTTTAGCTTTTAATTATTGTTTTAATTGTTTTATTTATTTATATTTATCATACAGACATCTGAGTGGTATCGATCTCCTTATCTAACTCTCAGCAAGAGAGCGAAAAAGCATATTTCTCAAAATGTTGAACTGTTCCTTTAACACAGTGCACTCACATTTCATGCAGGTACTTCCAGTCAATGACATTAAACAAATCTGCCAGTTAGCTTTCAAGCATTTAATTTCCACCCCGCCCTCCTTTGGCGTTGTTCCTGATCTGTAATGCAGATAGAGAACAGTAATACAAAGATCAATACAAAACTTGTAAGGATCTGGTTCTAACTTCCCTCAAAAACCCATCAATCATCAGATCATAACAAGTCACCTTGGCTGCCTTTAAAATGGTATTTATTGATACAGGTCATTCATATGATGGATCAAAGTTAAATCAGTAGTAGTAAAACATAAATAGTGTCTTCCTTGTCCTTCCTCAGCACACAGTGGGCCTCTGGAGAAGGTGATCGTCTGGTTGCTCTCTCTGAGCTGTCAGGAGGAAAGCATCGCTGCTGCTGTTGCCTCCAGACTCCAGGCAGGGCAGGCTGCCACCAAGTTGATAAAGTGAGCCATTTTGTACACAGGCAAGATTACTCTCAAGGACAGAGATTAAAGTGGCTTCTGTTTGAGTTGCAACCCCCCCCCCCAACACACACACACATACACACATACACAGAGAGAGAGAAAAGCGTGTGCATTGATACTGATACCCTTTTGAATTCACAGCATCAAAGCATAAGAACATACAGCTCCAATAACAGTTTACATGCTTGTGAAAAAAGCCTTTAAGGAACTAATTTGCAAAGAACTTCTCATTTTTGTACAGACAACCCTTGGTTCAAATAAATTTAGCACCACCTGTGGCCTGTTAGTATGGTTACTGAGAGGATCATTTACTTTTATTGCAACTTAATTTCATATCTTTGGCCACATCTACCATCATTGTACTCACCAAAGTAAACTGCGATATGGCAACATTGCTGCAAAAAAGTATGACGTGGCAAGAAACATGAGTAAGACGATCAGACAGGTGACCTTTAGAGGAGCTAAAGGAGGTAGGCAGATTTTCTTGCCTTCTAACAGACCCAGTCTAGATGTTTCTCCCTGTTTCCAGTCTTTGTGCTAAGCTATGCTAACCGGCTGCTGGCTGTAGCTTCACATTGATCACAGCTTCATATCAATCTTCTGATTTAACTCTCTGCAAGAAAGTGAATAAGCTACAGTGTATAATGCATTCCCTTCCCTCTGAAAGATCTTGTGTTGGCGGTACAGTATTTTCTCTATCAAAACCATTACATTGTCTGCAAATAATGCTATACTGCTCCTTGCTACCATTAGCTAGTGAATGTATAGTATGCAAAAACATTTTTCATGAATATTAAGGTATCCTACAATGATAATGCAGTGAAGGGGAGACCACTGAGCAAACCAGATTTTTTTCAGTAGAGGGTTGGAGAAAATATTTCAGTTAACCAAGCAAGATAATTTGATTTGACATTTATGCTATCCTCCAGATAGCACTCTTAACAACTATAAATTACAAGCATGGATTCCTAGAAATTAATTAATCGTTGTACTAGTTAATCTGAGTTGCTCTGGAAAACTCTTCTTACATTCTTTATATTTGCAATGAAACTAAATGCCAGATACGCTGAAATTCACAATTCAGTGCTTTCTGATCAGACATGACATGCATGCATATTTTTCCAGTAGTTCGAGCATTCTTGAGAGGACCAACTGGATGAGTGAAATTCCCTTCAGCACAGAGTTAACGATTATACACTCTTGAAAGACTCAACACAGCACCCTCTCTTCTTGGCTGGTACTTATCAGAGCAGAAAGCCTTAATTAATTCATGGCTGGCTGATGTTCTGTTCAGACTGGTTGAGTTTGAATTATTGTGCATTGTTGAATATGTAAACAGCTGGCAACCAGACGTGTTTTGATACACTGGGAATTAAATAGAAGGCCCACTGGACTTTTAAAAATAAATTAATTGTGGTGCTGGAATTTATTTAATTCTATATATTTTAGATTCAGATAAAATGATCAATAACTACAGGGGCATCACCCTTTGAATGGCGTGTCTAAAAATATCTCACATTTTCTTGTGAATTGTGCTTTTTGATCAGTTTCTCCGTCTCCTCTCAGACTCCTTTGGCTGCGTTGGGAACCATACCTGATGCTGGCCTGAAAAGCCCATTGAGATATTGTACTGTACGTCATATTGGTCTCCAGAAATAAAGTTGACTTGATTCTTGACTTGTTCGCCATTTGTCTGTATCTATAGTGCCTCTACATCCAGCAATTTACTACTCTACATAGCTAGATGTAGCACTCTAATTATAGAGCTTTTGCTGCACCATCCTCCAGCTCTCTGGAGTGTCTTTAAGCGTTTGCCCAGTGGATTGCTGAAGCTATTCAATGCATTCTATTCAAATCTTGAATTGGATGAGTCTGGTACAAATTCCCTTGACATTACCGCAGAATTTCAAAGGACATCAGCCCACTCTTCATCTGCACATCTGAAAAGGAGATATTTAAATCAGTCTGTCACACAGTAGGTATTTCAAAATAGCGATGACACTTTGCTTTAAAAAAAAAACATCTACTAGAAAGTTGAAACTATGTGACCTTTGTCAAAACTAAAACATCAATGAGAGGGAAATCGAATTAGAGGTCTCCATATTTACAGGCCAAAGTCTTCCTGATGCTCATCAAATGTTATCGCTGCTAAAGAGGTCACCTTACACCAAAATAACACTCTGCGCTCATTCCCTCTAAAAGAAGGAAGATTTAGCCATGCATAATTGAGAGTTGGACCATATGCTTCAATCTGAGTTCAAGACAGGGTCACTCTGCAATGTCTGTGTGAACTATGGACTGATCTCTTTCAAATATGGATTGGATAGCAAATATACAAGGGTAGAAACACCTATGTAAAAAGAACAAACCTATACTGTATGTATACCCTTTGTTTATGCGACCTATCATTATTTGCATTAGTGATGATATTTGACTGTTTCCCTTGACATATTAAATAATTTGGCAATTTTTGGATTTGCTCTCATCGGGGCTCTGTTGTTGTTCTCGTGTTGTTTTGCAACTCACATTAAAACACTGATTGTCAGCTCTCTTTTATAGCTGACAAATGTTTGATTGATTGGAAATTAGCCTGATATGATCCACCTTTGTAGCAGTGCTTGTAGGTGTGATCGAATTATTTCAAAGCAAAAGACCTTTTAGATGAAGTATGTATGGCAACATTATTTTGTCTAGCCCCTGTATTTCATCATTGCAGGAAAAGGACAAATCATATAGTAGTAGTGACAGAATGAGCACATTTGATCTTTTAAGCATACCTTGGCAGGTTTGGTATTTTACAAGTTTTATTACAACGTGTGACTAATATACGCATGTAATTTAGTCTGTGTAACATCATCAAATCCTCTGCAATGACCTTAACATTCAGTGAGTAGTAAATGGGTGTCCGCCCATAAATATCAAATGAGAAATTTGTACGAAACTTGAAGCACCAAGTTCACTTTTTCAGCAGGAAACATCTTTTCTTTAATCCTTGTTCTTCACTTGTCTGTAAACATCCAGTCTGAAACTGTGGAATCATAAACACTGACAGGTTCAAGACCTGGTGTCGGCATGTGTGTCCTGCTGAAGTCGGTCTGACCCAATCTGACCTGCATTTTCATATTCTATAAGATCATAACTGGAAAAGTAGTTCATCACAAGAAAATCTGCTAATTGAGCTGCACCACTTCTACTTATAAACAGCATATATAATCATATGATCACATCATTAACTGGCAATTCAGGATTTTTGCTCACATTACCTGTGATCTATTGTGCCAGAACACATTGAAATAAAATTGTAAGACTGGCATTGATCAGTATTCTGTTAAGAGTGGATGTTATTCAGTCACACTGTGTACAGAGGCAAGAAATGAACAGGAAGAGAGAAAAAGAAGGAAAGTGTTATACTGTGATGGCTGTTTTTTTCCACTTCTTTTTTGTTATTTTACAAATTATAGGGCATGAATTTATATACGATACGTCGATTAATCAGGATCCAATGTTTATTTAAACTACTGGAACTTTCAACGCCTAAAATCAAATCGAATTTAAAACATGCATCATCCATTGTGTGTCCCAAAGCCCAGTCTGGCTCCTCAACCATATTTTAAAGAAAACCAGGTGACCATTAGTGTGTACATTATCATCTATATACATAATAAGATTTACTTCTTAATTTAGTAGGTCATTCCTATGTCCTCCTGCTGCAAGAATGTCCATATTTGTTGTCGTTTTATTATTGTACGTATATAGGCTGCTCGATACTATGTATCTGAAATGTTTAAATTAACATGATATTACCTGCTCTATTTATGTACAAAGTCTACGTGAGCCAAACTCTATTACTAAAAAGGTTTAAAGTATTTACAGCTGCGTCTTTGAGGCTCCTTTACATTTGATACCAAACTAACCAAAACAAGGTCTTTCAAAGTATAGCGGCTGGGGCAAAATATCACAGTTTTTGTCCCTTCAGGACAAGTGTCTCTTGTGGAAACCTGTTATGTTCTGGGTAAGTGATAGAAAAACATTTTGAGGCCCTATTTAGAATTTGAGTGGATATCTCATAATTTGTTAGTTCCTCAAGGGGGCTATTGCTTATTAAAGGCATGAATATTTATGTGGTATATACATGTATCTATCAACAACATTCAGGTTGTTTTGGGCTTCTGCAAAATAATTGGATTCAGTAATGAACCTCAGCAACTCCCTCTGTTCTTGACTTACACTCCGGTATGTGTCCTTTAAAGATAGCAGCGCCTAATTGATAGATCACCTCAACATTAACGAGGTGGTGAGAGAGAGAGAGAGAGAGAGAGAGAGAGAGAGAGAGAGATAGGGAAAGATGTCATTTGAAACACTACAAATTGTTGGTACCTTGTATTTATGAGTCAAAGTGTTCATTCTATTTTATTCTAATAGTCAACAAATCACATGAAAACACCAAAACCAACAATGTGTTCTTCTGTAATTTCCCTAACAATCTGTGGTAGCCCATTAATTCCTAATGAGTGTAGAGCTTTAAAAAAAGTGACACAATTATACACAGTAATACACAATTTTTTTTAACAGCTGGGCAGATTTTTAGGAAAATTTAAACAAACTAGTAAATAGTAGATTTTGCCCAGGACTATTTTGAGCTGCGAATGAATATAACTGTAAGTATTGCATTATTAAGCATTTATGGTACCAACACAGTGTTTATGGAATTTACTCAAAATAAGCTACAGTGCCTATGTTCATCATAATGAAGGAGCATGTCCTCCATTATCAAATGGTTTTGGTCTTTTCATGGGATTTGTTGACAATAAAAAAAAATCACCTTTAACAAATGTGTCCTGTTATCTAGCTGATACATGAACATGTTCAGTAAAGAAAAACAGAAAAAAATAGATGTATCCTTGTATATATGACCTCAGCCTTCAGAATCCGGTTTAGTGAACATGCAGAGACCTGTTTCTGATGTATGGTCACAAAGATGACAAAAAATAACCTGTGCTGCAGAGAATCAGGTAAAAGGGTAGTGTTAAGGTTACATGTAAGGAGCAATAGGAAGAAGGAAGATTTGTACAGTCAATATCAGATTGGCAAAATCCACTGACAGATTCAGTAAAGGTGAAGCCAAAATAGCAATAGGTCAGAGAGAGTTTCTGACGTTCTGCAGAGTGACAAGAATGTTCAAACTCATTCAAGTTACCTTAAACTAGTCAGTTTATGTTCATCAGGCTTGTTTTTTCTTAAACTGTCACTGTTAGATTTATGATGATAATAATGAGGAGGAGGATGATGATGCAGGTACAGTGCAAGCATCTGTATTGCAAGACAAACATTAGATGAGCCCAAGTTTTAGGCTGTTAACCAGTGTACAAAATGTTGCTAAATATATGATCTGTAGATGAGTCTGTTAAAACTGTTCTTTGAATGGCTTTCCAATCAGTCAGTTAGTTATTACATATCAGCGCCGTGCAGATGCAATAATAACGTGAGCTCTTTTCATCTCTCTTTCAAAATCGCTGGTGATTAAATGAACCCACCTCCAGGTGTAAGACAGTGCATCAACAAAAAACTTTAAATAGCAAGGTCATCTAGAGATGATTCTGGAGGAAAGTACCCTGCAATGCAGTGTCACAAAGATGGATGTGGTTCATTTACTATTCCGTCAGGTCCATTTAAAATGCTATATCATGGAGAATACTTTTCCATTAGTAATACAGACATTAAAATTAGAGCGAGTTCAGGTGACCTGTACATTATTGCTTTAATGTATTCTACAAGTGAACTGTAGAATACATTAAAGCAATAATCCATTATATGTATATATAATTAATTACCAGAGTATTTATGAACATAAGCGTCACTTATATTTAGGTAACGCTTCAGAACATCTGTGACAGATGCAGACAGCAGTCTATTACAGACAATGAGCATGACAACTGCTTTAAATGCAGACATATTATGCACCTTTAATGAAGTTCTATGCAGTGGTGTTGTATTATATTACAAATGTGATAGAAATAGGCATAATCACAAATGTTCAAGGGAGATAAAAAATGTAGTTGTTTTTTTTCACAAGAACAATTTACATTTTGTTTTTGGAAACAGAAGAATTAAGCACCGACTCATCTGTGACAAAAGAAGTTAGCACTTGTTTGTTTACCTCAGTAAAAAAAGCTATACAGTATGTGCTCTTTACAAAGTTGTAAGGAGATAAAAAAGGTTAGAGATGATTAAAGATAGATCTTCAACAGAATAGACAACATACACCTGTAACAATCAAACTGCATTTCAATACATAACAGTAACTACAGTAAGTACATTTTCTCCAATACTGTACTTAAGTACAATTTTGAGATACTTGTACTTTACTTGAGTATCTCCAACTCTATCTTTTTAAAAATCTCCATTTTTACTTCTACTCCACTACATTTTAGAAGGAACTATATTTCCACTTATCAGGTTTCATACATCTATGAGTTGTGAGCAGTTCAAAGCCCAAAGAGGTAAAATGATCCAATATTTGACAAAAATACAGGAATTAATATTTGAAAATTCCAATAAATGAATACAAATTTGTGCAGCATAACGCTGTTTTTTCTTCTTTCCTGCCCCATTAATCATCTCATGTCCCCTCAGATTTATCTTGTGACTCTTTTGGGATGCTCTATACACAGTAGGTAAAATTAGCTCCACCTAGAACAGTAGAACCTACAAGAATAAAATGCTACTTACACACTGATGCATCAGTACCAACAATTTAATAATGTCATGCATAATAATATACTGTATCAGTCACAGGGGCCATTTTACTGCAGAATGAAGACTTTTACTTTGTATTACTTAAGTAAGAGTTTGAACGCATGACTTTTACTTGTAAAGGTGTATTTTCATATTGTTGTACTGATACTTTTACTTAAGTAGAGGACCTGATACTTCTTCCACCACTGGCCTCCATAGAAAGTGACATAACACCAATACAACAAAAAAAAAATACATCAGATCAAGTCACATTTCTCACAAAAACAAATGACAGCCATCAGTATTATATTATAGTTTGATATGAGGAGCTTTAATATTGTCCCTCAGGCACACAGCAACAGCATTGTAGCTATTTCCTGACTAACACATCAACCGTGAAAATCAAATAGTGAAATTAGGTTACCAACATTTGGCTTCTATGGATTGGATGCCAAACCTTCAAACTAGAACATATACATCAAAATGTTCTGTATTTGAACTACTCCTTTTACCATGAGACACTCCTACAATCATACATTACAGTAGTGTATGCATGTCATGACTGAAATGATTGAGCTTTCTATCCAGCAGTGATCCCGTCTTCAAAGCTGTCACCTCTGGTTTTAATCTCCTGAATAGGCAAAGGAGGTTACATCAACATCTTCCTCCAAAAAAAGGACCTTGAAACTGCCCACATTGCCTCCCATATAGTCCTGTGCAGCCTTTCAATCAAAGGAAACTGTTTTTGCATTCATGTCTTAGTGTATGAATATTCAAAGATCCCATAGGATGAGCGGGGTCAGTACAAACCCAGGCGCAGGCGTGGAAAACAAAAAGTTATGGAAATGTGCCCAAGTTCTGAGAAAGACCCATAATGTCCACATGGATTTGAGTCGAGGCTACCCTGCATTGAATTCCATGTGGACAAAAAGGAACCTCTGTCTCTCTTTATCCATGTGTTCAAATACAAATATCTCTTATCACATGCAGGCTTAATCCATAAACGATCCTCCCACAGCATAGTTTTAATTAGCAGTGGTTTGCTTCAGTAAAGAAACAGCATCTTTCTGTTTATGTCAAAACAGCAGCAATATGTTTTAACTCCCTGGGGTCAGTCGTCATGACCACATTCGGGTGATTGACATGAAATCTTCAGGCTGCAGATAAAAGGAGGGACATGATTCTTAAATGTTTAACAACCTACATGCTCCCAATGTTATCACTTTATTACATTTAATATTTTGAGGAAAGTCTTTGCTGTCTCATATTCTTTTTTTTTTGTTACAGCTGATCTGCACGGCTTGTGTTAAGCATTTAAAGGAGAATCTCGCTGGCTCAAAAGGAAGGGAGAGACAGGAAGAAAAAAAGGTAGGAGGTAGGCCTTTAGGAAAGAGAGCCAGATCCACCGTGTTTCACCTTTAGCAGCATTTACGTAACAATACTGATGATTCAGGGCTGGGTATTTGGTGCTGGGTGAGGTAGTATTGCCTGGTGTTGATACTGTGACATCTAGTGGCAGTTACTGCTGGACAGAGAAACAAACTTTGGTCATTTCTAATTCAGCAGAAGGTGTCTGGCTGTGAATACAAATACAGTCCAAAAATGATGTAAGGACATGCATATCTGATCTGCTAATTAAGTGGTAAGAAATTGTTATGTTTTGTCACTGATTAAGCGCTCTGTGTATGTGTATGTGTGTGTATGTGTGTGTATGTGTGTTTGTGTGTGTTTGTGTGTGGGGGGGGGGGATTTGTTGGAGATTACAGTCTTTGAATAGCCAGCAAATTAACCATCCTCTAAACGAATTAAGAGGAAATTGCTGTCTACACTTCAACCTGATAGAGCCCATATAATGTACACTAACTTGATCATTTGGTAATTAGAGCTCCCAGAGACTATAGCAGATTTTATGGCCACATACAGTTCAGTTGTTGTGTATTTTACATGCCCGGTGATTGTTTGTTTGCTCTTTCTGGGCACAAATGGACTTCACTTAAACACAACAGCTCATCTGCGGAGCGAAGAGTAAAAAATACAGGATCCTCCAGGGATCGTTTTTATGAGAGCGCCATCATTATTCACTATTCTTTAAAGGGCTTTAAGGATGCCAGTTCCCAAAGGATATTCTCATGGAGATATTTTGTTTTAATCACAAAAGCTTGCAGTTAAAATTTATGAGGGGAAGAGAAATGAATAATTAACACTTAAATGCACTGACGGGCTTGTGTTATGGCCTCATAATCTGCTCTTCTCCTGGCATTTCCCCAGATTTATGGAGGCATTTCTGTTCTTTGCCGCTGCCAGACAGTGATGTCACACCAGACCAACTTCAAGGCAAATTTAAACTGTTCGCATAGTTCACCCTCTTTGCTCCGCTCTGCCTGCTTTTATTCAGACAGTGATGACAAGAAGACCTACAGTTCTGACGCTCAATTTAAAGGAATAGTTCCGCATTTTGGGAAACGTGTTTATCGGATTTCTTGCCATGAGTTAGACGAGAGAATCGATACCACTCTCGTGTCCATACGCTAAATATGAAGCTACAGCCAGCAGTCGATTAGCTTAGCTTACCTTAGCATTAAACTGCAAACATGGGAAAACACCTAACCTGGCTCTGTCTGAAGGTAACAATATGGTGAATATTGATACCAGCACCTCTAAAGTTCACTAATTAACGTGTTATATCTAGTTTGCTAAGCAAACTTTCTCCTAGCTTTCTTACCAGCCACAAAGGCACACAGTATGTACACCCGGAATAGCTGCTTGAGTGATATGAGCACGACTTGAGAAAGGAAACATCTGCCTTCATGGCCAAGCCAGCCGGCATACAGAGCGCTAACATAGTGATACAGTGCCAGGTCCTGTCTTTCATGGCTTCCTCCAAGATAACAGACAGCAGAAGCCCCTCATACCTTCTCCATATTTCCCTGGCTTTAACTTGTGTAGGCATGGAAGCAATTCAGAGCCACAGGAATCATGCTCAGCTTTGTTGAGCTTGCCAGTCACATTTGTGCTTGTCGTTGTAAACACAGTGTTACACCCATCAAATAACTGTGTCATTAAATAGCTGTGTTTGCCAGGAGGGACAACATTAAACCAGCTCAGTGATTAGAGATGAGATCAGTATTCTGTTGAATGTTGTTGATGTGGCACTTCAGCTATCTTCAAATCTGCAGATGAAAACAAGTCAAATCATGGGTTGCCTCACAAAAACAGTGTGCTTCAGGGGAACCATAACTGATATTCCCTCACGTCCATCATGTTTGTAATTAAGAGACAGAAGACAGACAGAAGAGGAGAAAAAAGGAGGGGGGAGGGCAGTCTGGTTGTGTGCTTAGTTTTGTTTACTAATGAAGCCAGTGCTCCAATGCTAACCTTTCTACAAATTAGGCCAGACTTTCTAATTAATATCCTGAAATATAACAAAGAAAAAATGGAGACAATTAAAGCGACGGTATTTGCACCTCTCTCGCTATCAGTGAAGAGATTACCCTTTCCCAACTCTTCCATGATGACAGGATGAGACATATGACTCCAAATAAATTTTCAATCGGCATTTTGAAAATCCTAAGTTTCCTGATAAACGGATTTGTTAAATGGATTTTAATACTACAGAACATTAGTAGAATGATAGGTGCATCAGTTCAGTAATCAAGGTAGGGTTGAATAAACCAAAACCATAAAAGAAATTGCAATGCTGTGTCCAACTATTTATTTTTCCTTGTCCTTGTTTGTCCTGTTCTCTTCCAAGTAGCACACTATACAATCCACTCGAGCATCTCCAATGAAAAGAACTGCCGCTTTTCTGTTATATGTGCACTGCTGCCATCTCTGTGAGTAGTGGCAAATATAGTGGAAGTTTTGAATTGGTCACAGTTGAGTTGTCAGAGCAATCTAGTTTACGAAGCACTTTCTCCTGTATCGACAGAATTTTCATTACATCAAGATTCTGTCACCGTTTCATGCTTTTAGTTGCTTAAGAGCAGAATCTGCCTTCTGCCGAGAAATCAGGACTGAGCGGGGAAAGTCACTTTCCTAACTCTACACCCTTACTTATCAAAGAGGAACATTACCATGTGAAAAATGCCGCAGCAGCCTAAAACTTTGCAAGATAATACTTTTGAGAGTAACATCCATCACCACTCTGTTGGTTCGACAGACTAAATGTGCAGTGGTCACGGCAAAGAGGAGAAACTGAGCCACTGCTTGCCCCACTTCTTTTGTATTTCACATCTTTACTGCCTTTATATACTGGAAAATTCAATATAATGCTTCCCATAGAAATGCAAAAAGAGATTTAGCACAGTAATAAAGATGGGAATTTAATCTCAACCTATTATTTTATACTATTTGCAGTCTTGGTTAAAAAAACTAAGCAAAACTTGTTGTTCTATCCAATAAATTACTAACTTTGAATGCAGGTATAAAAATTGTTTCACTCTTTTATAAGTAAAAACAGGGGGAAAGAATTCATTAAAAGTCATTAAAAGTGGATTATTTACTTGAAACGTATGTAAAAGTTAAGCCATGAAGGTGCATCAGGTGCAAAAGTATCTGTTAAGATGTTGACATATGCTCTCAGGGGCTCTGGCAACTCTAGCTCCTCTTGTACCTCTTGATGTCAGTGGATGGATGAGGACCAGAGACACCAACTGTCACAATGTCAGCCAATTCCTAGTCTCACATTTTCCTGTCTGCTTTTTTTCCTTGCCATGTACTAACTCCCCTATCATTTAAGAACCTGCCACTCCCACCTGCCCTGAAGTAACCCCTGTGTTACCACCATTCCCCATCACCTGACCTCCCCCTCCCACCTGCACACCTGTTCCCACTTCCCCATCAGCCCAGTAGCATATACGTACACCGGCCTGCTTCCATTAATTCCCCACCAGATCGTCTTCTGTGCGTCTGCCTTTTTCTCTGCCTGCCTGAGGTTTACCTGTTATGACCCCCTGCTTGCCTTTTGGACTCCTGCTCTCTAGCCTGATCACTTATTGGGTATGTTTGCCTCAGCTCCCCTGTCTGCCTGGTTTTGACTTTTGAAATAGCTGCACCCTGGCAATATACCAGATTACAGATGGTATTTCTGATGGTGGCTTCAAAGTTTAAATCAGAATTAAAAGCACACCCCAAGATTCTAGTTTGGGGTTGACCTTAGCTACAGATCAGCCTTAAGCCTTATCTTATCTGCACCAGCTTTTGTTACAGCCAAAGGATGGTGTGATCATTGCAATTAACCAATTAATAAACAGTGCTGAAAATATAATTAGGTGATACAGAAATATACAATTAGGTATCGTCTGCATAGTATAACAGTCAAATCCACATTCCCAATATTTGCCAGTAGGAGCATGTGAAAGCTGAACAGCACAGGTCCCAAAATGGAGCCTTGGGGGATAACGTGAAAAGTTGTATCAACAGGAGTACTCAAATTGAATGATTTGGGAATACAATTGCCAAAACAGCTTTAGAACATTTAAAACAACACTGTTTAGAATGGCTGAGGGTCAAGCGAGCAGGTATTGCAATACGTCTTTTGTACATACTTAATAACATCAGATTGCTACAGAGATTTTTTTCAGGCAGTCAAAGTAATAAACATCTCCTGTTAACTCATTCTGGTTTTTGTTATCTTATACACTTGCACTGATTGTGTCAGGAAGTCTTTCTGGTAGTATTTTTGAGTCAGTTAATAAGTGAAAAGAGAGCATAAAAAGAATTATGGTTATCAGTTATCATTTGACAATAGGCATTTCTGATTACATTGTTAAACGGTGTGGTGCCATTTGAAAATGTCTTAGTTTCTCTATTTAGACTTGCAGTTTTCCACTTTGCTCTTTTATGGAAATTACTGCATTTAGACCTGACTTGATTGTATTTCTATAAAGAATGTGTACTGCAGGTCAGGCATACTGCCCCGGGCCATCAGTGCAGCCAAACTACTTTCACATAAATCTATAGAGAAAGATTACTGCCTGATAGGAAATGACATTTCTTATACCTCTTACAGTTACCATTTTTACTCTTCCACCTCACTCTATTATCTTTTTCCCCAAAAGAACCAGGGCTCTGTAAATATTAAAGACTTTGTGAGAGAGATTCATTGCCTTATATCAACAGAACCTGGCAGCAGTGCAAATAATATGTGGATGTTCTCAAAACTATTACTAACCTTCTTGTCACTTTGTATGGCTTTAGTGACCTAGTCAGCCTCTCTAAAACTAGTATTTTTCCATGTATCAGTTACCCTGAAATAATTTTGACATCAGTTCTGGTAATTTGTCCCCTCTAAAAAGTGTCATCACCGACCTACACAGAGCTATTAGCGTCTAACTCAAACTTTTTTACAGTAATACAGCATTTTTTTCTCAGGGAAATTACAAAATTCAGTCACAAGGCATTTGATAAATTAAAGCAGATACGATAATACAGTATAACCCCTGTTCTTGCCTTTATTCGCTGGTTACCAGTCAGTTTCAGAGTTGATTTTACTGATTATATTTAAAGCACTTAATGGGCTGACTTTGTATTGCAGATTCGATGGTCCACTAAGAGCTTCAGATCTTAAGGCAAGGTTTTTTTGATTGTCCTACATCTTGTTTCAAGACTTAAGGTGACTCTGCTTTTGCAGTCAGGGTTCCTCAGCTCTGTCCTCCTGTCTGGAAATCAAAGGTTTGCAGACTCTTAATAAGATAATATCCTTTCTTAATAAATCACTTCTAAAAACCTATGTTTAAAAAAGGACTTTTATTAACGTTTGCCCTTATTTTAATTCATCTAGTTTAATATGTCTTATGTTTTATGTGTTTATTTTTCCTATTTTATCTTTTTTTTTTTTAAGCATGTTTGTTCTTATAATTTCCAGATTTTACCTGTCTCATTGTTACCATTTGTAGTCACGGAATCTTGATTTACCCATGTAAAGCAATTATAACTTTGTTTTGAAATGCGCTGCATAAATAAAATTTGTCATTATAATTATTATTGTTGGTGCAGATATATAATGATGAGTCAGTTTCACAATACATGCAATAATGGCACCCAGTACCAAGACAACAGGAAATCATATTATCCTACAAAGGGATATACAGTACAGTGCAATAAACAGACTGAAGAGAGTCATGTGCTGTACCAGGTGAAGTTTGTGCAAACAAAAACTACTCTGGGAATATTATAATGCATGGGAAATAAATAGGACAAAAACACTGCAAACACCTCTACTGAATGTCAAGGACAAGTCAGGTGTTTGCGTGTGGGGGTGGTTTCTGGAAGAAGAATTCAAACACTGACACAGTATGTCAAAATGTACATATACGTTTAAAGAAAAACTGAAAGAAAACCAGCAGATAACACATTTTAATATACGTGAGCATGTCACATGGCAAGAAATACAAATATTTGCTACAATATTTAAAGTACATTATGTCTTGTTTTTCCAGGCTTTGGCATCACCTTTGGTGATAAGAAGTCAGACTTAAGACTTATTGCAGACTGATGTTCTGTATTTTTATTTGAAAAAGATTATTAAAATGTGAGTAAAGTGATTTGCTTCTTTTGACAGAGTGTGGAATGGACAATTGGCTGAATGAGTGACCTCATGTGCAGGTCATGAGGAATCAATGCCGTCCATAACTTTCAACCTGCTGCCACCATGATTGATGTCGATGACAACTGGTCACACGTCAATGCTAATTTGTTCAGTTAAATTTCTTAATGAACCCTTTGAATGAATTAACCCAGCAAATTAGCATTGATGAATTATCCATCAGCGATGTGCAGCGGAATAACTGGAGGTTTTAAATATATTTTTAAAACTATCCACAGAGTGTGAAACTGTTCACCTGCATAGACGTTGCAGGTATTAGAGCATACATGAAGTCACCAAAACCAGAAAAAATACACAGATAAAAATACCAGTTCTGTTAAATGCCTTGCACAGTCACATTGGTGTCCTCTTGTGGCAAAACAAACAGTTATTTAAATAGCAGTCATTAATCACAGTTACGTTCCCAGGGAGAGACCAAGCAAACTGGCCCTGCTCTCCAGTGGTTATACTGAGCACCTTGAGGGAACTCTTCTTTGCTGTTTCCAGATGCTTAGTTCTGCTCCATTTCACCTCTCTCCGAGTTTTTGATCAAGCCTTGACTTCATTACACTCTGGTGTATGATTCTTGAAGAACCATGAAAGGTGAAGCTCCCAGCACTGTATCCATGCACTCTATATTTCCCTTTTTCCTTCATAATCTTTTACAACAAAAATCAAATATTTTTCACTGAATTAATGCTGTTAGCTATGGTTATTATAGCTTTTCTGGCTAGTCATATACAGTAAAGGACATCATGTCCTTCATGGTGTGCAGATGTTAGTTTCTGTTTCAACAAAGACACAATGTGTTAGCCAGCATCCAGCATTCTCTATTGTGTCTCTGATTGCATTTGAGATGTGGCAAGTGACAGAAGTATGGATTGCCTGGTTGCATGAGCAATTTCTCTGAAGCCCATAATTGCACTATATTGATGCAAGAGAGGGGGGGGTTTCATTTCATATCTTACAATTCCACAGTTGGCTGACGAAAATGGGGCACTCTGCTCTTTGTGAGCCATGACATTCTCATTCAGTAGAACAGCCTGCCCTGCTTTGTGTATCTGTGGCAAAGGCTGAAGTTAGTATTGTGTAGAGAAGATGCATGATAGCATTGTTGATTAGGTACTTCATGTACCTTTTTATTTCCAGCGCTGACGGAAACAGAGCTTGCTGTACGTCCTAGAAAGCCATCTTCAGATAAGAATACAGCAATACATCAAGTCGTCATAGCATTATAGTACAGTAACAACTGTTAACAACTGCTCCCCTGTTACAAGAAGAAAGATCAGATTACATTTTGGGGAAATGACAGGCGCTCTAAACTGTGCTGCACAAAACAAGTTTGTGAAAGACACTGGAAATCCCAGAACCGCATCATAGAACTGAAATATCACATGTTTCATCAATTATTTACACCTGTTTAAAGCAGCAGATGTAACTTTGTGTTGCATGTTTGTTGTACAGCAAATTATTTAAAGCCTGTGGTGTGGGTTTTTAAGAAATCTTACTTTAATTGACGTGCTGTTGGAAATGCTTGAAACCACTTTCACACCACACCTTTTATCTGTCTTTTGCATAATGCCTCTGCTTCAGTTCATATACTGTTTGCTAAACAGGAGCGGCTCTCCTGCTGTGTTAATGGCTGTTACTTCTCATAAAACATGATGAAATAAAACATGACACTATTGTCATGTTACCTTTATTATTTCATGTCAATAATGGCCCCCTCACAAGGATATAATGAGGAAATGAAACCTTCATGCAGTCTATCTCATAGCAGATTAAGGTGCAAATGATTGTAATTGCAGAGGACTTTGCCTCACAGCAATCCATACCAGTGTTGAGGCATGTCGCTGTATGAAGTGCCCGTGACATAAAGCAAGAAATTAGGGTTGGATTTCATCAGATATTCAAGTATGCTGTACCAAAGAATGGAGAAGCAGTTGAAGAGTAAAGTTTGATGATGCTGAGACTTTTGAATGTTTTGCATATTTTCTGAACACTTAATTGTATAGCTACCATAAAGTGGTGCTATAGTTATGATTGCCCTGAGCTGTGAGCGCCACATGCGCTCATGGCGAGCAGATGCTGTATGCCATATGGCCCTTTGAGCTGTGGAGGGAGAATCCCAGAGTCCTCATTAAACAGCTCATGGACCATTGGCCCAAAGACCTGACTGCTTCTCTTATGGTCTGCATTATCCCTGATATATTCCTACAAAGTGGCTGCTACAGTGCCTCCCCATTTTAAGGAAATGGCTGACGATATTTAATTTTTCTTGTGTGTTTGCAGCTAAAGTAAATCTGTGAATTCAGCTGTGCAGTAATCCATATGTAACAGGCTTCACCTACCTCACATGAACGTTTACCCCAAGCCTGGATGCATGTATGTTCATTTGTATTTGGCTGGAAGAGATACTTTGCATGTGATAGAAAACCACTCAAAAAGAAAAACATTGGTTCAGTTGTGAGCTGAAAAGAGCTGAAAGCTGATAAGAAATTAGGGGAAATAAAATTTCACTTAAAGAAAGCTTGAATGTAAAGTAATGAGTAACACCATAAGGAAGTAGTTTCCACTGGGGGCGGGGGCCACTTTCCAAAAACTTATTTTTACATTCAGTTTCATTCACTCACTAAAATCTCCGTTAATAGTGTCCTCTTACTGTACAGTCACCAAAATATGATAACACAGACTCCGAGGTGATAAAAATTATGATCTTCACTCTGCAGCAATATTAAGTTATATTAAGACCAGCAGCAGGTTACATACAGTTAGCACCAACCATCTGATTGGTGGAGATTGTTGGGGCTCCACGCAACCTGAGCGGAAGATCTGCAGACACTACTCAGGGCTGAAAAAACACTGTCAGCTCCTGTGCATGTCTTTCAGGAAAATTCATTTAAACATATTTTGAGTTACTGTTGACAATTTGTAATTTTATTACTCTAATGAAAATTTAACATCAAGCAAAGGGTATGTTCCTGAGACAAGAATTGATTTTTGTTGATTAAAACAATATTTCAGACTGTTTGAATGCTTCATTTACTTAATAACGTGACAGGGTAGGAAGATTGTTTACTGTGGTTTATCCAGGTGTGGATGTTACCATTTAAGTAAAACCTAAATTAGTTGTTACTCTAAAAGATATAATTCTACCCATAATAAAATACTAGATCACTTAAAGGTGAAATCTGTCTATTTTCAAATTGTCTAGTGTTTGTAGAGTGCTTGTTATGTTGTCTCACCACATTGTTCATCTGGCTACGTATAAGTAGAGTAAAATGTCTTTGACTGATTGCCGTCATCACCCTGGAGAGTTGCAGCCAACATACTGTATATCAGTAGTAGAGTATGTCTCTCTATGTTCATGCAAATGTGCCAGGTTAAAGCTCTGTTTACTCCACCATACAGATGGGATATACAAATGAATTATTAATGAAACACATTCTTCTTAACCTACTTCTATTGTATGTAATGTTGGAAACTGAAAGTAATGTTTAGCAACAGTAGAGAGGATAAATTATGTTTATTTCTTATCAAGTAGTTCTGTACTGAAATTGTGTTTGTTGGCTCAATAACTGCACTGCACTAACTCATTTGAGACTCTTCACCACGGCAAACTGTACAGATATTAGCCTTGGTGAAAGAAAATGCAAAAATTAAGACCTTGCACGTCTGAAGAAAAGCGACATTAAACTGGACAGTGTTGGCCAAATATAACCTAATTTGTCAAGAATGAATTGTTACAAAACAATTCACAACCCCAATTTCCAACTATCCTCGGTGCTATTTCCATTTAGCGTATGTTAGAGTCTAATGTAGACTTTTGTGTCCTTGGAGCAACATTGGGCAATTGCCTTTCTCTCCCTCAGAGTGTTTTGCACAGACATGATTTATCAGGAGCTCATTGATATTCAGCGGCATGTTGACCAGTGAAGTGACAATGCATAACAATGAGTGCAATTAAGTTTCCATGTTTTCGGTAATTAAACTGAATGCAAACTGAAAGTGTTGCACCGTCACTTGAATGTTGAGGACCTGTTGATCAGACACTTTGACTGCAGCAAGTACCTTGAGGGCAAATGAATAGAAGAGATCACTCAGGCCTGCTTTAAACCAATTTTATTTTAAACAAACTATCAAATTTAACAAACAAATGTGAGTTTATGTGTAGGTTTATGATGCTGTACATGGTACTTTGTTCTATTGGTCCAGTATTTCTTATGAATGGCATTGTAAACATGGCTAAGAGTAGAGGAACAAACTGTGCATTTTGAGAGCGGGCGGCCATATCTGCAAGTGTATGGACTTTCAACAACTTTCAAATGCCTATTTAGGCTGCTCATTCAACCAAACCAATATGAGATTATAGCTAATGCAAACTATTAATGATCATTACTGCTATTGATTAGCCATTACTCATAGGGGTAGAGCACAGGTATTGATAAATTGGATGAATTATGTAATGGCCATGAAGGGTAAACTTTCACCACACAAGAAATGAAAATGAAAAATTACTTGAATTAGCTGCATTTAGTCTGAGATGAAAATAAAATGGCAACCTTTTAGTATTTAGTAAAAATGCATTACTCATTACCGTACGCCATCATGATAATAGTTGATTATACTATAAAAGTATATGACATGACCTGATTTTTAAACGGCTCATAAAGTTTTAAATGTTTGTTTGAAGTGGTAGCCCTGTACGTTGCAGTTTATCTCGGGATTGTCTTGTAATACGTGTGTCAGTTTTGGCCTCATAATTCACCTAAATGAAAAACATATCACCTTATACAATAAATAATTAACAAATGGAGAGAAATCTCTAGTATTGTCTCCTAAAATTGTTCATAGAAATGTTTACCAGTACAGAAAAAAAGAAGGAAATTGGGTTTACAACTGAATATAGCAATTTGACAAAAAAAGATCGGGAACAAGAGAACAATCAGCCAGTCATTATAAACAGAGCCATTATTACTGCATTTTGTTATGTTTCAACTCTGTATTTACACTGTAATGACATAATTAGGTTGTCATTATCTAATTACTGCTAATCATCTAATCAAGTGAGCAAACAACTGCCCTGAGACCAAAATCTGTAATAGACACAGGCACTCCCCCCCCCACCGAACACACTGTCAATGACTGTGGTTGTTATATTATCCTTGATGTCAAACTTCGCAAAGCATACTTATATGTCAGCCCTGTCCATTAACAGCATGTCTATGGAAATATTACTGCAAAGGTCATTGCCTCAAGGAACAGCGAGACAGAGGGGAGAGAAATGTGCGTGAAATAGCTGTGGCTAGTTTCATTGCTGGCGGAGCTCTCTGCCTTGCTTGCCATTTAAAAGCCAGTGAGCTTGGCTGGTAATCCCTGTCAAAGGAGTGGGTCTGATCCCTGAGCACCAGCCACTATTGATTCCCTGTTTTATTGTTCTTTGATTTCCATTTTAGTTATTTAACAAGCAGATGATGGATTGGTGACCTTCAGCTCTGCCCTGTCTGGCTTCTCTCCCACAAACGTGTGCTTGTCTGTCCTGACTAAGACTATTGTTTACTGACTACCGCCCTCTTTTGAGCTTGTCCGTTTTTCCTCTCTCTCTTTAAAGCACTAATTTCAGAAGTAAATATTGCTCCCTTCCTCATAAAACTCCTGCACGTGCCCAGCTGAAAAATCTCCTAACCCTATCCCTGAGCGAGAAAGCTAGGCATGAATAGCAGAAATCAAATGAAGGTGATAGTCTCTACTATGATAGTGAGCTCAGGGGTGCAGGCCCTAATCCGTTGGATTTTAGGAGTGTGATGGAGAAGATTAGAGGGAAAACTGGTTCTTTTTTCTTAAGTCTTCCCCATGCTTGTTATTCTCCTCTTGTTTTCTCTGAGCTTATTGCGATGTCAGAAAGATTGATTTGTTTTAATATAAAAAAGATGAAGGAGAAATGAGCTCAGCGTAGCGTCATACTACATGAACCACCTGAACAAAAAAAATTGAAAAAAAAAAAATCTTCAGTATTCTACACCAGCTGGAGGATATTCTCTTATTAACTAAGCATACGTCACACAGTACTGCACAGCAGTGGTGTGGCGTGACTTTTCCACTAGGTGGGGCTAGTAAATCCCAGCTATGCTGAGAGTCTCTACTGCGCTTTGGTGTCATTTATGGGTGCGCTTCTTCTGTCCTTCTGTCTGTTTGGAGTTTAACACACACACACACACACACACACACAGGTCTGAAGAAGCCGGCAGACGCGCCTCTGGCAGTTGACCAGCCTGGTCAAGTAGCCTGCTAGCTACTTTTCTGCCCCAGATCCTGTTATTTTTGTCATGCAGTGTCAACCAATCAGGGGCCACCAGGAAAAGCCAAACATATTACACACTTACAGCTGTTGGGTGGAGAAAAGTGCACCCTTTGGCCACAGACAAAGACCATAGGTAGCGCTTTTTCATTGGTCATCGCACGTTTCTGTAATAATGTATGATTTATGTGAGTAACAACTTAAATTTATACACACACATACAACACAACAATATCAAAAACAATTTTTCATTAAAATATCTTTTTCACAATTGGAATTGTCCTAATGGACCACACGCCACTGCTGCACAGTCAGGATGATACAGACAGTAATTAGTCCTAATCTGACTGATTTTGTTTGATTCTGATTCATGTTTGCACAGAGGGGCGGCAGTAGCTGAGAGAATTATGCATAAGACTTCATCTGAGAGACAACTAATAACACATTAAAGCGCCACTGAGCACAAGTTTCCCAACACATGTATGGCATATTCATTAGGGATTCATGATTTATTCAAGCTGTCATTTCAAAATAAAAGCCTTCCCTTTGTAGAAGGATTAGCGGTCTTGGAATTTGACAGCTTGAAGGGGAAAGCCACAGGTAAAAAGAAAGAGAACAGTTTGATAGGCATTTAGTGTAATGACGTGTGTGTGAGCTAACACCTGTTACCGTCAAAACAGCCTGCAGCACAGCAGATGCAGAATATCACATATTAAATATACAAAAATCTTGGAACCCCTGGGAATGTATGTATCACTGAAACTTCACTGTATCCAGCTGATACCTAGCTGGATTTTGCCTGCAGACACTAGCATAATTTGGTTGCTAGCGCTGCTAGCGTTGCAGCTGATTGCCAGATTTTTGCAACCAAAATGAAAACATCTAATAATTCTTTGGGTGTCCCCACCCTCAGCCTCCCCTGTCAGCATCCCGCTGCTATACACCTCATTGCCTCCCTGTGGGAGCAGCAGCAGGGCAGTCTCTGTCACAGTTGATTACGGCCTTGAAGGCAAAGAGCAACAACATAATAGCCTTATCAGTAACAGATGATTGAGATCTTCAAAGGGCCTGTTCTGCCTCGATGCCCGTTCATCTGACTGGCCAGGGATGCAGACTGATCAAAGGCCTCCAGAACATGGTGGCTCAGCAGCCCCGGCTCTCACAGTCCACAGCGTATAACCAGTCAGCTACTGACTCTGCTCGTGCATTGCCACTGACAGGTGTCACATCTTAGCTTCCTGGGTGGTGCATTCTGACTACTGATTAGGGAGAGTCATTATTATTTGATCTGATATGCCCTTGGTGTCAGATAAAAGTGTAGAAGTTCTCAGAAGAAGGTATTATTTTTTTACAGTGTGAATATCCCCGGACCATGGTAACAATTCAAGGATGAGAATGATACATTTCTTTGATTGTTATGTGTTTTATTATCTAAACAGCATCAGTGTTTCTCCACATATGAAGATTTTTTTGTTGACGGTCAAATGGACCACAGTATGATTACATCATCAACAGTGATTTGCTGCAATGGACTGGTAACATGTCAATTTGGCCTTTCCTCCCTTCTGCCCAATGCATACTGGGATTGACTCAATTCCTACATGGCCATTAATAACAAGTGAAGTAATTATCAGGTAAAGTCAGTGAATACATGAATAAATGAATGAGTAATGAACTGAGTAATCAAAATTATTCACACCACTGCAGTTTAAAACACTGTTTAAAGACATTCAAGTATTTTTTTTTTTTCTTTCTGTGCTATCATTAGAACGACATCCACTTAGTGGAAGTTGAAAGATGTTGACTCTAAATTAAGTCACAAGCCAGAGAAGTCAAGATGGGGCAATGCAGCGATAAGGTAGCGGAGATGGCTTAGTTAATGGAAAAGTTTCTTTGAATTTAAAATTAGAAATAATTGTAAATATAGAACAAATAGCTGTACTGAGGGAATAGGCCAACCTTTAGATGTTCTTGCTCTTCCAAATAATAGCACATAATGGCACAAAATGATCAGTGTGGGGAAAACTAGATTCAGAGCCATTTTGGTACAGTATATTGACAACTGGTCCTCAATTAGTTGTTCCACAGAGTGGGCAGTGGGCAGCCTGTGTCACAGCTGTTGACAAATCTAGTGAATGATAACAATATTATGCACATGCATATGTAAATTACACAGTTGATGTATGGCAATCTTGCTTTAAACGCGATGTGGAGAGAAATATATATCTAATCACACATTCTTTAAAGTTTTGTATTTACACTGTAGGTTTTCTGTTTTTTGGGGGGCTTATTTATTTTATTTTTATTAAGTTGAATCTATCCTTTTTACACTGCATGATAATGACATGGCTTCAACTTGAAATGTTCCTCTGATTTACTGAGTTTTGCTGGCATTCCACTCTGAAACATCAGAGGCGATTTCACACACACATCACTTTCATCTAATCTCATCTAAATTATTTTTCACAGGGACAACCCCTCAACGCTGACAATCAACCTCAGCCTCAACTTTTTTTTTTCCCTTCTTTTGTCAACTAGAAGCCTTACACTTCACCAAGCTTCACATAAGTGGCAGCCCTGAAATAGCTTTCTTGCTCCTGGTTGCACATCAAAGAGACTCTGAAAATGTGACTTCCTTTTCAAATTCATTTTCACTTAGCATTGATTTACATTATGTGCTATAAAACGGTGTGAATGCACATGTCTGCTACTAATTTATTACACATTGTATACTGTATAAAATAACTTATACTCAGTAGGTTCTCTGGAGTGATGGAGTGATTTAAAAAAAAAAAAAAACCTGACTCTTTAATTGCTGACTGTTTTGCACATGTGTCAATCTGACATACAAGCAACAGAGAAGAGGTGGTGTTGAGGATGGCATTCCTCCAAGTACAGGGCAAACATTTGTTATACAAATAAAACTCCTTTATTCATGATGCCTTGCATTTTTTGCAAAGGATTGTTGGCACAGTTCAGATGATTACGGATTATCTTGATACAGCTGCTAGATTTGTCATTTGATTGCCTGCCTAGTGTACCCTGTAATCCCTGTAATATGCAGAAAAGGAAATCCTTTTATATTTAATTAGTTAATGAGCATCGGTGTCAGAGTCTGGTGATCATATGTGACATTTATTTTTTCTGACGTGTCTTTATTACGTGTCACCGCACATGTAGCCTTTATGTTCGCTCTCTGCAGCGCACACTCCAGCAACTCTCTGCTTGCGAAAGCTGGTCTTTGCCAGTGGCTCCATCTCTCTGTGTCACTACACTTTAAAGACATAAAGGTTAGCAGTGTGCAAGCTTGCATCCAAAAAGACAAATCCAGAGATTTGCAGCTGCTCTTCCTATCTGTACATTTGTACTTACACTACTCTCTTTGTACCAACACAAGTCAGTGGACTGATACAGCCACACTTTGCAATTTTACATAGTAGCGGTTGGAAATAGAAGGGATAGTTTGAATATGAAGTCATGCACAGAAATCATATTATAGGATGTCAGTCATTTTACTTCAGTAATAATAATAACTTTTTATAGAGAGATACTTCTTAAAATATATATTTCTTTGTCCTTCTGACATAGCTACATAGCTAGAATTTGTTTTTTCATATAACTATATCACTAATTAAATCAAAGCGCTTTACAGGTGACTGACAAGCTTATTATAAGACAGTACGAATGTAAAGCGTAAAACAACTGGAGACTATATAGTGCGCACAAAGAAAGATACAGACTGTTTGTGAATATATGGATTATACATAATCTCTGTTGATATACTGTATACATTACTACAAGGGAGTTAAACTGAATCTATTTAGCATTAATTATATCTTGGAGTAGCATGTACAGTCGATCATTGTTACATCATTGTTAAAGGTTGGTATCATTAGTAATTGAAACCATAGTCATGGGCATGACCAGTTACATTAAATGAATACATATTGTTAACTCATTCGCAAGTGCTTTATGAAATGATTGATTGATTTATGATATATTTATTTATTGGTTACATTAAAGAGGTTTTCATATTTACCTATTAACTTTTATTCTTTCTTGACTAATTTGTGACTGTCTCCGATATAATTCTTTGCTGTCTGGTTCTCAGACGGACCTTTAAGCAGCCCTCGCCCCCTCCCATCATCCAGCCCTCTCTCCGCCACAGTCATCTCGCACGTCAGAGCTCCACTGATCTGAAGCTGTGAAAAGCAGTTATTGGTCTTTCGTTGTCTGTGCGTCACTGGGGAATTTCCAAGTCTCAAATAACAAAATACAAGAACAGATTCAGGCCCTCTGAGAGCCCATTGAACAGTGAGCATTAAGGTAATGCTAATTGCATTAAGCCAAGCCTTCCATTCAAATTGAATTAACCTTGATCTGTTGTTGTTGTCTCTCCATTGTTTACAATTGCTCTTTGCATTAGGCACCATTACATTATTACTGTTTGATCAGTTTCATTTGCACATGGAGAGAACAACAATGAATGTTAATGTGTCTCTGTGCCTCTGTGCAACACGTTTATACAAGATTTATTTTATTTATGAGAAGTTCATGTGTATAGATTTGCATGTCGGCTGTAACTTTATGGTTTGAATACATTCTTCATCTGTGGCTGTAAATGTGAGCCTCCCACTGTATTTCAGCATCTGATGTTGTATTTTCTGTGTCACTGGTGCATGGCTGGCTGCAGGGGACTGGCACGCTGGCCCCGCACAGTCATGTTAACTGGAACATGCCACGCTGCCACCCCTGTCTGCTCCTGAAACCTTGATCCGAACAGATGTGCCATGCTAAAGTGGTTGCATTAGACAGACGCAGCAATTCTGTTGTAGCCCATTTCCTCAACTTGAACTCTATGACTACCAGGAATGTGCAAAAGCTAAGATTTAATAAAGCAGAGGGTTTTGACTAAAATGCTGAAAGTTATAGTTTAAGTATTAATCATATATTGGCATCTTCTTCAAATTAATATGGTTAAACCTGCAATAACTGATTTTTTTGGCTACTTGGGGGCAGTGGAAACCAGTTGTGAACACAGCATTGACATATCATCTAACTTTTATGTTGATGGCAAACTTGTTAGCAAACACTTGCTTTTTTACACATCCAGCAGTTACTTACGGAACATTAGTTCATTTGGAGTTGTGTTTCTGGCCACCTGATGAATGTAAGTCCAATATCCACTCTCTTTTAGCTCTGTTTTTGGTCTCTACCAACTCCTGAGGGAAATAGCTCTTTTTGTATTTAGCAGCTCTTTAGCTGCTAAATGCATCACTTTCTTCACCAGCTAGTCTCACTAACTGGTTGTTGAGATGAGAAGATCAATACCACTCGCTAGTATCAATCTTCTCATCTAACTCTCGGCAAGAAAGTGAATAAGCATATTACTCAAAATATCAAACTATCCCCTTGATAGTCCAGAGGGTTTTGACTAAAATTCTAAACCAATATTAACCCACTATTTTAAAGTATTTTTATATTTGACAATGTCACAAGCCTTGTAGTAAGTTTCACCTAATAATGTTGTAAAGATGAAGTATTTTGGGACCTTTTTTCTTTCAAACAACAAATCTAGAAGAGTTACACAGTAAAAATGTTCACTTTGAATGACATATTAGCATCAACAACTATCTGCAAATGTCTCACCAAGCTCTATTTTTTAGTTTCTTTATATTTAGAACAATTTAGTTTGTGAATCACAAATGGAGTCTTTTGATTGCATATCTATATTTAATATCCCTTCAACACTTAACTGCAAAGCTGGTGACTTTAATTGTGGATTTAATTGGATGTAAAGTTTCCTCCAAAGTAAAATTATCTGTCACAGAGCACTTGACTGCCCTGGAGTATAATGATTTGCGACAATTTTCTGAAATGAGGAAAAAACAGCAGTAATTGGACAACGATAGCATAACTTTTCATTTATATTGCTTAATTTTTTATTTAATCTCATACTGTTTGCATAGAGCAGTTACATTTACCCTTTTGGACAGTTCACGACTAAATTACAAATGTTCTCTTTAGTTTTCAAATGGAACTCCAACCAATTTAAAGTATGTTATGATGAAAGGTCCAATGTAGAGTTCTGTATTTGAGTATGTGTTTGTGCATTCATTCTCTACAGATAATACACAACTTCATAAGAAGCTACCTGTGACCTTGCAATCTGGCTCTTATGAATAAGAACTGGGGTATTCGTATTGGTAACAGCTTGCATGTTGGTTATATACTAGGTGTTTATTGCAAACATCATGCTGCAGACCTCCATCTTACTGTAAGCTTGTAAAAAAGACCCAATCCATCTGGGTGTTGCATGTTGCATAAGGTGCGTGATGCAGCATTGTTTCTCATTAGTATCCAGCATGTTAAGATGCCAACTGACAGCAGTCCTGGGGGATAGCTTTGTGCTGCTCCCTTATTTATGTGCCCAGTGCAACTCAGGAACGTCTCATCCTACATGCTCTCCACATCCCCCATCTTCATACATTAAGCTCAACCTCAGGCAACCTCTGGCAATGCAGAGGTTGGGTATATTTGTCTACCCACTCAGAGAGGCGACGGCGAGGTCGGAGAAGGTTTTCAGACATTTCAGTTTTATGTAAATGTAATTCATGACATGCAGAAACATTCATTTGAAGTCTGTCTTAAAATAACAGCAGATGCTATTTGAACAACACGTAAATCTGCTTATGTAGACGTGAACAAATTAAAAGTACATTCATCGGAAAGCGATGTTTCCACACAGCTGGGTTGGTTCTGTTGCTGATTGCTGTGTCACTGGATGCTTGTATGTGATTGGTGCTGATCCAGTATGGCTATGGAGGTTGGTAGGCTTCATGGAGAGCATAACATATAAGGTTGATTTACTCCTGATTGCAGAGTTTCAGCTTTATTTCTTGCATTACTTTTGACTGGACCAAATAAAACTACATGTTGCAAGTACAGTCAAGTACAGTGGCCTTAGCAACCACTGTTCCTGTAATTCCTCTTTCAATGCTGCATTACTGGCTACTCTAAAATATTCCAGTGTCCCTTGTGGCTGTTGTACCAGCTACACAGCGACAGGTGATTATACACACTCTGTGTCAGCCTCAAGTCCATGATATGGTAATTCCAGATGTCATGCATATGGTTTACTCGTTCTGTTCTGCAAGCAATAGATGATATGAGAGATTTAAAACCTTGATAGTTTGTCAGAGTTGTCTCAAAATGATATTTCAGCCAAGAGCCACCTGAATCCTAGTTATCTAATAACTAATAATCCTAGTTAACATAAAGCATGGGGGTTATTACCCAGTTAGTAGCAGTAACAACGCTAACCGAGACTACACAAGCTAGTTCTTGCAGGTAGCAGAAAAAAAAAACTGGTGTGTAACCATCAATAGGCTGCATGGGTTAAAATCACAGGGGCCCACCTTACACAAGTAACATTAGCATATAATGTAACAGTAACGTTAACATAATTAGACAAAAAAATGCAAAGTCAGCGTGTATGAAAATCCTGCTGTTTACCGTTAAAATATAGAATCATATGTCAGATGTGTTACATAACATTACTGCAAAACCTCATGTTGGATGACTGCACTGTATACAGGGAAAACTTCAGTCAAAACAACAGTATTATTTATCAGCCTATCATGACAAGAGACTCTGCACACTAAGAATTGCATCAACATGCAGGTGCATCAGTCTGCCACTGTAAATGCACGTCAAAATCACCTAAGCATTGATCATAAAGCCTGACAAACATTTGCAATATTATTTTAGCAGCCGTAAACACGCAGTAACAGTGTGCCTTAAAATCCAGCACTGACCAGATCACTAGATGCTAATAGCTAATTATGCACTCTGAGCTGAAAGGGAGGTTTGCTTCTTGGGATATTGATCATTTTCCAGCCATTACCTTTGCAAAATGTTGATCATCCCATAAACTCTCAGTCAGTGTGCGTGTGCATCTCACAGTCACCTCGCATGGAAATCCGTCAGTAAAATTATTTGCTAAGATTACAAAGAAGCGCTGATCAATACATACAATAGATCCTGCTTTTACCTACTATCCACATGCATTACAGGCATCCAGTTCCACAGCACAGTTTTGTAGAGTCAGAATGGCTCTACCAGAACAGTAAAGGAGCAAATTTTACCACTGTTATTGTCCAGGGTTTCAGAAAGATAGATAAATATTTGATTCCAGGTCTTGATTGTTCACTCTCTGTGAACCATGTCAGGTTTCTGGTTTGTCGAGACTGCTCGTTGATCATTCTGATGTGGTATGACTGGCCGTCCAGATGTTCCACGTTGGGACTGGGCACAGTCCATTGACACTGCTGATGCTGCAATGAGTGAGCTCTGAGAATACTGCCAGTGCTGCTTGCTGGCCCTCTAACCATAGCAGATGATTGTGCTCGCTCTGTAATTCGCTCAATTTAGCGACTGTCAGAGGGTCCTCCACTCACCATTTGCTCTTCTAGGACTTTTAGAGACCCAATGTTGCAAGATAAATGTGACTACAAACAGTCAACTATGGCTCATTAAAGTTTACTCATTTTACATCATATTGTCCATACTATTATAAAGATATGAATAAAAATGTATAAAACTCCATTCCTGTAATGTTAGTTTAAATAAATTAAAAAGTAATTTAGCCTCCTGGTAGAATTAAGGCAAATCATGCAAGCAAACACAAGTAGTATTTAAATCATGGAGAGTAAAAATGCTGGTAAAGTTTTCATAAAATATCATGCGTCCTAACTGTGACACCCACGTGATAACAAATAAGTATTTGGGATGTTGAGTCTATTCTTTACAGACTCCTCCTGTGCGTTGCTGTTGGCCCTGTGTCTGGATCTGACAGGGAGGTCCTAAGTTTATGTGGCGTGGCACCGGGGTAGACACACACCATTACTCTGAAGCCCCAGGTTCATGCATGAGCATAACATACAGCCCTTGTCCTGCCCCCCCCCACTGATGGCTTCCTGGTTTGCCAAAGAGAGGGGCTGCCCTGCTTTCCTAGCCTCATTGATTCTGGAGGGTCTCCATCAATTAAATCTGATAGACTTTCAACTCCACTGAATCCAGCACAGCAGCTATTCAGGAAAGCAGAGGGGTCACCCTAACCTGAGAAACTAACCCACCAGAGGCTCCTTCATATGAATGTAGAGAGAGACATAATTGGCTATAAGCACATACTAGCCACGGGCAGGAGCAGGGCCTACATTTGATCTCAAATAAATCACAAGCTGCAAATACAAAGAAGCAATTTCCATAGTTGCAAACAATATGAAATGTTGTTTAAATTGCTGATAGCAATTTTTTCAAATGAACTGTGCTGCCTGTAGGCAAGACAAGTCAGTATTCAGCTCACAGTCTCTACCTCATTTGAGATCAAAGGGAATGTACAGATTATGTTTGCTCTTTTTTAATACCTACTTGCTGTCGTGTTGTGTTTCTCAGCATGTGTGTGTTTGCAAGAATCGACTGCCAAATAAATCTGGCATGGTGTGTGTTAACTGATTTAAGAGCTGATGTTTGCCATTACTGCCATCCTTCAAGTAATTACTCTATGCACATATGCCTAATTATTGCTAATTTACATACACAGTTCATGATACATTAATTATAATTAGGTCATTATCAACTTACGCCCCACTGACACACAACATTTACTATGTAATACTTTGTAGTCAGACCACTATAAATAAATGGTGATTATTAGGTTATTAATTACTTAACGTTTGTTTTCATCATATGATGCTTAACAGGCAATTGAGGAGTGGCTTATCACATTGTTCGCTACGTAATAGTACATGATGCAACATGGATAATTGATTATTAATAATAGTTAGCAATTTGTCACTTTGTCTTTTGATGTTATAGAATGTTTCTATAATTAATAAATTGTGGTTTCTTTTATTTGTTACTGTCATTTATTCACTTTTAGATGAATAGTTACATTAGAATGACAATAATCTATATTTTTCATATTGTCAATAAATCCTGTGAAAAGCCCAAAACCAACAATGAATTGATCCTTGATTGAATAAGTGCTGTCTGTGTATAAATCCTGATGTAGCATATTCCTTTGTGCCATCGAGCTCCACTGTTGTCCAAAAACTATTATAAACACACCAATGAGCCACACTGTTGCACTGGGTGACATGTTCCTTAATTACCATGAGCGTGGGCACTGTAGTTTACCTGGAGTCACACACACACTGTCCTGCTGCTGTAAATATTCACTGTTGCACCAACACATGCCCTATTTACCCCTGTTTAAGTAACAATTGCTAAGAACTACAGTGCCCAGCTGTTTTAGACAATTATTTTGCCTTTTTTAAAGATGAAACTGCATATTTGTGACCCATTTTTAAAGATTCATGTCTTAAGTAGGAACAAATGGGCTTAGGGCTGAGTGCCACTGAAGTCAGAAAGTATTGAGAGACAGAAAACACGTTGTTGGTATTGGTCTTTTAATCATATTTGTCGACAGTATGAAAAATATAAAATAACACCAGCCTTATTCTTTATGGATGCATGAATGACTAACAAAGGATTTCTGAAAAAAGTAAATAAATATATATAAGTAGGCATGGTTTGGAAGTGGATTGTAATTAATGGTAAACAAATGAGATCTTGAGCTGAATGGTGTGCTCACATCAGTGGTATGCATGAGGCTCAAGCTTCTCAGAATTAAGAGCACTTCACAAAAACAGGTTGCAAGTAACAGTGAAGGAACAACAGGTGACATTAAAAAAACAACACTGGCCCAGGAATTTGCATATCAGTCAGTGCATGATTCATATCTCATAAGTTCCAAAATGAACACGAATGGCCAAAACAATAGAAAGCATTGTACACTGTAGTGCAACAGTGAAATTTTATATTTTTATCAGTAAAGAGAGGAATAAATTTAAATACATGGGAACCTACTTTTCTCAAATGTGTAAGCAATGTATGAAGTTAATAAACCTTATTAGCTGTTGTAGCTAAAATACCATTTGATAATAATTAATACAAGATCACTTCATTAAATTATTATTGATCCTTAAAAAGTTATCCTAAATATCTACTAGCAGATGTATGACTTCAGTGAATGAATGGAACGCTTTGCCTTTTTTCAGTTTTTTTTTTGTTTTTAGATAATAATACTGTACACTGGTGGACTCAGGGGTGGGCAATCGCCCCCTGGTGCCCCCATGTTAAAAAATAAAGTGCCCTCTAGGGTGCCCTTCCAGTAGAAAAAACATTATGCAGTGCCATACAGTATAGCCTTAGGTGCCTCTAAATGGTTAAATAGTTAACAGTTCCCTGTGTGTTTTTATGACAGAGGTGTCAGTTAATCTGAGTCACATAATAAAACAATTTTAATCTTAACCAGGGTTTGGAACTGTTTCACCAAAAATGCAACTTTCTGCATGCTGGTGCCCTACCACATGTAGCTGGTGCCCTTTATATGTTTTTCACCCCTGCTCCTCAGACAGCCCGAGTCCACCACTGATACTGTATAAATTGTCACGGTATGGGTTCAGTAGCAGTAAGAGAAGGACCCAAAAGCAGACATACACGGAGGCGGAAGCCGTTCAAAGGTTTATTATTCCTTACTTGTAATGCAGGCAGGTAGACAAGCAAGCAAACACAGGAACATGAAAACTCAAGGAGCACAGAACGCATCCAACATGGAAAACAGAAAACACTGAACACCTGACATCAGACAATGACCCAAAAGAGCACAAAGGAAAAGGACAGGCATAAATAGGGAAAGGCTAACGAGGAAAATCAGGCACAGGTGAGTAACAGGGAACAGGTGAAGACACTCAAGGCAGAGACACGAGGGCAGGAACACACTGGAAACCTGAGACAAGATTTCGAAATAAGACTGGAAACTCCACAAAGACTATACAAGACTAGACAAAGACCATGGATCCTAACATAAATACACAGTCTTTCCTGTTCTGTATACAGTATAACCTGTATATGGGCTGTCGTCATTGACATAGTGAACAGACATGAGGAGTTATGGGTATCCACAGTTTCACACATTGGTTTTGTTTCATCTTGTTGATTTGTTCAAATTAATTCGAAAGCAACCCACCTAGCCTAATCCTGAACCACGCTGTAGAATTAATGCTGTTTTGTTCAGGTGCTTCCGCTGCCTCACTTAGGTGAAAAGCTAATGTTACTATGAGACACTTACATTTACAAAGTCAGCAGCCTTACCTTTAATCACATTTTTCTATATATGAATATGAGAATATAATGCTCTCACAAATTACTGTGTGATTATCTTTTCTGCACAGCTCACTAGTTTTCTCCATTTTGCAGAACAACAATAGCATAAATACTGATAAGGCAACAGGGCATGGATCAGATGGTTATTGAATTTAAGGAAAGGCCCTCTGCTTGGTGTTTGTTGTGCTTGTACACTGAATTTTGAATTGAAAAACAAATCATTACAGATCAAATATCTAAGTTTTTTCAAAATTCAAATTTAGTAAGTAACAGCCCTGGTTAATATACAGCCTACTGTTTTTGCTCATTTGATATTTTGACTCACTGATGATTTATCTTTCTGGATGTTTAATTTATACTCTTTTATTAGATTTCATTTTTTTAACTTTTCCCCATTTTTTGACCTTGTTGGATTTAAGCCTCTTTACCAACATTGTCTTTGTCTTTGGACTTCAATGTGTGGTATTACTAAGCCTGATTATGCACTTTTTACTGTATGTGTAGGTTAGAGAGTAGGAAGAGATTTCAGAGTAGAGGCTTGATGAACATTTCATGCAAGGATGCTACTTTCTACCTCCTCAACATGGTGATGCCAGAGAGTGACGATGGCTGTTAATATTAGGTCTTTGATCCTGGCAGGTTTTCAGCACAACAACAGAGTGTTCTTCAAAGTAGCTGCATCTCGGTGAGTCTTTGACTTCACATTTTTGGTGCAGACAGCTTTTGCTGCCACTAATGCTGTTAAGTATGAAAATTGTAACACTTCCTTCGCCCAAGCAGACTGACTGATGAAGCCTGTCTTGGGAAACTAAGATTGTCATTCTGTATCTTTTGCACATCAGCAGCCCTGGGGCAACGAGAAGTAAACATTTATTTCAGATTCAAATCCTCCCTGCTGCCTGTCACATATTTTATCCCAGATATTGGCCTATAAGAGGGTGTGAATGTAATTATTTACAATTCAATTCATTTTCAAAATCTTCTAAGCCAATTAATGAACCACTCTATTTTGTTTAAATAATAAATTATCCTTCCACAGTAAGTAACCTCACTATAGTTTCCACCGTATGTGCAGCAGCAGTAGCCTTCTAAAGACATCATTTTCAATGTGCAGTGGTTTGCAGCCTTTGAAGTCTGTGTTTAAATTTATGAACTTGCCATTTAACGTTACTAGAACTTTGTAAATAATGAGTAATACTACTTTTTTTTCATTATCACTGATTCTTAAAGCAATAGTTGAGAAATACACTCTTCTTGCCAAGAGTTAGAGGAGAAGATTGATACCACTCTCATATCTGTGTGTTAAATATAAAGCTAAAGCCAGCAGCAGGTTAGCTTAGCTTAGCATAAAGTACTGGAAACAGGGGGAAACAGCTCACCTGTGCTGTTCAAAGGTAAGAAAATCAATAATGTGTTAATTGGTGAGCTGGTGGGCAGATGTTGTTACCTGGGGACAAAGCCAAGCTAGCTGTTTCCCCCTGTTTCCAGTCTTTATGCTAAGCTAAACTGTTTGCCCTCACTTACACTTTACTTTTTTTGTCAGTCTGTAAGTTAATTAGCAATATCCTGCAAAATGATGTATTTGACATACTATACTGCCCTTTTTCTTACTAAAAACAATGTCCTTTTCTTTTTTTCTGGTATGAATCAAACTTCACATGACTTTCTGGTCACAGTGTTTTGAAATTGAATTCCTCTAAGATATTTCCTTTAACTTGTAACTTAATTAGCAGCAAGTCCATCATTTTATTTTTTATCTCACACTGTATCATCATATGAATTAAATACTTGCGTCACTGAAACTTAGAGCTGGAAAGTTTTCAAAGAAGTGACCTCAAAGCTAATCATTTGAAAATCATTCCATTTGAAAAGATAAATAATGGAGAACTGGCCCTTTGTAGGGATTTTTTTTCCTGCATTCTGTCAACCTTAATGTCAATCCTAGGATCTGAATTATATCTTCCTCATTCAATATGACATCCTAATAGCCATATCCTGTATCTAGTGATAAGACTGTTTTGTACTATACAGCCCCTTATGATGCTCCCCCTGATTCTGGTTAGTGATCTGCTTTTTGCATTCTTTGATAGAGATTAAATGGAAAACTGATGCAGTGTGACAGGAAAGGCAGTCTCTCATCCTGCGTAGTTCACTACACATCAAATGGATGGATATGTTATCAAAGACAGAAGCAAAGCTCATGAAAAAAAATGGACAAGAATTTGCATTCCATGTCTTGGGAACTAAAAGAGCTAGTTTTGCCCCTATGAACACACATCAGTTTCTCTCCTTCCAGTCCAAATCTATTTATATTAAAGCCCAAATTCAATACAGATGGAGTTAACGTGCACTGTGTGTGTTAACGTAAAACACAAGTCTCTTTGAAACTGAGAGGGGGAGACAGCGTAATAAGGTTATAATACAGAAAAAACAATGATGAATTATTTATGAAACTTTAGTTGTGTACATGTCACAGAAATAATGTGTATTCAGTGGGGCCAATCACACACACAGGCAGCTCCATGGACCTTGTGGGGGTTTTTTTTCCCTCCCCACCTATTGGTTCTGTTTTACTGGAGGCCAGTCATACCTCGGAGGATATGAAAAGTAGCTACATGTGAAAATTGCTTTTTGACAGAAGTAGAACTTTTCAAAGCGAGGTTTAGTCCTTAAATGAACTTGTTCAGAAAGTTAGCTTCATCATGTATTCTTTGTGTAAAGCAGGCACGCTGACCAAACTCATAACACCCATCGAAGTGGCCAGCTCTTCTGTGGGAAATTACTGTCTGTTTTCAAAGCAGATGAGATGAAAATAAAAAAGCTGTTTTCATTCCTTTTGTTGTACGTTGAAGCTTTCTACATACATTGTAGTTGGGGTTTTTGTGACACTTCTTGTCAGGGAGCTTTGACATTTGCAATGCTTTTATTGATAATTACAAGACTTCTGCCAACAGTTTACCTCTCTCAGACAAATTTATTTGACCTCAAGTTGGCACAGAATCCATGCTCATGCCTGTCTGGACGGGTCCCCGATGCTACCACCGTTTTCAAACATGCTTGATTTCCTCGTAGCCAAAAACCGGATACGTTTGTAGTTGGGGCACCAGGGAACCGAGTCCGAGACAAGAAAAGAGCAGTGTCCAATGAGAGCGTTCAGGAGGGAGAGCACATGGGAGAAGTTTGCCTCGAAGGCTTTCTGTCAGAAAGTGCTTAGGAAGTCAGGTGATGTAGTATAAATGTAGTGAGGAGGTCAGGATAGATGAGTGGATCAAACACAGCACGTTCATCCAGCAGACTGCTATTCAATAATTTGTTATTTTAACCAGAACCATGATCTTTTCGCAAACCTAACCAAGTACTTTTGGTGCCTAAACCTAACCGAACTGTGACCGTTTCACAGCTCCCACGTGCAGAGGGAGAGAGGCAGCGGACGCACACAGAATTATATTATTAATGTAATAGGAGTCCTGAAATGACAATGAAAAGGATATGGAGTGGCATATTAAGATGTGAGGGGGACAAAGAAGGAAGTCCAGCAGCTCTGAGAGCAGCAGGTGGAGGCGAGATGGTGTTGATATATTTGATGTCTCAGTACAGCACTGAAGTAAAAAAATATCATAAGAGTTCTGCTGCAGCCACCAACCACAACTCCCCACCATATGTTTGCTTTTACAATCAGACTGAGGACATATTATTTTTCCCCTAATTATTTCTAAGAATTGTTTTTTAGTTTATTTTTTATTAGTTTTGTTATTTCAGTTAACTGTGTTGCTCTCAAGATAATTGTGTGGTGCGCTCACATATCTAGACATTATTGATATTCCCGTAGATTCAAAATTATTTCACGTTTCTTTTTTCAACCACCACCTTCCTTGTGCCTGTGGCTAACGTATATCTTGTCTGTGTTATTTTTACACCCGCTCCTTTATTTGATACAAACACCACATATGTCTGGGGAAGAATGCATCACATTAGTACCTGAAAAACTGCCGCAATCTTCCCCACAGTGACCTCTCATGTGATTTTCATGTAATATCGCAATGATTCAATGCAGTCTTGGATTTCTCCAAGTGGGATAATCTTGTAATCAGTACATCTGGAATTCTCCTGAAATGTATGTTCTGAAATGGGACATGTTCCACTTTCCTTATTATTACTTTACACATATTACATTTAACACATATTTTATATTGTTCATGGTGGTAATTATCATTTTCTGCCTTTTTGTTCATGGCTGGTTAGCTCTGACTACCAGCTCTGCGTCACAATCCATGCTACACTGAGCGGTGGTCAGTCAGTCTTCACGCTTCCTACAGTTGCTGCTCCCTCACTCTCCTGTTGCGTCTTTTTAAATATGCTGAGAGGAAGGACTCTAGCAGAATCTGAGGGTGTAGTTAACCTTTAAACAAAGTCCATTTTGAACAATATCTCCATTAAACATCTTTGATCATACATACTCCGAATGCTCAGCTGCTCAAAAAGATTCTGTATTCTCTCTGTTAGATGTCAGTGACCATGAAGTAAAGTGTCCTCTGGACTGCTGCACTGATGGAAGTGAAATTTGACAGAAGTAGAAATGTAAAAAAATTAACTTGGGATGAGGCACCCTGCTGATATTCACAAGAGACGTGTAGCTTTTGGGAACATCTCAGTGAGGTGCTGAATCACTGAGTCAGATTACCTTATCTTCATTTGAACAAAAAAATACATTTAAGTTAACTTAAAATTAACTGATTGCCTCATTTAATACAAAGGGGCACCACCCCTAAGGAACATAATATTAAGTGAGACATGTTCCGATGTGTACGGTGTTTAATTCTGCATACTAATGGTTACGTTTGTCACAATGATCATTCCGCTCCAAGCTTGATGATACAGGTGTTGACACTCTCCAAAGTGGTGAAGAACTGAAGAAGCAGGAAGTCGCATCTTCCATCTCATTTCACAGAGATAAAACGTAAAAACCCAACACTATTCAATAACATCTTGAAATAACTGGCATAAACTAATGACATATATCACGCATCATATATGTAATGTCATTAATTCTGATGAAGACTAAAACTACAGTACACAATAGGGCTACGGCAGCTATGGAGATACCAAGTGGGGACTGCAAAGACTGTGGTTGGTCGACTTGGGCTGCTTGTGTTTCCTCCTACAAGTTTCCGATGTCAGTGGAAATTGTTGATAGTGAAGACAACATTAAGCAAGTTCAAGACTCGTCTGTCTTTTCCTTTTCAGTAACACACATCTAGCAAAGCCATCTCTACTGCTCATTGCGGTCGCCGCTCTCTGTCACAGTAAATGAATGAACTAAATACAGCACAGTTCTATATAAATACTACGTCACCCACCGCCGCTCTGTATCGCAAAGTAAATGAAAGGATGCAAACAGTTACTGCGGAATATAATTAACGCATGATAAGGCCTGACCTTGGTGTGAACCATAAGTACATAAGTGGTGTGGTGATCCAACAGGAGATTAAGGCATGAAGGCATTGTATAAATGAAATGCTTTCACCATAGGAATATACAGCAGGACTGCCGTTAACCCCTTGTATCAAGTTTAAATCCAGTTTAAGTAGCAATGGCAGAAGTAGTGATGTTGTCAAAACCTCTTAGAGAGGGTACAAAGCACGTGATAATGGTGACAGATCACTCATATAGGCAGTTTTTGGAACAGTCACATGGGTTGTTTTGGAAGGCATTGACAAACGTCCTGTTTTGTTGTTTAGGTACAAGAACTTGTCACACAGTATAAAGCATTGTAATGAGGCCAGTACATACTCCCTATGTTCTAGTGATAGTCTTGTGTGTTTATTGTATTGATGTCTCATTAATGATAATGTTGAAAACAGACTGTAACAAGGTACAAGGAAAGAAAACTCCTCAGAGCTCAGACACAAAGAGGGATTTTCCAGTGAGAGGGAGCATTGGGGGGAAAACAGTGCCATGCTGGTAGAATTTACACAACTCTTCAAATATGATTTATTATTTAGTCTTCCTTTAATGTCAGAGCCCATTTCAATATAAAGAAAGCGCATGTTTCTGACTGGTGTGACTGCACTGGGGCATATCTTATTCATTAAAAAGGTTCCTCTTGCTTTGTTTTGTTTTTAGATGTTTGCAGCTCCTCAACGAGAACTGAGCTTGGTTTTTTAGTGGTGGATCGCTTGGCTTTTCGTTCATAAAGCCTTTTGTAATGCACAGTGCTTAACGGGAATTACAGTGTGTGCTCTTTATACCGTGCACAGCCCTAAAAGCCCTGCACAGTGTGTGCTCATACAGCAGGAAGTATGGAACTGTCCACATAGCAGGAAGTGGCTCGCTGGTTCTATACAACAATGCATGAATTCAATGTTGTTGTTTTTGTTACAACACTGGAGTACCATAGTGAAAGTAAAATCCACATGCACTTGTTATACAATATCCTTTACTGTAATAAAATGTACATGTATATAGCATGTCCTAGTGCCCAAATTGCACTTATGCTTGCAAATTTGGTGTCATATTAATTAACATAATTTAGGCACCTCTATGCAGTATAAAGATAGATTTCCTACGTTTTTGTAGAGAACCCCTGCCTGCAGCTCCTATATTTAGAGCATCTGTGCTACATTTGACATGTATGTGCTTGGTGTTATCTTCACTTACGTGCTTATCACCTTAAAGAAACAAACGAGCACTCTGCTAGTTGAGAAGCTGAGAGCCGCAGCTTCCATATGTAGGATTTTCCCGACAGTTGCTTTCATGTTGCCGACAATTGCTTAGGCTCTGTACAACTGCAATCAAATTAGCACATCAGAAACTTTCCTTAGGCTCTTGGAAAACTCAATAAGCCATTCCTGAGTGTATTTAACAATTCTGTTATTGATTGTAGGCTTCAGTGAGTCTTCAAGGGAACCATTTTCACATGCAGATGTTGCTAAGGCGATAACAACGGAATCAAAGTGTTGCAATCATATAAAACATGAAAACAGAACATAAACTCAATAAACGTAGTGTGGTTTAACTGTGCTGCAGCTCTATTTATAACTCACGGTATCCCATATCTATACGAATGCTAACTGCACACTTGAATAAATGAATGAAAGGCATGTCTTTACTGTAAGCGAGTGAAATGTTTTTGTATTGTATCATGTAAAGTATCATCTTTAAATGGTAAGCAGATTGCTCTGGGTCCTGGTTTAAAACTGTTAGCATTACTGTGAAGTTAAGTGTACACAAACACAATGGGTTCGCTAAGTTAGTCTCACATTTTCTGTAAGGCCGAGCACCTAAATACAGAAGGATGACATGATGATAGTACTGTACTGGTTATCTGTCCAGTTGTAACATTAGGAGAATATTTATGTCCTCCTTTAAATATATGACAAACTCTGCATGCAAAAGAAATAATTGGGTCTCTCTTCTTTGACACAAAAAGAAATCTGCTTAAAACTGTAAAATAGAATATTCTGAACTGTATCAGTACTTTGAAGAACCTTCATATTGTTCAGTATGCAGTGATTTATCTCGGACAGCCTGCATTCATCCCAAGGTCACCTCTGTTAGCCTTAAATACATTTCCTTGTCCTCAACCGTCTGTTGTAGGCGCATTTAGGTTGTATTTTCTCTTTCTATTAACTTATGAGTTACTCAGTACCATTAACTTCTCTGTTAAGTAAAGTTAGGGGTCAAGGTGGATGTTTTTGTCTTGTATTATCCCCTTTAGTCAAGCGTTATAACTTTGCATCCCCCTAGTACGAGCAGACAGTTACTGTATAAAGAGACTAAATTCCTGGGTCACTGCAGCCAGCAGCTGGACAGAGCAGCTCGAGCTTCACTTTGATGGTGGCTATTAAAGTAGACTTAAGGTAGCTTCTTCCTCCAAAGCTGCCAACTGTGAGCTAGCGTCACTTAGACAACCTCAAGCCATGTGGCATTGTGCCTTACTAATCTTCTCAGCCAATGATTGTCCTGTTCCCTACACTTGGTGAAAAAGTCACCACTAGTGTCTCTTTGTTGTATTTTTGTGAGCAACCTATCAATGATTTCAGTGCAGCAAGGCTTGGAACGTAGGTTGTGACAAACATAGCATGAATGCCTGCACAATATATGCAGTCCAATATCTTTTCCTGCCTATAATATTCACTTTTGTTGACACTGTGTCAGAGAAATCAACCTTATGGTGCTGTTGAGGTTGTCATTTTTTGTATTAGATTGAAATGGTGTCCACATGTGTACTCAAGCCATTTTGTGCACAACTGTAGCTTACCGTCCAAAAATGCCACACCTGCAAGGGTGCAGAACACATTTTTATATGCAAGGTGTTCTTTTCACCACAGTTAAAGCAGCTGTAAGACACAATTTGCACCCCTTTCATGAAGTGTAAAGAAGACTTGTTCATTGGCTGAGGAGATGAGAAAGGCACAGTGCCACATGGCTTGCAGTTGGCTAAGTGAAGAGTGTCAGACCACTGCCGGCAGCCTTGGAGGAGGCAGCTGTCTTCCAGTCACTCAGGGAACATAAGTTCCTTCCAGATGTTCAGGCACTCAGAGCTCAGTCTGAATAAAAGACATTTGAATATGAATTGGACTGTAGTTGTTGGTAAGTTGGTTAATTTCAGTAATTGTCACATTGAAATTCAAGCATTTGCTTTCAATTTCAAATTGGCTGTATTCAAGAAATTTAAATTCAGCTGCACAATGGAAGCTTGATCAATTCCTATTCATGCGGTTCAAATTCAATCTTTGCCCCCACTGATCTCTGTTCATGTCGAATAAAGTGTCAAATCACATCATGTCATATAAACAGACAGCATATTATTTAAACAGACAGCAGTTTAATACAGGAGGGGATTTTACAGCTGCTGTGCAGAGCAGAGATTCATCTACATTCACAGCACCAGCCAGGATACATACAGTATAAATGTAGTGCAATACACTTGAGAATACGAATTAGTTAAGTCTTAATTGGCTTGAGTCTTGTAAAAAAAAAAAAATCTCATAAAATTCAATTATAGTAAGTTGTTCCATTCACTCTGTTTTAACACTAGATGTGTTCATATAGACTGAATGCTTAATAAAACAATTCCATCCAACTTTCATACATTTTTGTGTACAATTTAACAGAAAGAATAATCAATCATTGGTAAAATAAATAAATAAATAAATAAATTGTGATTTCACTCAATATTAAACGAAGGTGCTATTAGGATTCAAGAATGTAAAGACAAGTTAAAGTCTATCTAGAACATTTTTGCGTCGTGGCAAAAGAGATAATGACAAGCTAATGAGAAAAGATCTATTTGTCTGAAAGGAGGGTTTTTGCCTTTGAGTACGAGGAAAGAAACAATTTAACTGTTAATGTTTAAATATATAAATATACACCGCTGCTGTATGTTTTAGTGTGCAATTGGTTTTGCACCTAAACACTCACCCTCAATCTGCATTGTACTTTGTAATTTTCCCATAATGCCCTTTAACAGCAGAATGGGCATAAACTGTATGTATGGCATCTAGCCATAGATTATCTGTGTGGGTGGCAATTGTAACAGTGATAGCAAATACATACTGTAAGAGAGCTAGAGAGCAAAAGTGTTTCCAGTAAAGCAAGTGAGACTGTGCTCTGCAATAAAACACAACAAGACTTGTGGCTGCATTAAATTACGGTTTATTGTTTGTGGCTATTGTCTGAAGCTGTTCCTCTTCTATGAGTCCTGCCTGCATGATTGCTAAACATTGGCACAAATTGTGTTGAAAATGGCTTTTTCTTCTTCCCTTTCATTTGGGTTTTCAAACAGGCATTTGCCATTTATATTTGAAAACATTTATTTTTTCATATTCAACTCCATTGTACATGGACAGTATCTTATAAAATACAATTTAACAACAACATAGAACCAATGATGGCCCTTGATTTTTACAGTAGTGCTTTTAAGTAAATCTTTTAGGTTTTCATGCCAGAATTGCATGTAATACCTTTTGTGGATGCTACTATGACAAGAGAAGGCATTGTTTCAGTACATTGTACATTATACTGTAAGTTTGTATAATGATGGGTGAATCATGAGCTAAAAGTATCCGCTCAGCAGGTCATCTGTCAGGGTTGCTGACAGTACCAGCTGGCCCATTCTGGCTGCCAGGGGTACGGGCAGGTTAGAGGCTGGGCCTCCCACAATCATGATTCTCCTTTCTATATCAGGGGCTGGAAACACAGCCAAGCCTCAAGTTGTGGTGTGCCGTCCTCCAAAACTACAGCATAATTAATCCCCCCCCCCAATAAAAAACAACAGAAGGAAACGAGGAGCAGATTGCCTATGCAGCCATTCATGTCCAGCACACTACTGCAGGTCCCGAGTTTAAACTGGGTCGAGGATGAAATAGCAGAATCACAGAGGCTACAAGATCAAAGGTGTGCAAGTGTGTGTATTAGTGTGTCTGTGTATGTGCTGTTAGCCAGTAAAGGTATTTTGTGGCAAAATGATGAAAGTGTGGAGATGATAATAAATTGAAAGCCTCCTGGACATTACTGGCAGGGCAGAAGATGAGTGTGTTTATGGGTGTTACCTGATTGGTTACCTGTGAATATGTCCTCAAATAGTCCCTGATATCAGCATGTGTGACACACCAGGACTAAACAAAGTTCACTGTTAAAGGGAGAAACAGGTCAAAGAGAAAAAAGACATTCAATAAGATGAAAATGCTTAACTTGTACTGCCACTTGACAAACAAAAGTAATTTAAAAAAATATTAGGTGACCACAAGTTTGCACTGTTGTAATGTGTGAGAAGAAGCTGAGATTTAACAGTAGACAAAGCATTTCTCTTCTCCAGTGAGAATGACCTAATATCTACTCTTACCACTACTACTACCTACTCTCTTTTTGGCAGTGATGAATTAAAACATAAAATAACAGTTAATCAAATACAAGCTTATTGTAAGATCCTTTGCGTCTCCTTTGATATATGCTACAGTTAAGCAGTCACGAGTGTACTATTTTCAGTTTAGTCAAGAATTATTACAAGATTTCTGGGAATTTAATTTACGAGCTAAATATGTGTGTATATATACGTATATGTGTGTGTGTGTGTCTTTACTATGATAGGCTTGAAATTAATTAAAGAAATAGTTAATTTGGGAAATGTGCTTATTTGCTTTCTTTCCAAGAGTTAGCTGAGAAGATGGATACCACTCACATGTCTGAGCATTTAGTACCGAGCTGGATCCACTAGCTTACCTTAGTTTAGCTTAGCTTAGCTTAGCATAAAGACTGGAAGCAGCTAGCAGGGCTCTCTCCAAAGTTAATATTAGTTATTAGTACAAATACCAGCACCTCTAATCGTCTCCTGGCTATAGCTTCATACTTAACGCACAGACATAAGAGTGCTATCGGTCTTCTCACCTCACTCTTGGAAACAATTTCAGCTATTAACTAACTATATTAACTCAATGTTTTCATCACAAATGTGCATGTCTATGTGAGCACATTCATCTGTGTAACCAGGCCTATGGGCAAAAAATGAAAAATATATAGTGAAGAATTGAATTCATTTCTCAGTGACATCTGAAAAGATTCCTTTCCTCACTTCAGAAATTAAATCGCATTGTAATGAGCCAAGGAAGTTAACCTAAAACCCTATCAAGTCAAAATTACATCTTAAAAGCACAAGTCATAGCCAAATCCAACCTTGAAGGAGGGCACGATTAAGTGTGTCCAAAAGTAAGGCTCTAATTTTCCAAGATAATTACCCGCCGTGAGACACTTTCTGGAAGATGTAAGGGCTGACAATTAACTTTGTGATGTAACGACTCCCTTCATTAGCTTTAGTATTTGAGGATTCTCTCAATAGATAATTTTTAGAAATAGAATAATCATGTCAAGCACTTTCTAGGTAAAACCTCTGGCAAGTGAAATCAGTGAGCCGATCGGGGAGGCTGGAGTTTATTTTGGCAGCGTACCTCTGCATCCCAGCAGCGCTGAGGGTGAGAAGCCAAGCAGTCAGCTGTGAGGGGAGCCCAGGTAAAAACTGTGGATGCATCATTAATTTATCCCAGTTTACATTGTGGCAGAGACTTCAAAGCTTGCTTTTTTGTTTCTCTGTGTGTGTCCTCTGTCTTCCCTCTGGCCCTGACCAGCCTGGTCTTTTGGACAGTGGAGGCAGGTGGAGTAGCAGGTCAGGATAGAAAAGAGAAAGCAGCGTGGATCCTGCCAGTCACACAGGGCCCAGAAGACTGAGTGGCCAGGCCCGGCAGGACCAGCTGGCAGATGGCTGCCTCAGGATAATGACCAGGTGACATCTGCAGAGTGAACAAGCCATCAGGCTAACAGACTCACCTTGACCCACCAGGGAAGCCAAGCTGCCCGTTCTCAACCTCCTCCTCCTTCTCCTCCTGCAATCCCCCCAGGTTACACCCACAAACCTAAGAAGTATAACAGAAGTTTATTGATTTACTAAGTTTCTCAACTGCCCGAAAAAAGAGGTGTGAGAATGTCCTGAAAAAACATTAACAGATTTTATGTGGGTGTTTGAATTGAATTTTCTTTTATTCCCTACAGATTCAGTCACTGCCTCTATCAATGCCAAATGACTGGGAGTAAATTTGTCTCTGAACCATTCTTCTACTTTTTTTAATTTTATTTTTTTCTGTAATTCTAACCAAAACTCCTTAAGACACCAAAGTATTGTCAGACAAACCAGACTCATGGGAGCTGAATAACTGCTGGTAGCAGGAATATGGTCAAGTTATAACATAATGCAAATAAAAATAGTTGTTTTCTTTAATTATTTTGCTCACAATGTTGCTATTGACAAGTGAGTTTGAAAAGGCAAGGCTTGTACCTTGTATAAAGACTCTAACTCATACACATTGACTACGTGGTGCTGTGCACATAGGTCATGTTTTGACAGCACTGAGATCATGAAAAGGTCAGATTCCTGGTGCCATTTGGAAAAGAGGCAGTGTGATACCAACCTGCCAATATAATTTCAGCATGTCTTTTTCATCTGAGTGTTAACACCACATTGTTTACTAAATAGTTTACTGTGGCTGTATGACTGCCGGCAAACTGATGTTAGGGATGAAGTTAGGAAAACTTTGGAGGCTGAAAAGAAAAAGGTGCAGTGTTGAATGAAAATGAATTGAGAGTAGCATTGCAGCTGCAACAGTTGTGCACACTAAGTGAAAATGAAACATGCAGTTTCTGTGTTTCGTGTTCTGGCGCTGAACAGAAAGTAAGTTAGAAAGTAAGTAAACATTGCATATGGTGAGAGAGAAAGAAGATTCATCGAAGGGGTTTTGGGCCCCTGGGGGCAAACCTTGAATAACTTGCAAACAAACAGGCACAGTGCAAGACTGTATAATACTGGTATTTTAACTTTTATGAAGCCAAATACACCTGGTTGAATCAGATAACATGCTGAATGATGTGCATTATGGAAATTTTGACAACTACCAGCTTATTTTTTGTCAGGACATGAACCTCAATTTTTAATCAATTAGAGTCACTCTCTTAACTCGCAGTGGATATAAAGAACATTAGAACAAAGTGTAATAGAGGGGAATGTTCTGCATACTAAGCACAATGATCATTTATTGCCTACATTATTTTGTGACATGCATACAAATACACATGGTTCATTAAATGTGAAACCATCCGAAAGAGCAAATAATAATAGATGAACTCGACTTCATCTTGACTTCAGCAAGACCTAACTTTAACTTAGCACTAGTGTAGTGTAGAAAATGCAACAACGAGGCTTTGTCTTCCATGTTTGTGTATTTTGGGTGTTATATTACGTTAGATATGAAGCATAGGGTTAGTTCAGACAGTGACATTGTGCTGTATTAGCTGATTGGCATCACCTGTTTCATTCATGCTTTACAATCACTGGCTCATTCATCAGCTGTTTGGGTATCAGCTCTCTAGTAATGCCCAATCATATTCATGCAGCTCCCTGTTAGGTTAGGTTAGGCTTTAGACTTTATGTTCAATCGTGTATTATCTATGTATATCTATTTTGATGAAGCTTGTTTTTCATGATCTTTAAATGCTTTGCAATCTTGAAGTATGAAATATACACGTTGACTAGTGCCTTAACTTGCTATCTCTCAGTTGTCAGCCACTAGTCTGGTGTAGTGAATGCTTTACACATCAGCTAAGTGGTAGACAGTGTTCTCATACATAAAATGGAAGAAGCCATCATCTCTAACATATCTCAGCCAATTAAACCCATCTGCGGTCCAAATTGGTGCCAAAGAGGTCTTGTGACTGCATTCAAATGATGATGGATTGCGTAAGGTTTATTTGCATCAATAACGGCAAAGCAGTCAATCAAATAGAAATTATTCAGTAAATGCAGTACATACAGTAATTCTCATCGGCAGAATAAAGAACGGTTAAGAAAGGAATGTATTTATTTGCTCTGGTAATAGCTTATGTGGGTTGTTGTGGACAGCTAAAGTGTTCCTCCTGATCATTTAGAGGAAACAGTAAAAGATACAGGATCTTGCGTCCAATATTGCACAGGTGTTTTTTTGTTTGGAGCCAACAAAGCTGGATTAGCGTGTTTTTAGCAAATACCAACATGTGTTAGTAGTTGAATCTAATGTTCACGTTTTTCCAATCAATATTAGTAGGGTGTAGCATAATCTTTTTCAGTTATCTGGCTTACTTTCTAATCCTGCTCAGAGTTTACTGTATTTCCAGCTGCTGAAGTGCTGATATTGATCAAATATCCACAGAATCTGTTTCCATTCTTCGTCCAGTCTGCCAAAAGCTCTGCTCCTTACCTTGCAGTATTTGTGCCGATCCCTCTCAAACTGTGAAGAAAACTAAATGACTTTCACTCTCCCTAGCTTCCCTAAGCTCTTCTAGCTTATGCACACTGTTTAGGATGCATTTTCAAGTAGTTAACCCACTTTCTGTTTTTGCTCATAGACAAAACGTACTTCCGGGGTTTCACTGAATTTTGTATTCGAGAGTAGCGTCTCAAGACTCTCTGGAACAGCTTAAAGCTCAGACAATGCAAACAGTGTTTACATAAATATCCATGGTCACATTTGAAAATGGTCATGGTCGGATTGGCTGCTTTAGTTGTGATGAAGCTGTAATTGGAGGTTTCCCCAAGCTGGGAGCTTTTCATTCAAAATATCACATCCAAAAAACCAAGACCAAGTTTGTATTCATGTAAAGATTGGGTCTACCCATGAACACCCAAACATACACCCTAGAAGTATGGTAACCTCGACATTTGATTGATATAAAACTTTGGTTTCTTTTGTATACATTTAATCATGGGCTCTGTGATGTTATGATGCTTTCAGGGACTCTGGGATGTTATGTCTCCACTGACCCACCTCAGATATTCTCATATAAGAGCTAAGCCTCAATCACAGGCAAATATAGTGAGGACCCGCTCTGTGAATATCTGGAGCCTATCCAGATCCATCCAAACAAAAATACTCTCTCATTACCTTCTCTGCAGGGATGTGGAGAGCAGCACTCTGATCCACTGGCATGGTTAAATCCATTTCTTTCATGTTTCACCGACTTTGTTGATTTGTTTTGCTTCTTTGCATCATTTATTCAAGCAGTAGCCCCCTTACAAGATTCGTTTAGCCTATAACGCAGTGTTTTAGTTTGCCTAAAACCCAACAGGTGCATGACTGACAACTGTGTACATGCAGAGCAGACAGAACTAGGGGAGTTTGCTCAAGCATGCTTTAAAATGCATATCAGGAAGCATACCACCTGTTCTGACACTTCAGTCCTTAAGCTGGTAAACACACCTACCAGTTTGTGGAAGTTTATTCAAAACGGTTTGAGCCTTTTGGTGTTTTCATCACTTCAAGAAAATCAGAACACAGATTGAGTCTGTGTGATTTAGGCAGAAGAAATCATGTAATGTAATGTTAATGAGCATGACATGTGTTCTGCATTAATGCGAACACTACAGTGAACCATAATTGATTAATTAGACATGCTGTATGGACTCTGAGTCTGAAGGGAAATGAAAAAAACACTTTTAGCAAGGGAAACCTATATAGATTACAAAAGAAATACAACATGTAGAAATGCTTCACCCAAATCAATGTTAAGAAAATCTAGCAAAAGTGACTATTGATCCAACGTCTGACATATTCTATGTATATTTTTGGGTGACAGCTCAGGAGATATCTTAATCTCGCTCGAGACCTTCAAATGTCAAGATTCATTTCTCTCTGCTCCCTTTGGAATGATGTTATTATGGTTGGGGAGATGACAGTTGTATCAATTATGCATAAGGTGTGGAAGGCATCTATGCAAATCAAGTTCACCCCATGGATGGCAGTGAAATAAATGAAAATGCTCATTTCAAAGTGGTGAGTTCAGGTGAGTTCCCGCCAGTCAGGCTCCGGAAAAGTCTGAACAACCACAGTGGAAGAGACACTAAAGAAGTTTGACTTACTTTGGCTGGTTGTATCTCCAACTGGTTGTAATACCAATTCTTTTTAGGTCTCAGGACACTCATTGTGGCCATTTTGAAGGACATTTGATACATAAACAGACAAAAAAAGATTTAACTGTGCTTTGCATGCTTTGGAAAATATGCAATAAGTAATTCTTTTCTATTATTCATAGCTATATGTCATCTGTACATGTTTTAAAATCTGTAAATTGTAAAAATCAGTTTAAAGGAATAGTTCAACATTTTGGGAAATACACTTGCCTCCACTGTCTTGTTGAGAGTTTGATGAGAAGATCGATACCACTCTCATGTCTATACAGTAAATATGTAGCTGGAGCCAGCAGCTGGTTAGCTTAGCTTAGCATAAACAGGAGGGAACGGCTAGTCTGGCTGCCTACTAGCACCCCTAAAGCTCTACTAATTAACATGTTATATCTCGTTTGGCAACAACAAGGCAGCGCCGGGCCCGTAGTCCATTGCTCATCTCTCACTTACTTGCTGTCTTGAATCTTTGCTAGCTAGCTAACTTTTGTGTATGGATTTTGCTATGCATTAGTATGCATGTCCATAATTACCAAAAAGGCCCTTTCAGACACAACACGACAACGGCACCTCTGCCCTCTGAAACCCATTATTTCCAATGGCTTGCGTCGTGCCACAATGGCTTTTCCACTCGCTGAGCTTGCGCCCAAAGTTCAAGTGCGTGCTGTGAGAAAAACCTGCGTGGTCAATAGAAACGAGGCAGTCAGCCAGGGACGGAAGGCAAAATGGAGGAAAAGGTAATATTGTGTGTGTCTGAATTCCCTGAACTGTATAACACAAATTTATGCTGTATCAAGACCTCAGGAGGAAAGTTCTATCTTGGAAACACGTTTCCAACCAAGTAGGTGGCAACAACAAAATGATGTAGTCTCGCTAGAAGTTTTGAAAACTCTGCCCATTTTGCTCTGTCCTCAGCGACTTGCCTGAACACCTAGTCAGATAAGTGCTGAACCCAGCAGCGAGCGCAGCACAAATAGCGAATGACATCAAGTATGAGACACCATCGAGCAGACTGGCTCATTGAGTACTATGAATACTTAACACTAACCTTAAAACTTAGTTGTTGCATGTATGCTGCAGACTCATTGCTTGAGAATTTAATGATATGATAGTGCCGACATAAAGAAGGGCACGTGCAATGTGCTGCTAAAAACATAAATTTGCTATTTAATGGTGCCAGACTAGCTGTTTCCCCGTTTCCAGTCTTTATGCTAAGCCAAGCTAACCGGCTGCGTGCTATAGCTTCATATTTATCATACAGAAATGAAAGTGGTAGGCCTATCAATCTTCTCTTCTATGTTTTGGCAAGAAAATGAAGCATATTTTCCAAAAACAATTTATTTAACAAGAAAATTTTCGACTCATGGTTCACTCACGGAGTTTGCTCAGTTGTTATGGCAACTGACAAGTGCAAGAACAGACAACTGAGCAAACTCATTTCCATCTGCTGTAGAAGACTGTGAGATGCTGTTGAAAGCCCTAGAATAATATAAGTGGACCTTGAGTTAAGATTATTTTTCTCTCAAAATACTTTCCAAGGTCAAGACTTTTTCACACTAAAGTAAAAATTTCTAGTTTTAAACACTCTGTTTTAGAGACATAAGATCACTCCCACATCAGATAAACAAGAAACAAGAACAGAAAAGAGAAAAACCCCCTGTTAGAACACATTATAATTCAATGGCAAAATAATAGTTACCATGGAAACAAAATCTAGTCTGTCTGTCTGTCTGCACTTATTTATCTACTTACTTATCTAATCTAACTTATTGACCCTATCTCACATACGGTACATACTATATGCACACTTACAGGCTAATGTATACATAAATATTTACATCCGTGTGTAGTATGTACATAGGAGACAGGTGTGAGTGGAAGCTGTGTGTAAGCAGAGGGGAGCGGTTGTAGAGGATGGATGGTCTAGTGGGATGTTCTCTTGCTTGTATCCTTTCCTGTTCCTCCATATCCCTTTCTCCTCCTAATCCTCTCACTCTTTGTCTCAAAATCTCTGTTATAATCTCTCTCCTTTCTCCTGGCTCCTGTGCTGCACATTCTCATATCAACAGCTCCACCAACAGGTGAAAAAAAAGCCCATCTCACAACACTCTGTGTTTCCATCAGTCCAAGGTTTCTACATTTTCCCCTGACAGTGAAATGCAACACCACATATTTTCAAGGTCTATGTTTTAAATTTCCTGTTAACTGAGAGCTGTTTCCATGTGAACTGTTCAGCGGGGGCAGATTATTTATTGTCATTCGACACACAGCAGTGCTGAATCAACAGAGTAAAAGAGTAAGGACACGTTGGCACAGAGCTGCTCTCTTCATTGCCTGTATATGTCAACCAACATAATATCCAGGAAACGCTCAGTATAGCAGCTTATCAACAGGATCTATTATACTTTGTATCTTCATACTTCATCTTCAGTTCTGCATGGAGTTGTTATAAAAATAACTAGAGACGCCCTAAAACATCAGCTCTAAGTATGCAGCACACACACACACACACCCACTGACACAATTACATTTCCAAACCCATCCACTGGGAGGCAGAGATGAGGCAACCTGCCTTTATTTTGTGCCTACATGATCTGGAAACCTCAAGCTCAACTCAAACTCAAACGCTCCTTTTGAGTTCAACTCAAAAGGAGCCAAATGCTTCAGGCAAGCTGTAGTCTATGAGGATGTGGTAAAGTTTAGCAAGACGTGGGGGAAATTGTGTTTTACCCATGAAAACAGTAGGCTGTACAACAGAAGTAAATTTACTTCTGAAAAGATCTCTGAAATATTGACCTTCTTTACTGGTCACCTAGAGAAGGAAATTATGCTTTGTTTATAGCCCTTTTGCAAAACAGGTCAGATGCCATAAATTGCTTTCATTTTGGTGATCTACATCCAGTTGCCTTGTGTATTAATGTGCATTGTGTCAGGGTGCGGGGTTCAGCAGGTGCAGGAATAGGACCCAAATGCAGACATACACAGAGGCGAAAGCCATTTAAAGGTTTATTAGTCCTTACTTGTAGTATAGGCAGGCAGGCAAGCAAGCAAGCAAACAAATAACAAGTAAGTCCAAACACAGGAAAAGCCAACATGGAAACACAGAACACCTGACATCAGACAATAAACCCACAAAGGAAAAGGACAGGCATAAATAGGGAAAGGCTAACGAGGGAAATCAAACACAGGTGAGGGAACGGGGAACAGGTGACACGAGGGCAGGAACACAGTGGGAACAGGAGACACGACTTCAAAATAAAACCAAAAACTAAACACAGACATAAGCAAGACAAGACAAAGTCCATGGATCTTGACACATTGTGAGATAGATAATAGCTCTGTTCGCTTTCCCCATCATCATTTCAGATCATACCACCAGAAATGAAAGAGATAAATGAAGAGTTATCTCTTTTGCCTTCATGGGTCATAAAATGTGGAATGCCATTCATATTTGTATATTGGCTTGTAAACAGTAAACTGTATTTACTTTATTTTTGAATTCAGATTATATATATTTTTCCATTCACAAACACCTTAACATCCAGTTTTCCCATTTTAGCTGTATGGATGGAAAAAAATCATCTGATCCCACAACTTTATACATATCCCCCAACATTTAGCCTGACATATTTGGTGTGTTTGGTATATTAGGACATTTTGGGATCGTCACTAGAATTTAAAGTGAAGTTCTGACGATTTGAACAACGTTTCCGCATAACATGACTTTGTGTTGTTGCTACAGTTTTGACTGAGGCAGCATTGGCAAAGGATGGTAGAGAAAATGGTACAACAACAAAAAACAACAATATATTACAACTTTTGTTTAATTAAAAAGTTGATTTCAGTTCTGCTTCCATTACTTTCAAAGTCCAGGGTTTCATTTGTTTGTTTTTTCATTTGTTTTTTTGCATTCCAGGTATCAAACTCTCTGTCAATACCTCATGCCCCCACCAGGGGGTGCTGCTGTAATTTCAGCCCTACGCACGGGCGGAACACGACGTGGCAAGTAAACAGCTCACTTCCTGTATTTTGCGCTGTATTGACATCAGTCTCACTCAGTCATATGACGTCTGTCAAACCAGACTTCCTCGGACTTTGTAGTAGCTTATAATTCATCCCACAGGCCGGTTTTAGTGTGAGGCGAGCAGACTGTTATCTTACATGAGGAGCGGGCTGTAGGAGATCTGCAGCCGGACAGGAGAGATGACGGCTGGGGTGCTGATAGTGTTTCTCGGGGGGCTGCTGGAGGTCTGCAGCGGCGTCTCAGCAAACAGAGGGGGTTATCCCTCCTTTACCGACGAAATCCCTTTCAAAATCACCTGGCCAGGCGCTGAATTCACGCTGGTATGCCTCCTCCTTTAGTGGCACCGTTTTTTAGGGGTACAAATGTATTCTAAGAGCTTTGGGAGATGTTACTGTCACCTGTGTAGCTGTGAAGTGAGATTTCACTATGTCCACAGTTAGTTTCCTCTTTCTTTCATAACCGACGCTACAGTTGAAGTAACAAACGTTTGTCTGTGCATTTCAGCCAAGTTCGGGTGTACTTTACAAGGAAGATGACTTTGTCATCATGACAACAACAGAGAAGGAGAAGTATAAATGTCTCCTGCCCTCCCTGACATCTGGAGATGAGGTAAGCAGGATTAACAATTAAGAGGAGTTTTTACCCCTTTATAGAGGCAATAGAGGTGGTCATGAACAGTTTTTTTTATAAAAAATAATTATAAACACATTACAGATGTTATGACACAAGTTATTAACACATCAGGCAAAGCAGCTCAACTTGATCCCACTGGGTTAATGAAAGGCTGTTAAAGGCTGTCTATCTTATTGAACCTATCTCACATACGGTACATACTATATGCACACTTACAGGCTAATGTACACATACATATTTACATCCATGTGTAGTATGTACATAGGAGACAGGTGTGAGTAGAAGCTGTGTGTAAGCAGAGGGGAGCGGTTGGGTTAATGAAAGGAGAGATGTGCAGTTGTATAAGACTGCCATTGATTTAGCTTCAATTTGTGTCACATTTTTGTAGTTTTGGCCATCATTCATGTCTGTTACAGTAAGGTTGTACTCAACAATTTATTTGCTCATATAAGGAGATGCAAAAACATTGTTAGCTATAGCTTGACAATGGAATTTAAAAAAACAAACAAACATTGGGGCAAGCAACAATAACACTCATATGATCAGACAAGGTTTTAAACAAGTCTCCAGTTTGACTATATTAACCACATGGTACAAGTATGGCATGGAGGCCTTCTATGGTTTGATACCTCTCTCTTTCCTCAGCACATTGCTGCGGATGGCAATGTCGATGCTAATCTATGTTGTGCTTTTTATTTGATCCTGTGTTTACTGACACAGTTCCCTACGCTGCCTCACCTCTCTCGCTCTTCTGACATTTGTTTGGTGTCTTTTGTTGACTTAGGATGATAATAAGGAGTACAGTGGGCTCAGTCCGAGCGAACTGCTGGAGCCACTATTCAAACGAAGCAGCTGCTCCTACAGGGTGAGACTTCTCAGGTTTCATTTTCATCTAATTTCCCTATTTCTATGAAACCGTGATGGAGTTCATGCCACATTAGCAGAGCATAACTAAAAATGTTATTTTTTCTGCTGTAGTGCTGAGGGTGTTTGGTGAATTGCACCAAAGACTTTGCACATAACTCTAAACTTGCTCTTGGCTTTGCAACATTGCAGATTGAGTCATATTGGACATATGAAGTGTGCCATGGAAAGCATATAAGACAGTATCATGAAGAGAAGGAGACTGGTCAGGTCAGTGTTTTGAGTGGGAGGAATCATTTTTAGATGACATGAATGAAGCCGGCACTTACTACAGTATGTACTGAAGGTAATTGTGTGTTTCCACAGAAAATTAGTGTTCAAGAGTACTTCCTGGGCAATATGGCACAGAAGAGCCAGTCGACAGAGACAGGTGAGTTTCTCTGTGAAAGTAAATATTATTTTTAATATGTTATTGAATGTATTAGTCTTCTCCATATTGTGCTAAAGCTAGGAATTCATTTTTTTTTTTTCAGATAAAGTGGAAGAGGCAGAAAATGTCAAATCAGAAGCTGAAACAGAAGTAAGTGTAATAATGAAGCTTCAGTGACCAGCCAACCAAATTTGCCAGGCTGGCTGTCAATACCTTCGTTGTCCCTGCTCTGTTTCCTTCACTCTTTCCGCTGGTGTCCAGGTGCCCAGTAAGAATATAGAAGGTCAGCTGACTCCCTACTTCTCGCTGGAGATGGGAAATGGGACTCCTTGTGTACTGAAACAGAACCAGGCTCGCTCCACGTCTGTGTTGTATGTCTGTCATCCAGAGGCCAAGCATGAGATCCTGTCCGTCGCTGAGGTCACTACCTGTGAATATGAGGTGGTGGTGTTGACACCGCTGCTCTGTGCACACCCAAAATACAGGTAGAGCTGTCAAAATGACTATATCTAAATATTATGCCTAAAGGAATACACCTCAGTTGTAGACGTATGTTGGGAATTCTGAAATGCTGTTTTAGGTTTAGTCATTCCTGTGTGTCAGGGCTCTGTGTATTTTCCAGCAGATGAGATTCCTGCTTGTATCTTATTGTTTTCAAACTTGACACATATTCCTTGCAGGTTCAAGTCCTCCCCCGTGAACGCCATCTTCTGCCAGGCTCTGGCAGGCTCCCCTCTTCGACCTCAGCGGCTCGTCCAGTTGGACAAGGAGCAGGAGGAGCAGCTTAAGCCACCGTTCAGTGCCACCTCCGAGACCAGAGAGGTGAGACACGCACAGAAATGACAGAGTGGAAAAAATGGGTACTGCGTGTACCGGCGACGCCTGGATCAATTATATCTTTGACATGCTACAGGAGGAGGTGGCGCCACCACCAGTCAGAGAGGAGGCCTTCACCTCCACCCACAAACCCATGACTGTTGGAGGGCAGTCTCAGGTCACTGTCGGCACCACTCACATCTCTCGTTTGACAGATGACCAGCTAATCAAGGAGTTCCTCAGTGGCTCGTACTGTCTGCATGGGGTGAGGCATGTTCATCTACAGCACCTGGCCAGTGTTTAATAAACTATTCAGTGGCATATAACCATCTTAATGTGTGTGTTTCAGGGGGTAGGGTGGTGGAAATATGAATTCTGTTACGGAAGGCATGTCCATCAGTACCATGAGGTAAGGGTCCCTCCTTGCTAGTGTGAGTGTGTCTGTGTGGGAGCTGGGTCATTAATGTGGAATATCTAAAAAATCAAATGTACTCATATTATCAGTTTAAACTGTTGGACTTGGCTGTAAGGGCTGCAACTAACAGTTATTTTCATTATCAATCAATCTGCCCATTATTTTCCTGATTATTCGTTTGGTCTATAAAATGTCAAAAAATAGTGAAGAATACCACATCACAGTTTCCTAAAGCCGAAGGTGCTGTCTTTACATTGCTTGTTTTGTCAGTCCCAAACCCAAATTCCAATATTCAGTTTATTGTTACATAAGACAGATAAAAGTAGCACATGCTCACAATTGAGAAGCTGGAACTGGGGAACTTCTGCCTTCTTTGCTTGAAAAATGACTGAAATAATTAATCATAATCTGCTAATTGATTTATCGAGTAATTGTTTCAGCTCTACTGGGCTGTCAAATACGGAAAAGTTAGTTGACAGAAAATCTGTAATTTAGATTAGATTAGCATTAGCATTTATACAGTGATGAAAATGTTCCTCGGTGCCCCAGGAGAAGGAGCAGGGAAAGAACATTGTGGTGGTCGGGAGCTGGAACGCTGAGGAGCATATTGATTGGGCCTCGAAGAACGTTGCCCGATCCTACCAGCTCAAAGATGATGGAGTGCAGAAAGTCAAGTAGGCCATTCATATTTTTGAACCCTAGTAACCTGGATGCAAATTAAACTGAGATTATTGATTATGTTCATTTTCTCTGCTCCATGATAGGTTGGTTTCCCACTTTTACGGCCACGGGGATGTGTGTGATCTGACAGGGAAGCCCAGGCAGGTCATTGTCAAGCTCAAGTGAGTAAACAGTCATGGGGGTGGGGGGGTTCAGTGTCACCGCCCTGAGTCAACACATGAGTAAGACAATAGCCCGATGTTTCCCAGTTGATTCACCGATCTCGTTTTTCTTCTCTCTGTCAGATGTAAGGAGTCGGAGTCTCCCCATGCTGTCACTGTCTATATGCTGGAGCCTCAGACTTGTCAGTACATCCTTGGGGTAAGTTCACTAGAAACAAGTGAGTCACAGTCACTAAAAAAAAACAACACAAGCTTAGTAACAGTGTATCAGGTTAACACTGAAGCTTAGCTACAACTATGTACTTAAGTTTTGCTGTTTCAAACTGTATCCAATTTATTACTAATTTACATCTAGTTAGTGAATTTTCACAGCAGACATTTTAACTTGTCAAACAGGTGCAACTAATAGCACTACTAATTGTTGCATTGCGTCGCTATAATTGCTGGAACTGAGCCACCGTTAGTGTTTATTAGTTCCACCTGCGCGTTTCCTGCATTACAAGTCAAATGATTTATTTAATTGGGAATGATAAAGAAACAAGAGTGCTCTAACGCTAGCAAAGTTAGAGCAAGAGGTTAGGTTAGCAAAATGACATGTACAATACAAGATGGATGTTTCCACAGGGCAGAAAAAGAAAAACACGTCAGTCAAATCCAACATATGTGGGTGTAAAAACTCTGGCTGTTTTGGCAAAGCTAACTTTCGTATTTTTTATTTGTCCACCAAAAACAAACACAAAAAAACATTTGAAAAGAAGCATGCAGTTTGCTTCTTTCTCAATTATTTATTTATTTTAATACTAATTTCTCCAGTACTGTTATCGATTGCGATCGACTGCTATTAATTTATGCGGCATAAAAAGTTTTTGGCTCCTAAAGAGGCCGTGACAGAAGAAAGTGTGGGAACAACTGCTCTATCTTAAGCTGTTTTCTTGTCTGTTTGTCTATCATGTAGTTTTTCATACCATATAACAATGAATGGCAATAAATGCCTTGAAAATTGATAAAAGGGAGGAAGACTTCTAATATCTAACTATACTGGCTGTGTGCAGACAGGAGGACAACATAGATGATTGGCACCACATTCGAGGTGATCATCTGTTTTTTTTTCCCCCCTAGGTTGAGTCTCCGGTTATATGCAGGATTCTTGACACTGCTGATGAACATGGACTTCTGTCAATCTCCAGCTAAGCTGACAAAGATCATATAACAGCAACAGCGCATGAAGGACAAGGAGAGGACAGACGGCGAGAGGTGCACTGGAAGGGAGAGGACACATCATAAGAGGAAGAGAGATGCCCATGACACTGTGCTAAAAGCCTAAACTGAGGTTAAACTTGATCCTGAGGCTGGACTTGATGTAGCCTAGGAGCACAGCCCCAGCCCCAGCCCATGCTGTGATCTGTGCAACTCTCTCGACTTTGTGAAAACACAGTAAAATGGGGCAGACGCCTCACTCCACAAGGCAGTAGATCTGTTGCCTGTACTTCATATCGATGCTTCACTTTGTGTTGGTTAATTGCAAGCAAAGAAGAAATGAATCAGGGGATTTGTTATCATCAGGGGAATCAACAATATTCATGGTGGTTTTATTGTCTTTAAGGTCTGTATTTCTGTGTGCGTGCGTGTGTGTGTGTACGATATGAAATGATAAGCTGCTTGACTGTGGCACTTGTAGATGGGGGGAGAAGCAAATCTGAAAATGTTTTGCAGCAGTGAGAATCTGTGCGCTGTTAATTTACAGGATGAGTGAGTGTAACATGCATTAGAGGGTGCTGTGGAATAGCAGAAAAAGTGTGAGTGGTTGATTAAAATTTCAAGTTTGTAGGATGTACAGAATGTCTGTGGGCTCCTATAAGAGGTATTCTGTGGTTTTAGGGAGATGCACACTGGGATCCTGACCACTGCTGTATCACAGGGATAAAAAACAAACAAAAAAACAATGCATTTGCAGCAAAGAATAAAACGTGAAAGCTCACTTATAGTGTTGCATCACCACACAGGAAAAAAAACAACATTTGGACTTGACTGAGATATAAAGACATCATGGCAACAAATCTCTGTCTCTCTGATTAAGTCTGTGCTTAATTATTATAGGGATATCTAGGTAAGTTGTCATTGCCTTTAAAAAAAATACAATTTTAATTTTGTGTTTTTCTTGTTAAGCAATCTCACTTTTTAAAGACATGACATCTGACTGAACCATGAGAGGCACATGTAAAATAACAGGTGTGTTATTTCCCTCCTGAAAATAACAAAATATGTTGATCCTCCATTGATGGACATCTACTGTAGTAAGTTGCCATGGTAAATTTAAGGCCACCAGAGGGTGCTGACGCTATGTGTATTGTAAAATCTTTACCACTTTTGAAAATATTTTTTTTAATTATTTATCCAAAAGAAAACAACTGGACCTGTAGAAGAATTATTGCAATTTAAGGTCAAATTTACACTGAGGTGTTGAACTGTAGACACTGCAGTTATTTGTCTTCCCAATTTCAGTCATTTTTAATTAAAAAAAATAATAGACTGACTCTGAACTGAAGGTCTGCGAAGCTGTAAAGCTTCATCTGCAACTTTGCTGTACAATTTGAAGAATACAAGGTAAACACACATTTGTGCATGTGGATATATTCTGAAATGCCCTCTAAGGCAGATGTGCAGCTCAAACGCTTTTACATGAATATATCAAAATAATATAGCATTAGTGGTGAGACATTAATGACAATCCAATCCATTTTCTTGCTCTGAGTTATCATACTTAGATATACTTATAGATCTAAGATATCACAAGTATGTGACATTCTTAACATCAGCACAATGACAGGTGTTTAACCCCAGCACACGTGAGGCCTGAGATACTGTCAAGCAACCAGCATAATTCCATTAGCCAATGACACTGTTGCCAATAATGTTACTAGGGCTAGGGCTGCAACTAACAATTATTTTCATTATCAATTAATCTGCCATTATTTTCTCAATTCATTGATTCATTGTTTTGTCTTACAAAATATCAGAAAATAGTGAAAAATGCTCATTATATTTTGCGAGTCTTCAAATGTCTTGTTTTGTCTGACCAACTTTAAAACCCAAACATATTAAGTTTACTATCTATGACAAAGGAAAGGATCAAATGTTCATATTTGAAAAGTGGAACCAGCAAAAGTTTGACATTTTTGCTTGAAAAATGACAAACGATTAGTCAATTATCAAAATAGTTTTTCTGTCACTCTACTAATTGATGAATCGTTTTATCTCGTTGAAAAAGTGAAAGCACAGATCCACTGCACTTGCCAAACATTTATTATGTTGAAAAGTGTATGAGGTTCACAAATACATTTTTCTTAAGAAGCAAAAGTCCATCAAAGTGCAACCACATGCCATCGCCAGCCATGTGTGGGCCTATGCAGGGTTTCATAGCAGCCCGATGCTACAGCAGCTGACATCAGTGCTCAGCAGCTTCAGCCAGAGAGGAGGCAGCAGTGAAACCAGCAGCTGCAGTCTTTGGCTGCCATGAAATCCTACACGGGCAGATTTATGTGAAAATGCAGTATCTGTAAAAGAAAAGGTCAATTCAATAACAGTAAATAAATTTTTGGAACACGAACATGACACTTTCATTACAAATCTATTGCTTGTTTTAAGTATAATTCTGGTTCTTTCATTTTTCCACTCATGAAAACTTAAAACGTATTTCCACTGTAGAAGAGAACAAAAGGTTAATACAGTTTCCAAATACATAAAATGGGCTGTTTTCATGTTCCTCTTTTGATTCACATTTGAGCTAAAGCCATGGCAAGATTGTCCAAACCTTTCTGTTTAGCAGCTCTTTGATTAGACAGAGGGAATGGGAATCTGGTGCACTGAGGTGCTTTCAAAGTCTTGTAGTGCGTCCTGGTGAGTGTGGTAGTGCATGGCTACATAAGACTTGGCAAAGGCAAATGTCTGAGAGCTGACAGGCTGCAGGCTGGTGGGAGAGCTGGGGCCTGCAGAGGGACTGCTGTTGTATATACTGTAGTAGGGCTCGATGCGGGTGTTGATAGGTGTAGAGGTACTCGGGGGGCGAGGTTTGCGCACACCTGTGGCCTTTGGACTACCAGCACAATCCCTGGAGTGACTGGGCCCGCAAGCCTGGTCCACCAGCCTCCTATGTGGCTTGGGTGACAGTACATAGGCTGAGTTGGTCTCATGATGGGAGGATTTATTGCGATTGACTTCCAGGCTGCCCTTCCCCATCGCATGCAGGCGAGTCTTTTGTTTGCAACAGAGAAAGCCCAGTGCCGCCCACTGAATACAGCACAGCACACGGCGGCGGAGGCCTGCACTGTTGCGTGAGTACACAAAGGGATTGATGCCTGACTTGAGAAAAATTAGCACAAAGCCGCACAGCTCAAACTGGTAATGTGCAAAGCTACTTTCCGGTGACAAAACATCCTGTGCCAGTGAAACTCCCATCGGCAAGCAGCAGAGCAACACAGAGAACACTATAACTACACAGGTGACCACTGCCTTGGAGTCTTTGGCTGTGGCCAAGTTGACTGTAGACACCAGCTGACAGCAGGTGGCTCCTTGGGCAGCCCCTGGAACCAGAGGCTGGGTGGTCTTGTTGGCGTAAGAGTGTGTCTGAACATTCTGCAGTTTGTTGTAAGTCTGGTTACGGTACAGAGAGGGGCCTTGAACAGCACACTGCATGCTCTCAAAGCCTGCTGCAATGAGGGGTGGGGGTGGAGGGCATGTGGCATCTACAGTGATGATGGGACATTTCCTGACTTGTGCATTCTTCCTCAGTGTCTGAGCAATCATCAGATAGGACACAGACACCACAGCCACACAAAAGGCAAAGTCTGCCAGGTAGACATACAACACAACCCTGGCCTGTCCACCTCCCAGGCCAAAGTGGGGCAAGCAGGGTCCATCTCTACGTGGGTACGCTCGCATGGTTAGGAGCGCAGCCATGGTGAAGCTAGATGTCCACAGCAGGGCGGTGAGGGCCAGCGTGCAGGGGAAGGAGGCGGTGCGGTTGGGCTGCTGCCCCAAAACCATGCGCAGTCTGTGCAAAGCAATGACAGCTACCGTCTCCAGGGACATGATGATGAAGCCCGAGCTGGTCAAGTGGAAGGCGAAGCAGAAACTCTTTGACACGCCATCCCCTCCATCTGCATCCAGGAAGAGCACCAGTGCAAACATAGGAGCAGTCACACAGCAAATGAACAAGTCACAGAAGGATAGGTTGAGGATCATGAAGTCGAAGTTGGTGCGGAACTTGCGAAACACCGGGTCGAAAAAAGACAGGAACACCACAAGATTGCCATAGGAGCCCAGGAAGAAGATGAAGATGAGGAGGAGAGAGCAAAAGGTCAACGTAGCAGTGTGGATCACGGCCCAACCTGACGGGGTCTGTGTGCCCAGGGTGCCATTGAAGTTCTGCTGTCTTGGCACATCGACCAGGTCTGATGGTGTAACAGTGGTGTTCATTGTATTATTAACAATTTATAAGGATCCCAGAGTCATCAATTTCAACATTATTCCTCTATGTAGAAGGAGTACATGATGATCACAGTATCTGCTGCCTCCATCATTGCTGCCACCTTGGTAGAGTGCTACAAAGGATACAGTCACATAGAGGGATCACATTTAATACATTCACAGTTGATGAAAGGGAGCAATAAATAGTTAAAATTACCATTGAGTGTAAATATGTACATATTTAATAAGAATCCGTGATGCACGTTAGACACAATCTACAGTAGACTATAGCTATGCACCACTGCATTTGGCCAATTATACCCCCCCCCCCCTCCCAAACACAGACACACACAGCGTCTGCTGAAATCCAGAGGAAATATGTATACACCACTGTATTCCTAATGTGTCTAGATTTCAAGCCGTTAAATGGCTTATACAATAAATACTGACGATGAGAAAATATAACCTACCATCTGTAGTCGATCGTGTGTCCATCATCATCATTATTTGATACAGCCCGTCTTCATTTTAAAGCAATATGATTTTAAGTGAACGCACCTCGGCTTTGAAAAAAAAAAAAACCCAAAACGTATTTTAATAGCAAATCTTCAAAAGCAGAGCAGCCCACTGACAAACATTGACATAAAATACGTTTCCTTACATGCCTGTATTCATTTTTACCGCGTATACAGCGCAAATGGATGATAGCATATTCGTTTTCTTGGCGATATATCCATTCTTATACAGGAGCGACAGCCGCTGGACGTGCACTGAAAAATGAGTATGAAGTCACTGCCTACGTATCTGGGCATGAGCATAACCACTGCATTCAAGTAGTCCATCTGTAAAAGCTCACCTCACTTCTCCCTACTTCTAATCATTTAACAGAGTAAAAAAGGCAGTTTTTCCCAGTTTTACTACAGTCAAAAGATTTAACAGACCGTTACACCATAATCTGACACGTCAGATATATTACCGCAGCAAACGGTTTTTTTTTTTTTCACCATGGCAACATAAGCCCTAATGTAGCTTTAACGGAAAATGGTGGCCCCATAGTAATAAATCTAGAAAGGGTAACTTAAAGGGTGAGTTTACCCAGATTTTATAGAGAGGCTTTGTTCAGCATGATAAACTCGCAAAATAAAACAAAATTTATAAATAATTTTCATTCCCTTTTTCCCGCTTTTCACTGCTGTCCTTGGGAGAAGTGGTTCAACAACGTGGTTGCTAGGCGACACGTAGAGTGACGATTCTCGCTAAATATTTAAAGCAGGGACAGTAATCAATGTGCCATGGAGGGCCAAGATACACTTAACAGGTATGTGTTCATGTGGTCAGACCTACTGAAATAAATTATTTGTGAAACAAATATCACCACATTGCAGTCACGACGTGTTCTGTAGTTTAGGCTAAGTTACCAGTGTAACAGTTGAAGTTTAAGTTGAAAATTTGCAAGTAATCTCTGTGTCTGTTTTTAATAGTCATTACTTTAAAAAACATCCCCTGGAAAAAAATAAAAGTACAATTATGAATTCGGAGTTGCTCTATCGACTACATGTAATATTTAAAAGACTGATGAACTTCAATTAGAAGAAAAACATCAAGTTCAGGTTTTGTTACAAACAATTTATTGTCATCTCATTCAATAAGCAAACAGTACATCTAAAAAAAAAAAAAAAAAAAATCACTGCAGTTTTGGCACTACACTATACATAAGTGAGGTACTAAATGCTTCAATGCTTAGACTGATTTCAAGTCATCAGGGGAAAACATACGCAAAATAAAGTCATTTCATTTCATCTCACTGGGCTTAAAAAAACAAACAAAAAAAAAGTAAATATAACCGAGGATAGCAAGGAAGCGGTCACAATTATGGACAGGCGGTTTGGTTATTTTCTTGAACGGAGACACATGAAATGGTAAATCAAACTGTGCCCAGGTCCTCACAGCAAACATGTCACACACCACAGCAGCGGGGAGCTTGCCCTCTCCCTTTCTCTGCAGAGTAGATGAGAATAGGCTCCATTGCTAAAAGCTCAGCCATCTACTTCATATCAGAAATACTTTCTATGAAAAAATTAAAACATAGCACTTCAAAAAAAGTCAAATAAATAAATAAATATGTTTGTATTGGTATTTGATATACCATGATATATACATACATGATGCATATAATCATATATAGATCAAACAGAAACACAAACATTGTGTGTTGCAGGTGTAAAGAGACCATTGTTCAATGGTCAGTTCTCTGTGGCTTGTAACAAACACTTCACTATTTGAAGATAGAGTGTGTCCTACACTGGACATCATGTTGGCTCAGAGTTGATACTTGGGATAGAATCCTGAGAAATGTGTGGGACACTGCCAGATGTCTTCCAGCATCCCATAAACGCACGCGCGCACACACACACACACACATACACCCGTGCAACATGCACACAAACTAAAAAAGAAGGAGGAAAAAAAAACTGTACAGTTATGTTACAAACTGCAGGTCATTCATCCCTGCTATGATTGATCCTTAAATATTAAGTATAGTAAAAATGTAAATGAGCTAAATACATAAATACACAACTTTTCAATCCTTCTGTGTGCCACAACTCAGTTGCTTCGTGTGCCACTCTTCTTCCAGGGTGATGCTGGGTCTTTCATCAGTCAAGATCTGGAGCCTCCTCCACAATGCAGGCTGGTATCTGTAAATCTGGGGTTGTCCCACACTGATACAAGTGAAACACAAAGAAACATAACTGTAAAAATGTGGCTCAAGGAGTTCTCTCTTATCCCTATAAAAGTTATCCCTTCAGCAGCTTTATTTGATGGTATTCAGCAATCAATGATAATCAAGTCAAATGTGTTTTGGGTGTGCTTGTGAACACACTCAGTGATATAACAGTGTGAAGTTAAAATGCCTTACCAGGTTTTAGGCATAGTAACAGGGGGAGACCAGCAAGTCAGTAAGGACCAGCAGCTGGTCATCTGTGAACTGCTGCTTATGTTGTTGCCAGTTGTCATGGTGCGTCCGTCGGAAGTTTGACAGAGTTTTCTTCACAGTCATCTGGAAGCCATTAACACAAATTATGGCTATTTTTCATTTCTTATTCAGTGAATATATGTATATTTTGCAACTCCGTAAATAATTGACATTGTATAGGTTTTTTTGACAACAGCTATGCAGTTGTGGGGAAAAAATAGGTTGAAAGATAATCCCACTGCAACAATATAAGGTGATTAGCAGGTGATAACACATACTTCAATGGGTTGTGTGTCATTGAGGTGAGCACTCAGGTCCATCAACAGCTGGGGCATCCAGGTGGGCACATCATACGGGCTGGAGAGAATACAAGCGCTCAACCCGAGAACACCAGCATGGCGCCGCACCAGGTCTACAAAAACACAACAGGAGGGACTCCATTAAAATTAGACAACAGCATACTGCTTGTGTCATCACATATTCTTGAGCAGTTACATCTAGATAAGCTCCTTACCAGCAGAGGGTATAGTGTCCACTATAGAGCCGAGCTCCCTCTTCCTCTTCTTAGGCAAGCAAGTCTTGCAGAGAGCCTCAAAATGTGCCTGCATGGGGGCGTCCATGGACAGGAAATTGCACTGAAGGAAGCCACTGAGTGTGGTGGCGGCCATTTCTCTTACCTAGAAAACAAAGACAGAAAGAAGAGGTGGGAAGTTGAAGTTCAAAGTGTATTGTGTCACTACAGTGCAGTTTTAATTACAACACACATTATAATGGTGCAACTGAGTACATGGATTAAAAAGCTGATTTTTCTGGAACTTGCTGCCAGTAAGACATAATAATGTCCTGAAAGGAACAAGGAAGAAACGAAAGCAGACATTACTTACAATTAATTGGAATATGGCCTCAGGAATTGTATCTGTTACCTGGATGCTTGAATGATATTTTATACTACATTGCAATTCCATAAACTTTACAAAGTAAAGTGCCACTTATTGACACATTACAAATTAGTGTTAAGGCTGAAAGAGAACCAGGTTGTTCAAGAGTCATCCAAAGAAGGTAAGGCTTGGACCCTCCCCGTGTGTGAATCATTACTGGTGCTCTATAGTTTTTATTTTTTATTTTACCCGTCCTCTTTTCCCTGTACACCTATAATTGTACCCTTCCATCAAAATAATAAACATTTGCAGAGGACACAAACTTCATATGCCTCCTCAATAACAATATTGAGTCCTATTACAGAAATGAGATGCCCTTCTTGGCTATGTGGTGCTCTGAAAACATGAAGCTCATGCAAATAATTTTATTTAAATAAATTTGATATTTATTTTATTTTGGTTGATTTCCTATATTGTATTACTATTTAAATACATTTAAAATACAGTAACCTAAATATGTATACTGTATCTGCCTACCTTGTTCATAGTAGTTCTTATCCACAAAAAGTTTTTTCCAAATATAGTTCATCCTATATTCTGGCCATCATGGCATAATTTAACTAGCGTAGCATCTCTGTCTGGTCTTTGTACTGTCCATACTAACACACAAGCTCCAGCACCTTACTGACAACCTCTTGCTGCACTGTATAAGACACACCACAGCAACAATGTCATTAGGCAGGGTGTTCCACTACTGTGTACACTGGCCAGCTGGATGGAAATAGCAGCCAGCTGAGGACTGCGGGTAGGTGTGTGTGTGTGTGTGTGTGTGTGTGTGTGTGTGTGTGTGTGTGTGTGTGTGTGTGTGTGTGGGGTACTTCTCTATAATGTGAGCTAAAATGGTCTGTTGCACATTTTATGTCTCTATTCTCTGTAGTGAAATTCTCAGTAAAAAAGGTAAGCTTTTAAATGGGTATTATGCAGATCTTTGTGCAGCGTTCTCCAGAGGAAGGATTAAATAGGACCACTTGGACAAATATGTTACAGCCTTCCTCTTTGGTGCATTTTTTAAGTTACAAATCTTTCATTTTTGTACAAACAGATTTTTTTTTCCTCTTAAAAAGGAAGGTAGATTCCTCATGAGTTAAGCTTGGTGTTTTGTGTGACAGATTATTTAGTAATATAATAAAATAAAGGGGTCATTGCATGCAGAAAATGTGCCTTGGCACCAGTATCAGCTAGTCAAATTCTGTGAACGTATGCATTTGTCTAACAGTGGTGATTCTGAAGAAATGAGAGCAGCGAAAGTGTCATATAGCTAAGGCCTATAAATCAGGCTTACTTCCATCCATCCCCCACTTCTCCTTTGTCTCTACTCCGTCCCTCTCCCTCTCATCCTCCTTCAATCTGAACGTTATCTCCATAGCAACAGATTACTGCAGCCTGGGGTTTCCATAGCAACAGCTAGAAGGACCAGAGGGGGGAAGAGAGTGGAGAGCCAGGAGGAGAGTGCTGAATCACTACAGTGAAGCTGAAAGACAGTGAGAGTGCCTGCTAGCATAAACAAGCATGTATTGGCCAATAGCTTGGAGATTATTATATAATCAGACTGCCATATATTGGTTCATCTTCCAATGACGGCTACGCCAGACTGTTTCAGCTTTACATTTTGAACGATTTTCATGTTAAACAGTTGTGAATGAATGGTTGTTTTTACCTCCAGCTGCTCGTCCTCCAGCAGTCGTATCACCAGTGCCCGGACATCATTCACTGCTTTCTGGTCACTCATGAAGGTGAACAGGTTGTAAAAAACCATAATCTGGAGGTATGTGAGCACCGTGTAGCGAGCGTGCCAGGAGCTGCTGCCAGCAATCTGCAACACACACCAACAAACCCATCCCACATCAATAATAATCAACATATCCTGAGCATTTGTTTCACAAGAGGAACATACTGTGCCCTGGATGAGTACACCATTTAGGTTTTATATAATGGAGCGCCTCTTTTGGGGAATGTCACTCATTCTGAAAATTTACACAATATCAAATGGGGTACAATTTGTGAGCACAAACAAGTCCATGTGTGTTACACCAATCCACAGCATGGAACTGTTCAGTTTCTAATCATTAGTTAACTGACTTTACATGTTGGTTATTTCTCTTTATTTTCATGTGAAATTAAATTTGCTATATTAATACTACTATTAAATCACCAGAGAATCCTCCAGAATATTGTCAACACCTTTTTCAGGTTTTCTCATTTATTCTCTAGGGAGACACTACTGTACTGACACAATATATTATGTCGCGGATTAATTAAGGAATGAATGTTCAGCGGCGCACACTCATTCAGTTGTCATTCGCTTTGAACATTTCATCTTTCTGCTTATTAATCTTATAGGTTGTAAGATGCAAGGGTCTGTAAAAAGCCCTGTCATGTGTGATGCAAGGGAGAAGTGGAGTAACCGATAACTCACCTCCTGCAGGGCACTGAGGACCATGGGGATCTGTTCTGTGTAGAGGAGTCCCTGAGACATCAGAGACAGGCAGGTCTTTGCGTCCCTCTTCAGTTCATCGTAACTGTCATCATTCTCAACTGGAGCAATCTGGAGCAGAGGACAGAGATAGGTTAACGCGTCATTTTAAGCCCTTTCATGGTGTATATATTAAGAGAAAAAAATTAAAGTTGGTAGTCACAAAGCTAGTGAATCAAGGCTATGAATGAATGTTTCACCTTGAAGAGCAGGGGAAGCAACCGCAGTTGTTCTGGGACAGCAGTGGAGAAGGAGCGACCGGCACTTGCAATCAGCCACTTCAACACTGCAGACATTTGAAGACAGGAATTATTATTGTTCACAGAATGAGCCTCTGGTTTAATTATGAGTGTTTGACAAAAATAAATTAATTTTCTGCTAAAATCAACTCCTAATTGTTTCAACCATTAACAATAACCAGTATTCATTGTGATGGCTAAGTTCAGGGTAACGGTGATAGATCCTCGATCCACCTGTTTTGAGTAGCTTGATGGCTTGCGTCCTCTCATCCTGCTCCCCCACCTCATTCTCCTCAATCACGTGGTTCTGGATCTCCTCATCACCCTCGATTAGAGGCTTCAGCTGCAACAGAATTCGCTCTGTGAAGTCCGAGATGCGTGGGGAGGTGGTTGGCTGAGTGTATGGCAAGTTGACATCAATCATGAAGATGTACGTGAGCACGCTGGACGGATACCAAACCAGAGCGGATATGATGAGTCACATAAAAATTGTTTAAAAAGTTCATAATGACAAATAGTACATTCACGTTCACTAGGGGTGTAAAAAGGACCTCACCTGCCAATTCTCTCCCGTACATTCTTGTAGACCTGTGTGAGTTTAGGCTCCAGGTATTGTAGCAGCCTGTGGAGGAGCTCTGGAACGCGCCACTCCTGCTGAGCTAGGCCTCCCTGCAGCACATAGAGACGGCTGGAAAGGAAAAAGAAGCACAATCATCACAGTTTGTCAGTCACATCAACATCTGCTTAAGGCAGCAACCTTTCTACTCACCAGGCATCGACAAAGGATCCCCCCTCTCCGTTGACTGGAGACTCCATTAGCATCTCAAACAGCCAGTGAAGTTTGCGTGGGTCTCTACTCTCCTGTACGAGACACAAACAACAGAGTCATATGGAAGGAAGGATGAGTGACACAAGTTTAACAAATGGAAGGATAAAGAGATGATGGATATAAATGAGAAAACGCTTACACAGGCTGTGGCAATGCAGGTGCCCCAGTCTGCATACGTTTCTATTGTGATGTTGGACAGGGCAGTACGGAGCAGTGGACACAACAGCTCCCAAAGGCTGTCAACCTGTAGAAGAGCACAAGTGTATGTACTGGTTTGTTCACGCTGTAATATCTATGGTCTGGAAGGACACTCACAAATTTTGAAAAAGCTGTTCACTTATATAATTTCAGGTGACTTTTCCAAGACAGGTATTGCCCGGAGAGTGACCCAATGAACTTGGGCCATCTCGCCACCTTACTACGCGAGAGTTTCAAATCCATACCTTTGAGTAGCTCCAGTGTTTGCAGCCTCTGATCAGTCCAGAGATGATCTCTGCGACACAGCGCTGCTTGCTTTCGTGGGAGTCGGCCACTAGGCGCTCCATGTGCAGCCGCAGCAGAGGAACAAAGGCATCGCCGAAATTGCGGAACAATCCCTGGAAGAGCAGAAGAAGGGAAATAATTAATTTCTGGATGACTTTAGTTGTTTTCTGTATTTAACGCTACTTGTCAGGGAATCTCACCTTGAACAAACAGAACCTGCGAGGGCTGAACTTGTCCTTGCCCTTACGGTCCTCAAGGGAGAGAAACTCGATGAACTGGTTGATGAATACTGGGTCTGAGAAATGGTCGAAGATGATCTGCTCCCGCTGTTAGGAAGGGCATGAAAATGAATTTTACTAGATGCAGTTAACATTACTTCACACTATTTAGTGTGCATATTTTTCCTAGGGGCTGTGTATGATGGTGCACAAACCTCTGTCATTTCCTCTCTGGTCAGGTTCTGTTTGGGTTGCTCCTCCAGTGGTGCATACATCATCAGTTTTCTACAATAACAATAATGAGGTGATGGTAAATAAAACAAGATGAAAGAAGAAAAAAAAAAAAGGACAGAACTGAGAAACACAGGCATCATAAAATGAGAACCTTGGCCAGGAGTAGTATCCCCAGTGAGTCTTTTCCACAAACACACAGCCATCCCAGTCCTGCTGTGTGCGTGGCAGGCTGCTGCTGTTATACTGGAGCCACTGGTTGTCTTGACGGTCACCTGCTACAATACCACTCAGCTCCTTCACTCCACCTACCAAAGATAAGGGAGTTTCAGAAACTATAATTAGAATGAAAATGAGCTACAAAACTGTAATGTTTATACACGAGAACAGTAGACAAACAAAACCTTAGGATGCTTACAAAGCTCAGAGGTGCTGACAGGGACTTTCTTGTGTGGTCTCTTTATTTGTTTCATTATGCCTGCCACAGCTGATATCGCCACCTAATGGAGAAAATAAGACATTTCAAACAAAATGTCCACAGGAAAGACTGGAATGCATATCCATGCACTGTTGGAGAATCACAGCACTACTACTACTACTACTACTACTACTACTACTACATGTCTCATAATTTGTGCATGCCACACCTTGCGGACATAGAGTGAGTCATGGTTGAGGCTTTTGACAAAGAACATGACAGCAGGTGGTGGGAGTTCGTGGTCATCTCTCAGCAGCAATGACAGGAAGCCAATTGAAATGTGTTCGAACTTCCAAGGCCTGGAAGTGAAACAAGCAGGTATTACAGACAGTAATACATAATTATAAACATCATTTGATGAAGTAAATATTAAATGAACCTACATGTTCCTGTTGTTGATGCAGTCCAGCAGATCACCAATGAGCTGTTTGTATTTCCTACAAAAATGTGAAACAATATCAGCATTTGCACCTGTTATGTAACCAAACCTATCTTGCTCACATTCAGGTTGTATGGAGAGAAAGCACATCTTCTTAATAGATGAGTTATGTGTCAATATTCTGAAGTTGAACTGGACACTCCAAGTTAAGCCATTTTATATCGAAGTAGTTGCTCAAAGACGAGGAGCCATAAAGTGAGCTGCAAGGTCTTTGTTGCGGTGATGATTCTTTGTCTTGTTGCTGGTGTGAACTTACTCAACAGACTCGGAGTTCTTGAGCTCCTGCCTCTTTAGACCCTCTGCTGCCTCTTCCTCTGAAAGAACTGGCTCCTTAGGAACAGGATTTCCTGCAATCATAAGTTGTTTGGCCACAGCACAGCACTCACCAGGGATCTAAAGGGATGAAAAAGATAAAACATATAGTATCAGAAATAATTCGTCCAAACATGTGGGTGGGGATGAAACTTAAAGCAAGGCCCAATTAGGAGGGAGTGATTTGTTAAATTCAGACTGACTTCTACCATTATAGGTGGGCATACAGTATATCACAATTCTTTGACTTCATGATCCATTTGTGGACGTAAGTGTTCTTAGTGTTTTTCTTACAGAGAAGTCGATGCCGATAGTCTCATACTGGCGATGGATTTTGTCGGCGAGGTCATCGAAGAGCCGCACGATGGAGGGCTTCTCCAGAGACATGGCTGAGCTGAGGCCAGAGCGTACAATGGCAGGCCATGTCAGGGCAATGCAGTCCCAGTCGTGCAAATTGGCCAGGCACACTCCGCTGTGATTCCCCAGAAGACAGTACAAGGCACCCTGGGGACGTACAGAGAACGTTTATGAGAAAATAATAGAAAAAGTGAAAGTTTGCTTTAGTTTCTGCGAGTTTCTATGTTGACACAGACGTGCCAGAGAGGACAGTCGTACTTTGAACTGCTGCTGTGTGACACTGCTGTTGTCTGGGTTGAGAAACTCTAGAACATGGGGGATCAGGTCTCTGCAGCAGAAATTGTAGGTTCCCAGTGCAGAGAACAACACATTCTGAGCTCTGCTGCGTACCTGGAAGGTAATAAAAACTCTCAGTTATGGTATTATTTACTTCAGGTGTATTATGCACACTAGTCAAATGTCTGTGATCATCTGTGATTGTATGGGAAAAAAAAAAAAAAAAAAGCTAATAAATGATTGTGGAACTCACTTGACTGTAGGTGCTTGTGGAAAGCCTCAACAGATCTCTCATCAGCTCCTGGTGAATGCTCCTGTACTGACATCCTTCCACCGTCAGCTTTCGTAGCTGATAAAACACAAAGGTTCAAAGTTATAAATGGTTAAATACAACGATACCTGAAAAGGTAAGTTCTCTGTTAAAGACTTACCTCATGCTGGAGCATGACTCTGTCTATTAGCAGAGCTCTGATGTGCTGCTTTCTGCCGTGAAGCTGCAAATGCAACGGCAAGGCATTATACACTTTGAAACGTTGGTCAATTTTAAACATAAAATGTAATATCAGTATCACTAATGCATCTAATGTAAGCTTTGAGGAAGAGAGTGCATCTTTTTTTAACGCCTTCCCAGGATAACGATAGTACAAAAGTACAATAAAATGTCAGATTTCTCACTCTGTTTTCCATTGATTTCTTCACAAGGTTGAAGCTCTTCCAGCGGGAGTCAAACTCATGTTTGTGAGAACCTTTGAAGTGCAACAGGTCGCTGATAATCTGAAATGTATCACAGACAAAAATACTGATTAGTGTTGGTCGATAGGATAAATACTCAGCTATTGGTGTAAGACTGGTTCAAGATGGCAAACGCGATTCAAATAATGTCCCATGCAGTATATAATAACTTAAACACTGTGGCTTTCCAAAAGATATCATGTTAAAGTATGTTTTGCAATCCAGTGGTATACAGCGGTTTTGTAGACATGAGACAAATCCATCTGCAAATGCTGGTTTAAAGGGCAACAGGGCAATTTTGCTCTATAGCACGAACCCTGATATTGGGACGTTACTCAACACAAACAAATTAGTGTTAAGACTTAAAAATATAGCGGCTATTATGTTGCTACCTGCCTACCTTGATGATGGAGAAAAGAGACTTGGTGTCGTCTTCAGAGTGCTCCAGGATGTAATCTGCAAGAAAAGGTAAAGGAACTCAGATGGCGGGACAGAGAGCTACAGTATACTGTGAGCTTGCCTATTAAACTGAATGTGACTACAACTTGGTTAGCGATGTGGCTGTAGAACAAAGAGAGATCACAAGCCTAAGAGAGTATAACTGAGGCAACTTACGCAGCAGCTGTCTCATCACACTACAGACAGCATCTCTGTAGTTCTCTCTGGATCTATCTGTAGGTAGAGATAATATTACAGTGTCGGATTATACTCCAACAAAGCTGTGAGCAAAACTTTTATCAACAGTTCTTAAAACGTGACGTACGTACCATACTCCATTCCTGTATAGAGGGTGGTCTCATCTAGATTCACCATGCTGTGGACGCTGGGGGAAAAAAGCAAGTTCGAAGCCAAGTTAACTACTTAACATTTAAAATGAAGCCTGAAAACTAATTTTGTAGAAATAAAAATGTGCCTCAAAACACCTGTCCTATATTAAGTCCATCATACACTCCTTAGCAATAAGACTACAATTAAACTATTATAATTATATGAGTAAGTCAAACATTCAATGGGGATTTCTCTTTATTTCTCTCAGTCCAAATGTGCCTTCGATCTGTGTATTTCAATGGAATATGAGCCATCATTGGTAGATGGTAGGTATTTCTACTGAATCTACTTTCTCATCAAATGAAATCAACAAACTCCTTGTCCCCTCCCACCAAAGAACTCAGCACATCTGCTAATTATTTTCCTAAAGTAGACTTTAACCAACATTTGTTAACCAACAGTGTCTTTCTCTGGTTTTCTTGGTCAGGACAGAGTTTAATATGTGACTGCAACCGCTTACAGTTCAGGAATGGGCTCTCCTTTCAGTGGAGGCATCAGACCCCCAGCTCCTAGGAGGCAGTGCTGAACAATGGTCAGGCTCTGCAGTACATCATCTCTGAAAAACAAAATCAACACCTATTATATATACATACACATGTAATATAGAGCCAAACAAAATAAAGAAAAATGACTGTATTCAGTCAACAGCTAGTGACTTTAATAGAAATAGTAATTATAAGAAATTGTAATTTTTGTTTGGAGGCGCATAGGTGAACACTCTCGTTCCTCCTTACCTGCTCATCTCCTGTTCTCCCTGTGCAAATCTCTGAAGGCGCTGAAGTTCAGGCTGGAGGATCAGGTCCAGTAAATAAAAAGCAAATGAGGTCTCCTCAACACTGGGCACATGCCACCGGATATCCAAATTCCACAGGTCCCCAGGCCGACCCCAGTCCTGCATGGGATAAAAACAAAGCTTCTACTTTTTATACATTACTTAGTTAGTTAGTAAAAATATAAGTCTACATTAAAACCACTTGATAAAAGTGAACCGATTTGTTTTTTGTGGCACAAGATATCCGCTAATCAGCAAAAAAGCACACGGACAAGCACATTTGGTATTTTCTGATCTGGTCTGGGTCACATTCATATGTGGAAATATATCCAACAGGAACTAAATATGCCAATGCAAATTTTATCTCAACACACAGACTTGCCAGTCTCTCAGGTAAAAAATGAAGAAGCAGCACAGGCATTCCCAGCACTTAGAGAGGGACATATCTATGTATTTGTTATTATTATTCATTCAGTTGTTATTATGTAATCCAACTTTGACTAATAGTTACAGAATTGCCACCACTATTTGAGTGTTAAGTGGCCAAAGGTAAAGGTATGAGTTTTAACATGTGGTTAGACATACAGTTTATCGCTGCATTAAAAAGAAATCAATATATGGCATTAATTAAAGACCACTTAAAGACTGACGCAACACATCTCATCTCTCCTGTGGTGCCAGATCCAGCAATCCAGCCAAGTGAGCTACTATCCATGCCTCTACCAAGGAAGAGACTTAATGGGATCAAAGTACAGTCTGTCTTCACTGACTGTCTACAGTCAACCGTCTAAAGAGAGGAGCAAACAATGAATGAAACCAGGTCACAGTGAATCTGAGTCTGGCTTACTCAGTTTAAGCACATATGCCTGTAATTGAAAGTGTTTCTTTGTTTCTAAAACATCTCACTGGTTTGGGAGGTTGATAAGAGGAATATGCTGAAGACATCACAGGAGTTTGGTCATGAAGTTTCTAATCACAGATTTACCTGGTACATATTTAGGCAACTTGTAATAAATAAAGAAAGACTACTGTTACAAGTTAAAGAAAATTGAATACTGATTTGAATAAGCTTCTGAAATGTACAACTAATCAATATTAGTACCTTGATGGGTAAGTAGTCACTGATTGGTTGGTGGAAGCCTCCTGGCACGCTGCAGTACTCTGTGGGGTAGGTGAGGGCTGAGGAGCGAAGGATGTGGTGCAGCAGGTTGCATGCTAGAGTGTAGCCCTGCTTACACTTGAGGTGGAGCGTCAGCTGCAAAATCTGGACCAGATCAGAACGATATGGCAGGATCTTGTCTCCATCCACCCGAGTCACCTGAGGTGCATGCGGAAAAAAGGGAAAAATATAAGGAAGAACAGAATTATAGATAGGTGTTGGTAAATACGGGAAGTTAAGGGTTAAGTTAGCTCGCCATGGTTGAAATCACCTCAGACAGTAGCTGGAGATTCCACAACAACTCCTTGTCAAGCTCCTCCTCATTTAGCACTTCCTCATCTGTTAAAAAAATGTGTGTATCAGGCAAATGACAAAGACTCACGGAAGAAAACACAAGTCATGCATTTGAAAACCTCCTCTCATAGAAAGGCTTATTCCTGTGTGTTGAGCACTTACTGACAGCGATTTGGTTTATGGCATGGCAGCAGTGTGGCAGAAACACCTTGAGTGACTCTGCTGGGTGACACTGAAAACAGAAGCACAGCGAGAATGAAGATAGTAAACTAATACGCTGCAAGAGGTTGATGCTTTGGGCCCACAGGAAGAGTTTGAGCGGACAAGACTTACTTTGGAGGCAGCTCTGCACATGTCAGCCACCATTCTCCCAGCTACGCGTGTCTCAAAGATGTTGGTGGTTGCAAAGTTGAACACCTTTTCCAGAGCCACCTGTTCAAACAATGTGACAAATGTGTTCATACGTATACACACACATATACAGAAATGAGAGAATGAAAAATGTGAAATCAGACAAATGTGTGAAGACTGAGTGTTAACCTTGAAGATGTCCAAGGAGCACTGTGTGAGGATGGTGCTAAAGGTGGAAGACAGTCCGAGCTCCACCAGACTCTCCAGATGAGTCATTTTCTCTGTTTCGGTTTCCTCCCGAGTTTGTTCCAAAGTGCTGCTGTCTATCAGGGCAAAGCACCTGGGCAGATAAAAATAAATAAATAACCCATAAGTTAAAATATTCCAATATTATTTCACTCAAATACTGAATAGAGAAATCAATATGTAAAATATTGGAAATTTTTTTTTTTTTTTTTACATCCAACAATCATCCAATCACGTTTCTGAACACACCAATAACTAATTTGAAAGCCACCAATTTGATTTGTTCCTGTGATAGAAATGAACAAGTGTTTGGTTTCTCCTCGAGTCAGAAACAAGTCATATCCATGTGTGTTCAAATAAACCAGTTTTACAGAGCAGTACTTCTGCTTTGTCTAGATATTCTTTAACAAAAGCGGACAATATTTACACAATATTTTACAGAGATTTCTTCCAACTTGTCATGTCAATCCACCCAGCCATAAATGAAAACAAAAACTTTATGAGACATTATGACTAAATCAGAGATGTTCACGTTAACACAATAATAATGTAAATCTTGTTTTAGCCAATACATTTTTAACCAGTATTTTATTATAAGGGTTAATCACTTGACCTAAAGAATGCAGTAATGACATTGCTATCACAACTGTGTTACTAAAAGCAACTGCAGCTGATGAATGACTTGTCTTACGTACCTGTCCATGAACTGAAGCACAAAGTCTTCAAACTCAGCTGAGGCTGAGCACATCTCTCTTTCCACCTGAAAGTCCAATAAAAAGTATGAAAAAGCTGTATGGCAGGATCATTTAACATCCCTGCATTTAATTATGACAAGGGGAGGAAAAATAATAGTGATTCACCTCTGTCAAGTCCGTTCTTTCATGTAGGGCAGACGAACAGTCCACCAAAGGCACAAGAGTCACAAACGTAGCAATGAATTGGAATGTGATCTGTAGGGACAGGAATGGTGTTTATATCAGGTTTAAGACGTTTATCAAAAACAAAACCACCAAAAATACAGTGAGAGTGCAGTAAGAAAAATAAACATTAATAACACCGGAGCGCACCATGCACTTGCTGAAGTCATTTGGGTCGACGCCTGGCAGAGCCCTCATGAGCAGGGGCAGCATGTGAGTGGGCCCCTCAGGAAAGCGCTGCCCTCCTGACACTAGGCTCCGTGCCACACCAATCATGCAGCTCAGAGTGGCTGTCAGCTGGTGGGGCTCTGTTAGAGTCTCCAGAGCAGGGTATGTTCTATGGTAGAGAGAGAACAATTAGCCCTTTGTGTTCATTTCAAAATGTGGCCTTGTCTCTCATCTAAAGCGGAAAACTACCAACAGTGCTCCAGATTCTTTAGAAGCAGATCCTGGGTAAAAGATTTATCCTTATTCTCTTGTTCAAACTCACCTCTCCAGCACGGGGGGAATGACCAACTCAGGCCTCATCAGAGCGAGGTTTTGCAGGGCCTGGGCTGCATCAAGACTGCCTGTCTTGCTGAACATGGCCAGCAGAACCGGCTGCATCATACTCTCCACAAAGTCTGTGATATCCTCCTCTGTGAGCTTGTGACTGTCTGGTACAGGCGTTAGCCATGTGGGCTTTCTGTAGCGCTCTCGGTGTAGCCGCCGTACCACACTGGCTGGGAGACGTTGGACCAGCTTCATGAGCTTCATCTGGACATGAGGACAGAGGGACAGAAAGACAGATACGTGACAAATGGGTGACACACAGGTGAACAGTGTGCCTCCATGGAGAGGTAGAGGGTGTTGTATCTGGAGACACAGGTGACATACAAACACAAACCAATACACTGAACACAGCTTTGTCTACTTGTCTTGTATGCATGTGTAAATTATGGGATCACTTTTCGGTCAAGTCACTTGAGTTTCATGAATGAAATTTCATCAGGCCAAGAAGAACACTCCTTTTGTTACACAGTGACATGAGATTTATAATTTCCACTTTTCCTCCAGTGGGAGGCCAAGATGAGGCTCTGAAAAGACGTGAACGTTCTAGGGCTAACCCGAATGCCCTCCCGCCCGTCGAAGCTTCGAATATTCGAAGCCCCAAAAAGGTATTTGGGACAGCTCTAGAACGTTCTTGGTTACCCATGATATAACATGACGTGACTTCAGTAGTACTTAGCTGATTGCAAAACAGTGTTTACATGTACTAACACCACAGCCAGGTGGACGAACATCTCATGTGTATCCAAGCAACAGCCTAGAATACACACAAACTCATCCCCCTGCCAAATATAAAGGTTTGTGTATGAGGACACATTGCTGCCTGTGGTGCATCAAATCTAGTAGAGGGCGATCCTCAAAACAGAAAGGCATGTGGCTCTGCGCCCAGTGACCTTTAATAGCATTGCAACCGTCTCACTCACATGTCCTCTCGCTATTTCTGAAGTCAAAACTGATGTAAAACCACACAGCCATCGAGATTCAGGAAGCTTTCTAGAAAAAACAACAGTGACGAGGGACTACACCCTCTGTAACTGTAAATGCTGTTGCCTGTTCGCCCTGGTATGCTGTGTCAACATGACGCTGGAATTAATAGTTGAAACAAGCTTGACGAGTGATATATCTGAACTCCCTGGAAGTATGCATATCACCATGACTCATGTTTCCTGTACATTTGAGTTGTTTCTAATAATCACCATGCTTCTCACACACTCAGTGAGACACACAATCAAGTTTATATTTTACAGCATAATTTCAAATGTAAACTGCAAACGGATAAACATATTCCCATGCTGTGTTTGACAAGATCAATATTTGTATCCTCTAATACTGGCATGTAATTTAAAAGGCCCTGAAAACCTATTTTTTGATTACCTTCTTACTATGACTGATGGAGTCCTACATGAGCACAAGATTTCTGACACTTTTGGTTATTTCACCTGAGAGATTTCAGTTTTGTTTTTGTTTTTTTGCCTGTGCACTACTTGAAAAAACATGATGTAATGTATTTCCGTGCACCAATCAGAGTTGAGCTACATTTGAATCAAAATGTGATGACAGTTGTGGGGTTGTTTGCTTATGCTGCAGCCGCTGTCAATCAAATCCTTTTAAACCACACCTGCACAGTTCTGATGAAGCAGAGTAGCTGAGTTTTGGAGTGTTAAACTCTTAATAAATAATCATTTAGGATTGTTTTGTTTTTTTTAACCAAACTTTATATTTGATTGTCACTTATTTAGTCATGGATATTTAAATGCTATAGAGAAATAAAACAGATTTGAAACCAAGTTTTCAGAGGCTTTAAGAAAATTCCCTTCTCCTATATTCATCAGCTATTTTTGTACTATATACTTAGGAAAAGTAGATGTCTGACCTACTGACCCTATGGGGTCACTACAAAAGTTGTTAATGCTGTCAAGTATATTGAACTGCTGCTCCAGAACACTGAATTTCTACTGGACGGTCTAAAGAAGCAGTCCACATTCTTTCTTCAGTTGCAGAGTCCTCCAGAAGAAGTAAGAAGTGACTCACCAACCATCGGCCGTGGTTTGATGGGTGAAAGAAGGATGTAATACTGTTGAAAAGGCCACTGAGCTGCGCTTGAGCTTGCTTGCTGGGTCCTCCCTGAAATTGAAACAGCAAGGGTCAGTGTGACAGTAATTCTTATACTAATTGTGTATGTAATTATTTACCAAACACATAACCAAACAAACTAACCAGGAGGGATGAGACCCAAAGCACCACATGGCTGATGTCATAGGCATTGGTGACATATCGCGGTACGATCATCTGACTGGTGCCCACAGGAAGATTCAAACTCCTCAAAATTCTTGTGAAAATCTGAAATGTAAAAAAAACAAATCAATTAGGGTCTAACATTCCATGTCTGATAATTCTGATGTGAACTTATTTGTTGTAAAACTGATCAAAAGCCCATGACATTTAATTGGGCTTAACAGGTCACGAGTGTATGTTTATCAGTTACGCATACTGGTGTTGTCAAAAAGCATGGATCAAAACAGTCACTCAGCTGAAAGCTCAAACTTGGCTGAAGTGCAAACATGATGCAAGTCACTTCCCATCAGCGACCAAGAGCAAGATCAACAAGGAAACTTGATAGTTTGTTTCTCTGACAAGCAGCAGTGGCCATGAAATACACACCATGACCACCATGACCAAAATCACAAAGGTCAGGCCACACATGAGAGCATGTACAACAAATCTCAAAACAAACAAGTACTAAAATGTACATTGGGTGGTGAGAAAGAAAAACATGAAACAAACCTTAGGGATGTAAGGGTCCCAATCAATGTAGCCAATGTTGTCATTGGCCAAGCGAGCAAAGAGATTGACCAGATGCTGCAAAGATGTGGGACAGCGTGTTAGACTAGGAAGACAGAAAGACTGACAACTGTACATTCAGCAATAAATGAACGTACTCACCACCTCCCAGCTTGGAAGATTTTGCACAGACATCCATAAGCTGACCAACTCATCGAACCACAACCTGTCAGACATACAAATGTTTGAAAAAGCAGAAGACAACCCTCCTAAGCATATACATGTGATATGTGTTAACATGTTTTCTTTAAGAGTCCTTAACAATGCAGTTTTTTTCTTATTTACACTCCTCACTGGCAACTTTAATAGGTACACCTGTGTAAAACAGATTAGGTAGCACTTTATTTTATGGGTATTGCACAGTTTTGGCCTGGCATTCCTGCTGCTCATCCCAAAGGAGCTCTACTGGGTAGAGATCTGAAAAGCACACCGTCACTGACAGTTTTGTGTTGTTTGTGATGTTTTAGAAGGATAGACAGAGGCCATGAAGGGATGCATCTGGTCAGCACTCCGCAACATTGTTAAGCCATTAGGTAGGCAGTGACATTTAAGGGATGCTCTGCCAGTATTAAGGGGCCTAAGAAATCACCACATCTCTACACCATGGTGTAATGATGTGGGAGGAATGGAAAGCCAAACAATATGGTAATGAATACAAAAATGTGTTTTATTTATTCAGTGTCTCACTATGGGATACGCCCCCTCGCATATTCACAGAGGGACCTATTCCAACATGCCAGCTCTGAGTGGCTGGCAGTCATGACGTCTGCGTTGGGACCCTCTGCCACAGCGTCGCTCATCATTCATTCATCTCTTCTCGTTTTAGAAGCCAAGCTAATTCTGTTACCGGACCTCAAGCGATATCTTGGATTTCAACCATACATATGAGAGGATGAGAAGTTTCTTACTTGAACCCCTTGTGGTGCAGCTCTGGAGGCAGAGTCGTGGGTAGAAAGAGCTCAAAGTAGCTGATTGCTCTTTGCATGGTGACATCAAAGGGACAGAGGAGCGGTCTCCACTCATCCAGCATCTCCTGAGTAGCAGACTCGGAAAAGTATCTGTATGAACAGAGCCAATGACAGGTGATGACAAGGATTTTATTAATATCATTCAACTGTTTATGAACAGGTATACAGTATGTGGACTCTTGAAGCATCTCTACCAGCAGAGCAGCTTAGAGAGTGCTACAAAGATGGACAAGCTTCTTAGGTTCGTCACACACCACAACACTCATCGGATGCTGGAGACTGACAACCTGGCATTACTGTCAGACTTTAAGAAAGACCTACGCTACATTCATGTAAATATAAAGACCTTAAATGATAGCTTCAAAGCAATCACATACAACTGTGAATCATCTGGTCTTCAGTTATGAGATTCCATTCATCAGGACCATCTGTGTGTGTTATGTTCACATCACAGACTGAAATAAACATGAACCAGCAGCTACTGCAACTTCAATGCTGGAGCGCAATGTTCCACAAACGGGAGATTACAGGTCATACCGCGGGCACATTTTTAGCTGTTAGGGTAAATCCTGTGGTCCCACTGGGCTCATAGTCCCACAGGGGGATTTTCATGCTTCATTATATGCTTGCGTAAACCCTGCAGGTTACTTCAGGTCACCTAGCCTCTGCAGCAATTCCACATTCACTGGAGGCCTTGAAAAAACAGTTACTTCCAACCAAGGCTACTTCCCTCTGTCACACCGTTGATCAACAGTGTCACAGCAGCTGACCGCAAATCACTCTCCCTTCTCACAGGGGAGCAGGAAACTCTCACAGAAGACAAAATTAGATAATAGGATTATCTGCCTAAGTGCAAACTGACGGACGAGTCCTAGCGCTCGCATAAGATATCTGCACACGCGCAACTAGGGTGAACACAATCAGGGACCTGCTGGTGACCGCAAAGCTCTGGAATTAAGTAGCAATTTAATGAAGCCTAATATACAACATTGGGATTCTTCACCCACGACAGCATCCAAAATAGTACCAACATTTAAGGCTTTTCTTTCCTATCAGCTCAGCTTTGCAGCAATGTAGTTTTTGATATATAGATATGTAATTCCTGCTATCTTCTTTAAATCCTCCGGGAGCCTACATTTAAAAAGAAGAGACAGTCAAAAACACATGAATGATATTAAAATTTACTCACGGTCTGCAGCTTTTCACAAGTGTTTTCAGCACATTTTCCACAGAGCTGTAACAAACAAAATAAAAGAGGAATGTCATGGCATGTCGAAACAACCGCTGAAACACTGATGTTAAGAGTTAAACAATTTTCACACCAATGCAACTTGACTTTGATTGCATGCACACAGAAACTTCTTTACACACCTGACTGGTGTACAGTGAACGAGAAAAACTTTAAGGGCTCTTGTGTAGTGAGGAAATTGTAATAAAACGGCATGAGCAGACTGTAATCGCTTCACTGAAAATAAATGTTGCCGATAGTGGTTGACCTTCCTAGCTGACCTCATGCCAATATGCAGATAATAGTTACACTAACTGTTCATTCATAACGTGCCACTTTGAATTCAATCACTGCTTTAACTGTTTTAGAGGTGGTTTTGGATTTACATCTAATAATAAAACGTCTAACACATCACCAATTCCTGAAATGATTATCTTCAAACACAGACTTTGGTCACATAACGGTGTTGAAAGCTCAGGACCAATATAACCACAGCTTTTGAGCTCCCCTCCCACAATCCCCCCAATCCACTATCTGCTCACATGCAAGCTCAAGCCATGCCTTGTTGGAAATGCCCTGCCAGTCCCACTCAACAACTGCTCACTTAGCCCCATGTCATTCAAGTATTTTTGTAGCTGACATACTCCACTTTTAATATTCTGACAATAGCTGAATAATGGGTGACACTCTGCAAGCCAAACGGCAACTACGTAAATGCGTGGGTCCAGCCCAATGTTTAGCACTGTAAGCCCACTACACACAGGCGACAGACCAGGGTCAACTCATGCAAAGCAAATCCAACAACAACAAGAACCAGTCAAACTGAGTGTCCCATTAAAAAGCATTCAGACACTCGGGGAGAAGGAACCTCAAACTACACTGCATGACCTGTCTGAGTTGAAGTGAACCCTCACGTTCAACCCAGCACATTCCAGGAGGGGAGGAAAGGTGACGTGAAGAGCTTGGGCTCCTCCATAACTCCTGAAAATGCTATGCAGTAGTGCAGGTATGACTAACTTTGAAGCAAGCCAAGAGAAGGGATATGTAACAGCCAAAACTCCCCTGAACATGGGGAAAATATAGATGACTGTTGAGAGATCATTAATGTAAATACTAATATCACTGCCAATCTTATGGAGTAATAACTGTTACATGATGTATCATAAAAGTCATAAACTGTATTCCTTACTAATATGGTTGTCGTCATTTTGTTACTATATTGCTGCCACATGATCCACTATAGATGAAATACTGGGAAACACAACATGACAGATTGGAAGAAATCCCAGAAAAAAATATTAAAGAAACACAGAGTCTATCACTCTCTCATATTTGATATGGGGGATAGGAGAAGGGTAAAAAAAACCTTTTAGCTGCAGTGCGACAGTCTCCAATATGAGTGAAATGTTAACATTGATTAAGTCTTGATTATTTTTCTGTCACAAGCTGCATATGGGGTGTCCAGTTTTTTGCTTTTGCATGCAATGTATGTAAAAAAAAAAAAAAAAAGTGTCTCAAACGATGAATTCAAAGTAAAACACAAAGAGAAGTATTGTCCTTACCACCTCTGAACCAATTTTATCATTATGAGTTTAGAGGATGAGCGAGGCCGTGGAGAACTGAATGTGAAAGGAGACAAAGGCATAAAGAACACATTCAGCACACGACAAAGTGCCAGTCACTCAAAAATATGAACATACTATGCATCAACTTATACCATTTATTATGTGATCAGAGTTTCATGTTTTGTGTGCATAAGTATAGTTTTGAAAGAGGTGAGCTGGCAATCAGCCAAAGCAGCTTGCTTGGATCAACTGTAAGGTAAAAGTGATGTGCTACTGTAGCAAGGCATTTATGTGACAAACACACAATGTTCCCATAGCACCATAAAAGAGCACCTCGCACTGCTTGCTAAGAACTTCATAGGGAAGGGTGTTACATAGGGTAAACAGACATTTAAACTTCTCTCAAAAAAAATAAAAATATGTTTCCACTTGTTCTCCAACATCTGGTCCAATTACACAAACACAATTAAATTTTATTCAAACTACTGAAACCCATAACCTATATATACATATATCTATATATGTATGAAAACTAAAATATTCTGTGTTTACATTTCATTCACATTTGTACATGTACACAATGTACAACCGTTGTAACAGTTGTTACACTCTCAAAATATTAGTAGCTATTCAATTAAATGTTTTAAGTCATTAGTGGTCGATTACTTACATGAAAATATTTGGAAACAACTTGGAACAGGGCTTTATGCTTTGAATGAAAAGGCAGCTAACCCAAGTTAAAATGGATGGGCCTTTGTGTGAAATGGTCAACAGTGTATTGGTTAATACAACAAGCTAGTAATCCCTATTTATGCTCAGTTCCAAGATTAAATAAATCTTACCCACTAAGACATTTCATTTTCAGTGATTTCGGTCTTACAATAACAGGAATTCAGTCACATTATATGTTCTGTTTTCCCTGAGGGAAAGTACAGACATGCAAAAAAGTTTGTTCTGTTTTCTACAGTATTTTTCTTCAATAATTACTTTTACCATCATCAAAATCTGAAACATAACATGGGATTTGCAGGGGGAAAGAAGTATTATTAGCCTAGATGTTCTGCCGGAGCTTGATGGCTACTGGGGGTGTAATTGAAGGAAATTAAAAAGACAAACCCCAAAACACTTTCATTTCAAACTGTGGCCACCAAACATTATCTGATGTACCACCAAAATGTGTACTATTTAAATGTAGTGAATGCATCCTTCTCATAGGATATATCAAGTGTTTCCTAAATTCTATGGTTAAGCATGCTTTTGAAAAACAAATAATATTAACAGCAGTAAAAAGCAGAGGCATACTTGGGAAACCAGTTGAGGCCCAGATGCTCTGTCTTGGAGAAAAGAATCCTGTCGTGCAGCTCGTACAGTGGTCTCCAGCTCAACTCAAGGTCCTCCCTTGACAGAAGTTCCCTTTTCCTGTTAGATGATTCATACAGATAGATTTGAATAAACACACCGATCCTAGCTCATCATACAGTCTTACCATATGGAAAAAAACCTTAACTCTTGGAGGAAACAAAAATCACTCAAAATGATTTTACTGTGAAATTTGAAGTGTGAAATAATTGCACATTTAACACGTGTAAAGTTGAGTAAAACAGATAGGGCCTATTCTTACTTGAGGAGGTTGATAAGAAGACGAGCAAGGCCCTGCATCATGCTGATCTCCAGTCTGGGGATCGTCACTAGCTCATAGAGCAATTTGATGAACAGCACATGGTCTTCTTTGCTGAACTTCCTCCCATACAGTCTCATGTACCTAAATAAGAAGTACAGATTTAGAGTTGATATAACATGCAAAATAAGTGGTCAGCTCCCCTGTGAGCAGTATGAACAACACAAACTTAAGTTGCTCATGTTCTCTCGTGTAAAAAAAAAAGGAATAGGCCTATTATAACAAACTCAGACATCCACATTTTAAAAGGGTATACAGATTTTTTCTTTTTAAATAACATAACTAAAGCTGAATACGCTTTGTTTAGGCCTTTGAAGTTGACCATTACAAAAGTTTAATGGTCAAACGTTTGTATCACTGTTAAAATGCAGAAATACCAGTGAAGAGAATCTGGGTCACCCCACAGTAAACTTTCCATCTCTCTGAGCCGGCAGTGACTCACTCTTGGACAGAGCAATACGCCAGCATTGGAGACTGAAACGGATTAAAGACAACCCAGCAATCCAGTACAACAAAATGAAACACTCCAAGTAATCCACTGTTATACTGACAGGTTTTTTGCTGGCGCAATGTGATTTATTACTAAATAACTGAAAGATAAATGCAGAAGGGGCTCAAATATAATGCTGTGATTAATTGTATCTAGGGAAGTTCTAGTAAACAAGTGTGACTTGAGTTATTTATTGGCAGTAAACCTTCAAACAGTAACAGATACTACCACCAAGTAAAACGCTGCAAATATGATCTCTACAAGCATGGCACTGCATATCAAAACATGAGTGTAAATAAGAATTCCTTGTATTAACTTTACAGGAAACTCATAAGTCCATAAAATTACAATTTGTTGTTTCTATTTTGAGATATGTGGTGAGTTCAGAGACGCTCTGATTCAAAAAGAAAAATGTCAAAGCCGGAACACAAGCAAAACAGTATTGAGCTGCACCGCCTGCGTCAGGTTGCGTATTTGACACTCGATTGCACAGATTATGAAACCCAGGCCGTCCATAATCAGATACACTGGGCAGTTTGTAGTTTATAGGCATAAACAGCTAGCTAAAACTTCATAACCCATAAAAACACACCAGGCTATTAAGCAATACAGGCTTTCACCACCTTAACAGATAGATAACGCTTGAGAGTTTCTGAGCCAGTCATCGACCAGAGTGTGTGCAGTTGCAACAAGAGCAAACTGTTAGCCTAGTAAACAGTAATGCTGCCCTACAGCCAAATGCATAACGTACACAAGGAAATGTTGCATAATGTTTGATTGCATCCAACAGGTTCAAGATTATGAAATGAGAAACAACTGTTACGTTAGAATACCAAAGATTAGTGTCAACGTTACTTACGTCGAAAGTTTCCTTGTCCAAAACAGCACACCGGGCCATATCTCTCTGAGCTGAACAGCTCGGCCCAAGTTTCCTTTTATTTTACTCAAAATATCATTGGATTCATCATCTAGCCTATCCGCGTACGGCAGAAGTTTGTTGTATACGATGTCTTTTTGAGGAACAAATCCCAATCTGTCAGAGTGAGCCTTTTTCATATTACAAAATCCCAACTGGCTAGCTTCCCTGTGCTAGCAAATTGTACTTTGTCTAACTTCGTTCGGGTTCCCAGTGCACGTTGATATGCTACCTGGCTAATATAACGGCTAGCAATCCTCCAGCTAGCTACCTTCTCTGATGAATCGTAAGGTTGTTATGGCCCACACAGTGACTAAGTTATGATATTCACAAGTTGATGACACGCTAGCTAGCCATGTAGCTTAAGTTAAGTTAGATTCCTTTAGCAGAAAACAATAACATTATCGATGTCACCAAAATATTAAGGCTAACGAAAAACACGAGTTTGTCCAGAAAACGCGTTGGCACTCGAATTCCACTCTTTCGGCTAACGTAATCCTAAAAACCTGACAACCAGCTAATGGTCTAGCTAAAGTTAGCTCTCTACTACAAAAGCACAGTCATATCCCAATGACTGTCAACGTCGACTGATTCATCCAACTAAGGCAAAGCAGACGGCAGACGACACCCAGCTACAAGCTACACAACACATCCGTCATATCCGCTAGCTACTGGGAGAACTACACTTCCCAGCATTCCCCTCTCCATTCATGCTTTTTATAAATACTTATCCTTTAGCCACTCAAAGTCAGGATGACTTGAAATCCACTTAAGACCTCGTGTCTTCGGATGTCTTTTCTACTGTATTATCGTTAATTTGCTGTTCGTTTAGGCCGAAATAATTACTCAAAAAGTATTTATTATTTTGTACAAATCTTTCACCGAGCATTTTACTGGGGGTGAATTATTCATGACTGCCTAAGTCTAATATATCGTATAATAAGTTATTTAAATACATCCATGATCTATACGCATGATACTAACAAGTGAACAGTGACCGCCATCTTGCGGTTAAACGCAGGGGTACAAGCAAGAACCCATGGATGTAATGGGGGCAGTGAGGTCCCGCTCTCACCGTACTTCCAAGTACTACTGCGGCGAAATATTCGACTCAAATTTACCTTTGTGTGAAACGTTGCTTTGTCATAGACAATCTGTTGTAACGGAAATTGATGTGGTGTCGGTGTCCTAGCAACCTGCAACATTTGTCCGACTGAAACTTCTGCGTCGAAGAAGCTCCCTCTCCTCCTAACCTTAGCCCAGCATACTTTAATGTGCATGTTTTTGAAACAAAAGTAACTGAAGTACAGCCTGTGGTTAAGGATGACCCCCACGTTTAACGGGAATTAATTAGCGCTATATTCGCTGGCTGCAACGCACTACAGGGCAGGACAGGAGCAACGGTGATGATTGAAAAGCTCAGTTTGACTTGTGATAGACTCCTGTCACACCGGCAACTCGCATGTTGTCACTCTTATTGTGGCATACCACTGCATGGCAAGGAAATGCTGATTTACAGCAATGTGGACACAGAGCATAAGGTTTGTTAACAACGCTAGTGTGCAGAAAACACCATCCGAGTGTTATTTTCTTAAGAATGTCATTAATTAGCTAACTTTATTACACTGCGTCTGCAAGTGCAAATAACATTAAGATTTATTTGTAATGTAAGTATTAGTCTTCATGTGTATTTTGTATCTGAACATGCCTCTTTTTTACATTATTAATGTTAACATTAGCTGTAGTCTTTTTGTTTTGTATCGGCTGTCTATTCTGTATATGTCATGTCTTATGTATATTAATTTAGAATACTAAATTAAACGTTTTTATTATTTGCACAAATTGGCCACAATCTGGTAAGACAAAATAACACCTCCTACAAAGTAGTAATATAATTTATATTGATTTCTTTTAAGGTGGGGAAAGAAAAAAACAATCAATCAATTACAGTGCTGTGTTTAATTGTAGGAAAATCGTAATTTTTGAGACCCATACAGGAGCCACAGATTTGTTATAATGCGTTGCATATTTTATTGGTGTCTAAATGTTTGTCCACAGCCCCTGCTGCTAACTGGCCACCATGGTGAGATCAGTGCCATGGCTTTTGGAAAAGCAGGCATACCTGTCCTCCTCTGCTCTGCCTCTGCTGATTATATCATTGCCTGGGATATTGAGCTGTGTCAGAGGAGAACACAGGAGGGTAAGGAAACAGTTCTGTGTATGCTCAAGTGTGTGTAGTGCACTGTTTGGTCTGCTGAAATCAACAGTTTGTCATAACCCTCCTTATAATGACCTACCAGTTTAATTCCCTAATAAGTTAAGGAGCAAACGTGTTGCTCTTATATCATACATTGTACTGTGAGTGTGATCATTTTCCTGAGTGAAAATCTTTACAAGCCTGCCATCTAGTGAAATATTACCAGATTGTGAGCTTCATTTGCTTTGAATATAAACAGACTAATTGATTTGTTTGCAGGTAAAGTTGCAGCTGGAACAGTTATCGGGACTTTACTGGGCGAAGTTGTCCATCTTTCATTCTGCTTCTCTGATGAACGAGTGGCTGCATGCTCGGGAGCAACTGCGTATATTCTCAGCTCAAAGGTACAAGATGATGCACATTTTCAAAGTTTCCCTTGGGGCACATTCATTGTCATTGCTAAATACATTTGGGCTCATGGGATGGCGCAATGTGTTACTTTCTATTGCTCAAATGGATTACAAATACTGTACTTAAATACTGTATTTTGCTATGATTTACTGGATGTACGTCACAGCACATCTCTGTTAAAAGATGTCATCACTTTATCTTATCCAAGTTTCGTTGTTGTTTTTCCACATCAGAGACACGAAGTGATCTCTACCTTGACCAGCCACCTCGGACGTTTAACATCAGCAGAGTTCTGTCCCTGGAATAAAGACGTTCTTGTCACCACATCAGAGGACCGCACTTTTAAGGCACTGACTTCAGATTTACAAATGATGGAGTCAAAAATGATCACACTTTTCATTTAGTGACGATGGTGTCTATTTGTATTCACAACAAATACCAAATATTACACACACTGTTACTGAGTTTGAATAACTATGCCTTGTCTGTTTCAGGTGTGGGATTTAAAAACTGAAGCTGTTTGCTACCAGTCTTTTGTGCTTTCAGGTATGATATTACTATTTAAAATCTTATTGGAGCAAATTGATTTCCCTGTCCACAATAACAGTCATTTTTTTGAGCATGGCACATAAAGGCCTGAATCCTCCCATTAAAATTGTACGGTAGAGGTGGAATCACAAGTATTAGTGGGCCCTATTTGAAATCAGGAGCTTTAAGCACTGGTAAGGCTCAAATACAAGCATTTTAAACTTTACGAGTAAGAAATTTAAATTTTAAATGGCATGTTTTGTACAGTGACTGCTGTAGAGGAGTTGCAAATGCAAAATGATTGAAAATATCATATTCTCTGCCAACTTACCTAAAGCAACGTCTCCAATTCTTTAGCCTCTCCACTGCTCAGTGTGTCCTTATTGGAGGAGAACAGACAGCTTATCACCGGCTCAACTGATGGACAGGTTAGTGAGTAAAGCACACAGCCCTTAACAGCTCCTAATCAAGATTCCACAAGCTGCGTAACACACTCTTATATGTTTGGTTTAGGTGTGGTGCTTTTCTCTCCCCGATGACCACAAGTGTCACCTGGTGACCAAAATGGACCTTCAGAAGATGGAAAAGAGACATCAAATGCATCAAGGGACTGTGAGCCATCAAGCAGGTGGTGTTACTGATCAAACAAACAATGACAGAGAATATCTAGTGCAGGCTTTGTGGATGATTTGGATCAATTGATTGATTAGAATGGATTACTTTTACACTACTTTTTTGACATTCTCTTCCAGGGGTCGCAGAACAATCAGCTGTAGATAACGTGGAGACTTCAAAACCTGTCCTCAAAATGGCTTTATGTAGCTCATTCACTGACACCAGTAATGAGCATAAAAAGTAAGTGAATAATCTTCATAGCATTCATAAACAGTGTGAAATGTTTATAGTAGGTATATGATTTCTGGGCCTACTTAACACAAGAGACTCTGGGCTCACTGGGCTAATGGCATTCCAGATAGGCCATGTTTATCTCTGGTAATTACAGAAGTGATAACCTGATGCTGAAGGCCACATCTTTTTAATGTTGTCTGAGCATTTCCTTTGAATTGGCAGACCTAGATAAGCAGTTACAAGACAGATGGATCTTATTATGTTTAAAAACTGTTTAGTTCATTAGTCACAGGTAATCACAAGGCCCAAGGTGGACAGTGTCAGCATAGAGACCAGTCTCACTCTCAAGTGCTCAAAGTGGATTAATGGACCTTATAATGTGACTTTGCCATGAGGAAGAACTGTTGTACTTCCTTTATGACAAGGAATCTAAATGTTGAAGCAAGGCATGATACTGTCAACACTGTGCCATTCTCAAGGGCTCAATTTTGTTCTTATTTCCACAAGGTCAAAATTGTACATGATCCAGGAAAATAATGAAAAAGCAATTCAAACACAGCTGTCATGAAAAAAACAATAAATAGCAGCACATTTCTGCCATTAACACTATATAAATGTCACACTGTCACAAAACCCTGGGAAAAAAAACGCCACATCTTTATGGGCTAATTGCTCCACGTGTCCACGCAGTCACAGGAAACTTCACACGTCACAGGAAGCTTTGCAGGCTCGTAGCATAAACTGTTTCAGGCTGTTAAAACATTTGATGTTATGACAGGAAGTAGACACTTAAAAAGCACAGGCATAACTCTCTGTGTATTTTGTGGACCACTGGAATGAAATGGACGTTGATTCCTTATTGCTCTAAGCAAAGCACATGATCTCAGAGCAGTATCTACATCATCTTTACTCTTGACCCAAACAGACGCTGTGTCTGCAACCACTGTTTTACTGGCATTTGATGGGCTTTAACAAATAAAACAGTTTTGCTCAGGTGTATTAAACATGCAACTGGAAGAGTTACTGGCTTCACACCCCACAGAAGCTGCTTGTTTACTGTTAAAATGCAGTATAACAGAGTATCAGTGCATGATATTTTGGGTATGCCCAAGGACTAAGCATGGTTCTGATGCTTCAAATTAGTCATTGTTTTTAAAACAATGATTTCTTTGTTGAATAAAAGTACACTTCACCATCAAATAACATGACATTTTCACCTGAGCGTTTGACATCTGTCATCTGTGTGGGTCTTTGCCGTCCAAACATTTATGCCATCTTTATCCAAAATACTAACCGGTCCATTGCTAATCTTAGTATGTTAAAGCCACTGTGTGTAGAATTTGAAATTCAGACTTTGGCGCCCCCAGTGGTAGAATCAAATAAAGACACAGTGGCATACAGCACTGCTCGTTTTTCTACTAACGTAAACGAATACCTTCAGTACCATTTGAACGCAATGCAATAATCACATAAAAATTCCACACATAATGGCCTTAATAGTCTCCATCCTGTACAGAAGCACATGCTCAGCATGAAAATAATGATGCACTACAATGTAAAACTTGTCTAACCATATTATAACTTCAGCATGTAGCGCAGTGCAGGAAGTGGATAAAAAGGATCCATCAGGCTCCACTTCCTCTCCTGTCTACTCTGTGTGGCAGTAGTTTCCATCTTGCTGGGTGTACATAGTTTAGACTACATGAAGTCAAAGGAAACTTGAATAAAAACCTATAGTTCTATGGTGTGCATGCCTTGCCACCTCATCACATCAGTATGTTTTTCTTTAGTATGTGGTTACATTGTCTTTCTCCAAATGACCTGAAAAAAATGCTTTCAAAAAATCCTGTAACACTGTTTTTCCATATGTTTCTGTGTGGGCCCCTGCAGGGACAACAGCTGGTTATGTATTGGAAGCTCTGATGGTCTGTATGTGGTGGATCTGGCTACCTCAGAACTGCTAACAGCACATCATTTTAAAGGTAGGCTGCTGGCGGTGTGACTTCTCCGTACTTCAGTAATATGTTTAAGCATTTTTGCACAACCACTGCACCACCACTCTACTTTTAGCACAAATTCTATAAGATTATCTTTCTTTTTAAGAAATACTGATTGATTTCAAAGTCTAAAGGGATTTTGCTGCTTCTTTCTTTTTTCCACATCCTTTCTGCTTTTACATAGTTTTGGGATAGTCTTTCATGAGAATGACATGACATCCTGCAAAAGGCAGTGCAATATATCTTAGCAAAATAGGTTACTTATGTTAGGTTCTCTGAGTAGCATATTTGAGATGTCTCACTTAGCATACCTTACATACCTGCAAATCCAGGAAAGAACAAATCTTGCTTTTCCATTTTGGTACCAGTAAATATCTCAAAGTTGTCCAGGCTACCCTCATGTATCACTATTCTTCGTCTTTTAGGTCAATAAAGCAAATATTTTCTCCCTGTAAAACACAGAATCTCTCTTTAGCTTTTCCCATGGTGAGACATTGAAAGAACCATTTTGGTTGGCTTGCATGACAATAGCTTACATGATAGTTGCATGCCACTGTGTCACCCTTATGTATGCAATTGGACAAATGCACACAGCAACAACTCAAAAATGACACCTTGCACAGTGTCAACTAAAACGGAATATTGTAAACTCTACAAAGATGGGATTTCTATATTTAAATCTTCTAAAGATATGTATAAAACGATAGCATATGCATATAGCATTTTCCAAATTATATTCGATTTCTAAGCGTAATGTACAGCACCTGATACATATGAACTGGAAATTGCATGCAGCCATACCCATAACTGATGTTCATTCTTCTAGATGACCCCAACCTGAGCATGACAATGGCTGGGTCGTGGTCAATCTCTCCAGGGAGGGATAATTCTGTGAGTAATTCCAATAATATTTCGATAGACCAGAGTAAGACATTGCACCGAATTGTCCTTTATTTTGGACCTCTGTCATTCAATTGACCAGTGATATAGTATGGACTAAGGATGCTTGTAATCAAAACCTAAGCAGATTGAGTCAGACCACTTGCTGACGAACATGCAGGCCTGGCTGCTTTTGTCATTTCTAGTGAATCTTGTCTGTTTATGATGATAAAAGTCACATAAAAATGCCAAGTTTAACTACTGAATTAATAAAAACAATTCCTTTTCACTATAATATGAACCTCTGAAATCAATCCCTATTAAGTAACTGGAATCTTTTGTTTTTTGTTTATTGTGTATTTTGTTTCCTATACTCATTTTGACGGTCTTAAGGTGCTCCTGTACTTAAACTTTGCTGTTTTTATAACGCTGCAATTAGTATTTTATGGTTTCACAATCCATTCTAGGACTAGATTTGACTGTGGTTTGCTTCCTGAAGGAAAGTGATATTTTTCTTTCCTACAGAGAAGCAATTATGTGTTATAGCGCAGCGTAAAAGCAGCACTCTGACTTACCGTTGTCTCTATTTTCCCGAACATTATTCATAAAGATATGTTTTTCATTTCTCTTTTTAAAACAGTTAAAACAGTCTTTTTAAACAATTACAGACTAATACAATTGTTTTGATATTAATTCATTCTTGAATGCCTTGTCCCACAGATGGTGTTTTTAGTGAGCTCTTTGTTTACTCCATGTGTGGTCCTGTTGGAGTTACGTCTGTGTGACCTAGGGAGGACCTGGGCTTGTGGTGAAGGCTTTTCGGTGTTCCCAAGGTAAACCTGGAGTTAAAGACGAATATTTGGTGATGCTACAGTATGTTGACCACCGAGAGGACACATGGTCCTTTTTGTTGCTCGCTTCAAAATAGATATCAAAGTAATAAATCAGTAAAAAGTCTGTATCTTGCTCAGGGACACTTCAGCCTGGAATATAGCACACAGGGGCTGAAACCCAGGTTTTCTTCTTGTTAAAGGACTACCTGCTAAATACAGTAGTATGTATCTCAGCTGCTTGTATTATAAATAATATCCTGTTATTCTGTCAATTGTTTATTCAGTGGCAATAGTACATTCCATATCCATAACAGTCTACCGAAGACACAAGTAAGAGAAAACAACTGCTTCTCTGTAGCTCATGTAATCATTTGGTCAGTGAACTCGGGGAACATTTTTTATATGTCTAACCTTTCAATCCGCATGAGTTTTAATAAAGCTGTCTGTACTGGATGTACTCCTTAATCCAGAAAATCATACTTATTACTCTCACAATAACATCGCTTTATAAATGCCAAAATTTTGAAATTGCCCTATGGGGAAGGAATGAATTGCATTCAGGTATTACCTGTACCTCCATAAATGATTATTTAAAGCGAAATCCAGCAGCACCAATAAAAAGTGATAATTTCATCAACGTTATGTGTTTTTCTACTTTAACAAATTTGCAATTTATGAGCCAAAGCATCATCACGTCAGCTTGTTAAAATTTGAAGAAACAGTGCAGTTATAGACTTGTTGCTTTCTCTCAGACACTGGTCACCTGACCTCTCCAGCGATAGGACATATGAGTGTGTTTTTCAGTTGGACTCCTGCCTGTAACTCCTTCTGACTCTGACATTTCCATATTAACTTGGTCTATTATAACCATTCTTACCATCTGGTTTTTCATGACTCAACAATAATATCATGGTACTGAGAATTAGAAGGACTAGTAATCCATAATGGTGGAAAATGCTGTGCTCCTTCATTTCCAGTAACTCTTTTCCCCCCTCCCTTATTTTCAGTTCTCCTCCACTGCCTGGATCTCCTCTGAATGCTGAGTTAAAGAAGAAGGAGCCCAACCATCCTAAAAAGAAAGGTCAGCATCCCTGTCGTCGTCTGATGTCTTTGATGTCTCTGGGTTTTTAAAGTATTACCCATTTTATAGTTCACTCCATGTCTGGCTCGTGGTCTGTTTTGCTTGGACACCGATTATTCTCTTAAATTGTACTCATTGTAGGGTTATAGAAAGTCTGTTTGGCTATTACAAGAGCTAGGGAGAACCTCTTCATTAGCTGTAAATATAGAGAATGGAAAAGATTCCATCCTTTGCATTGTAGGGTGGAGGTGTGTGGGGGGGTGTTGATGTGGCAATCATAATTAGATTCCTTTCAGTTTAGGGCAGTTTAGACTGATACATTCTCCCTAATTAGCCCAGTTTGTTGTACAATTGCTTCTAACAGTAGTGGATCCCTTGGTAAAGTGAGCCTATTTGTGGTTATTTGGTGTATCATTAGGATCTGGCAGCTTGAAACTCCTCTGCTGGAGACTAACAGCACACTGTGGTAAACTTTACATGTGGCTCTTACAGAGAATTAGTGCTGAGAAAGGCAGTATTAGCCAGACTCCCTGCTGGATTGAAGGGAGCTGCCAGTGCCAGACTATGTAGGGGATCTTCAGGGGAGTCTAGGGGTGCTGCGTGACTGCAATGTCAGACCAAAAACCACAAACATTTACGGACTAGTGCAGCCCACCATTCTGCCCCTGTGCATTTCTGTATTCTTAAGGTTATCTGCAGAATTGTATACAAATTACACCATAAACCTCTAAGACTCCTGGAGAGGAAAATGTTCTTCCATTGTAAGTCTGGCACAAAAGTTTGTCGGAGCTTTTAGATTAGATATCTGTGGTCATGCCACACTGCCATGTAACATAAAACAGGACTGTTGGCTTTCTGAGATGATGATAATAAGCTGCCATTACTTTTTGCATGTCACTTGTGTGAAGTGTAATGCCTGAGTCTTGTTGCCTGGATTAAGTTGTTTTATAGTCAGGATATCAATGGACTACTAAAGCAGCAATTAGCACTGAATGGCCGTGATTGCATGTTCAGAACTCACTTTGAATGTATCTCCGTTTTCCATAGAAAGTGATCAAATTGGTAATAACAGTAAACACAAAAATACAGATGAAATTGATACATAAACATTTCAAAAGTTCTTTGTCAGGAACATGTAACTTTTTTTTTAAAAGGGTGCCTTAATTTGTCCTTAAATGTCACCAATTCTTAAAAAAAAAAACAAAAAAAAACCAAAAAGCCTAAAAAGATTGAGATGATTCCAAAAAGGAGAGACAGGCTTAGATTTATGTAAAAATACTAGGTCAGTGTCAATGTCAGTCTTATTTTTTACAGCTCCTTTGCTAGTTTTGCGTGGGATGAGATGGGAAAAACAATCTGTGAGACACAGGGAACTGTGAGGCATTGACTAGTCCAGTTTGAATGAAAGAGGAAAGCATTTCACGCTTCTAAGTATTGTTCCATGAGTCACTGCTTTACAGCAACTACAGAGTACCTTATTGTTTCGTGAATCTAGTTCACATCAAGCCTTCTATATATTGTGGTTGCTATTTTATTTGCATAGCTACATGTAGTAGCACATTCTTTGCCCTCTTTGTACATTTCCCCCCAGTATGCTGCACACATGTTCCATATGGCCGGCATATTCTTCAGGTGCTACATGATTTCTTTTGCTGTCAGACTCTTAGTTTGGTTCCATATTCATAATTCCTCTTCAGTTACTGTGCCTCTGATACCTTTTTACCGCTACTCTCGCTCCTTTCTCCTACTGTGTGCCCCACTTTTCACAGGTCACTGAGGCAATAACTCATGCCAGAGACTCTGGTTACAGTCAAAACAATATCTTAGACATATATACCTGCTATGGTTTATACATTTTTAGAAGCTTGAATTATTTAGTCTTTTTCTTGGGCCACATTCAACTCAGAGGGAGGTCTGGGTTTTGCCATCTCCTGTTCTCTGACTGAGAACAAGAGTTAGTGGTTGATTTTAGAATAAACTCTGGGGCCTGGCCTGAGCCTTTTCCCTTCTAATGCAGACAACCCAAACTGTAAGACAAATCACTGTCACTTCTTAAAATCACAGAAACCATAAAAGTGATGTACATTTTAAGTCTTGTTAATCCATCCATCACAACCACTTAGTCCTACAGTTTTTAGTCCTACAGCTGCAGACCTGAACACAGCAGATACCCTACCTCATGTACTCTGTGACTGCAGGGAAAACCTTATAAGCATTTGTTTTCTCTTTTACTTGGTGCATCAGAAGCTAAACATCCTAATGTTTTGAGCTAGACTGAAGAATTTGAATATTATTACACTTTTTTGCTGTAATGGTTAAGACAGCTGAGGCCGAGTCTTGCATAATGAGAGCTGTAAAAGGAGCACACAGTAAACCACTGGGATTTTACGCAGATATGACTCGACTTGGAAATTTGTCTGAAACTCTCACTTTGCTTCAAATAGTGTCTAGTCTAAAGTCAGCGTAAATTATAAGATTTTTACTGCCCCATAAAACTAAATGACCATTATATATCAGCAGGGGGTCAATAGGGCTGCTGAGCAATGCCAAGTTGATTGTGTTTTCCAGGTAATTAGATTTCTGCCCTAAAATACTTGGTTTCCTGCATATAATCTGTTCTGGATCAAAAGCTACTTCCAGTACCAGACCTCACACACTACACAGTGGAGGAATGGAGGAAGGTGCTACATGTGAGCAACCAGCATCACAAGACCTTTCGTTCTCAAGCTAAAAAAGCAATAGAACATTTGTTGTGCACTTTTTTATACTGTCTTTGCTGATTGATACCTTACAATACCAATTTGATCTAAGTTAAATACCAGGTTCACGAAAGCTTTTACGTTTTCTTTGTAAAAAAAAAAAAAATGAAGGCTTCTTCGTGGAAAAAAATCTGAAGTTGACTGAAGGAAGGAAATAAGGCTATTGCTTTTACAGAAGCAGCACAGCATGAATAGTATCAAGAGAAATGTCTTTTGGGGCTGAACAGATCAAGACATGTACTGGGAGAAACTCAAATTTCATTTCAAAATCCAAGGAAAAGGGAATAGTAATTGTTCAGAGGTTGTCAAGTGTCTTTACAGGAATATACCCTTCAAGCATAAACTAGAGTGAACATGGGCACCGCTGATCAAAGATGATGAGCACTCCTAGATAAGAGAGGATTGAAAAGATCCAGATGTGTTCCTTTTTGATTTTGACTGGCTGGTTTCACATGAAATGTATTCTTGTGTTGGGACCGTGCCTACACTGAATTGTACAAGAGCCTAAGAAGGACAACTGATAGCACCTAGCACTCAAACACTAGGTAAATGAGTCACAGTCAGGTGAGCCTGCTTACTGTAAGATGTTGCTATTTTTTTTGTTGATATAAAGTCATTAACCATAGGTTTGCTTGTGGGTATTAACTGTCATCAGGGATTCTGTTCTCGAGTTTCCTTTTCAAAAAGCTTTTAAGAATAGTTCATATGCCTTCTGTGATTTTTGACATATATAATAAGCTACTGCTGTAAACACATCAGTGTGACTGGATCATTACAGCACCAATCAATCTTTTTCAGATTCATGTGCAATAACAGCCTGTCACTAATATGTCAGTTCCTTAGAAAATGAATTATTGTCACTGAATAAATCAATAGCCATGTAAAATATATAACTGCATGGAAAGAAATTCACAGTTGACTTGTCCAGGTTTACGTGTAGTTTTGTTAGTCAGCTAAATTCATTAACAAATGGATGTTAGATAAGTCCTGGGGAAATTACATTTTTACAGGTTAATCTTTGCTTAGGTGATAAGCTAGTGTTGAATTGGAGTCAGGCTGTAAACCAAATCAGTATTTTTTTATTCTGGTGCAACTTAAGTCCTAAATTGCTGCTCAGAGATTATGTGACTTTCTCTTACTTTGCCTTTATTTGACAGGAGAACAGTTTTTGGAAAGCCTCACACATTTTAATGGTTGTGGAAAAAGTGAGCTCATTGTAATACAGTAAAGGCACTGACAGCGAACAGAGAGCAGAATGAACCATACCACAGTTTGTGGCTGATGAACTTAATGCTCACAGCACGGAGTGGTCACCCAATAATATTGTATCTTCCTTTCCTAGTATAATCCATGAAAAGCCACTGCAGAATAATGAGCAGTTCTATACTAATTATGGGAAAAAAATGAGCAGTCTTTTTTTTCCTGTAGACCTTTGACTCATATTGTAATATCTACTTATTTGTAAATGGGACTCTTTCTATTTAGCATCTTTTATCTTTGTTTTGGACAAACATACTGTAGAACATTTAGTCATGCAAGTCACTTGTGTTTGTCTGCTTGGACCACCTTATCCTTTTTACAAAGGTGGAATAAAGGAGCAGCCTCTGGTTTTCCACTCGAAGGTGAAGTCATCTGGATATACCAGCGCTCCAAGGTAGGTTCACACAGAGTAATTCTTTGCCTAATAAGAAAATCACATTGCAGTTTATTGCATTGTCCAAAAAATGATGAGGGTAGAGAGTAAATTAGTAAAGTAAATTCTAAAGTAAATAAGTGATCCAGGTCAGGTTAATGGGGGCAGAGGGGCAAGCAGAGCAGATGTTCTTTCCCCAGAAACTTTGTTTAGCTCCTTCTGGGGATTTCCAGGCACTCTAAGACACAGCTAGTAGATGTAGTTCCTGCAACTTCTTGTTCTTGGTGTACCCCAGGATACACTCTTCCCAATGGGTCATCCTCGATGCAACTTCAGGAAGGCAACTTATTATCCCTCAGTGTGAACTAGCAGTAATGTGACTATTTGTCACACATTCATCTCCTTCATTGCCAGTTTTCACTAGCAAGCTTTTAAAGTTTTTAATATGATAAACACCAGCTACTTTCAGCCAACATCGCTTTGCTGCTATTTGAACAACAGAGTTTTTGAACTGGGTCTATTTAACCTCTGCCAGGAGACACTTGGAAATGATGGTTACAATCTTTGCAGTCGGAGTTCTCCACTAGGCCTTCCTAACAAAGCCTCCAGGCTTGTCTGACATTCAACTCAGAGGTTGATCTGTTAACAGCTTGGTTTGTTTCTCAATGCAACAATCCAAAAATACAGAATGAAATGAGGTTTGATGAATCAAATAAATTGATACATGAAACGTCACAGGAATTTTTTGTTGTGTTTTTGCTTTTCAGAGCTATTATGTTTTCACCTAAAACAAATATTCAGAAGAATCCTTCCTCTAAAAAGGCTAAGAAAAATATGTAAGTAGCCCCATCATTTCAAATACAACGTTAAAAAAGTTTTCAAATGTTATTGTTGATGTAAATACTGAACTTCTTTTTTGTCATGTAGAGGTTTACACCTCAGAGATTATCCAGCAGACAGCGCAGCGCCTACTGTTCCACACATTCATCTAAGCACTGGCAAGAAACCAGTCTACTGCCTTCAGTATTCAGGTGAGACAATGTTGCTGCTGCAATACTGACGATAATATGTAAAACACAATATAGTCACGTATAGTAATGTTGTGAAAATTCTAAAATCATAATGTATTACCTTCTTCTCAAACATTATAAATCAAAAGTGAGTACAGATGACGGTAACTCTCAGGCAAAGTAGTAATAAAAAGAGGTGTGAGTAGACGGAGACAAGAGTTTGAGGATCTGATGGACATTTTGGATTCACAGTAAATGCCTTTGGAGCTGCACTATTCAGGTACAAGCAATAGTGTGTCTATTCCTAAAACTGGGTACATCCTTATTACGTCTACTCAAAATCCATGTGAGCCCTCAGTTGTACGCCCAGAACCATCCCATGGTCATATGTCAGGCATATTACATTTATTTGAATTGCGGAGACCCGTTGGAGCCTGAATTCGTAATATTTGTATCAGCAGTAACAGAGTTTGAAGTATTGCTTAACAAACAGAAAAGAGTTATATACAGCATCCAGTTTTGTCCGTCCACTACTGGAACGGTGAATTAAGGTAAAACAGTAATTTATGAAGAAGGATTTGCAGTAAATTAAGAACAGTTCATTCTTGTTGTTACAGAATTATATAAAATTTTAGGATGAATGTTCCTGTTTCAGACAAAGCACTTCACGTCCCCGCCGTTTCAAATCCGCTTTCCTATTTTCGGTAATAATAAATCACCCGTTGACTGAAAAATCCTAATACAACGATTGTGTGTTTCCTTGTCTCTCCCAGGTGACGGAAAACAAATCCTGTGTGGTCTTGGCGACAGCTCAGTGTTATTGTACAAGTCCTCTCTTTCTGGCGATCCAACTGTCTACACAGGTGCATGAAGTGGACATCCATACCTTAAAAACCTCTGGGTTATACAGTATTTGCCCCCAGTCACCTCAGTGTTTTTGTCAGCAGTGCATTTGAATGATGGTTTTTCTCACATTTTAGAGCTATTCGTGGTTAAGATCTCACCCCTGACAAAGAGGACGTTGATACTAAGAAGTTCATCCTCAGCTTGGATTTAGGTCTGCCTTAGCTGTGCTATTCTGATTAACATACTTTGAAGTGAATCCATGGCTTAAGATCAAAGACTCAATGAAAATCACTTACTCAGCTTTCACTGTCAAAAATTGTAGATAAAGAGTTCACTTTTACCAGAAAAGCATGGTTTGCTTATATTCCAAAGCAAGGATCTGGAACATGCTGTCTTTGTTTTATCATGACAGTAAAACCTAGGTGAAGGTAGAAAAAGAAAGATGAAAAGGGCACATTGTCTTTTGAGACCAACTAGGCTTGAACTAATATAATTTCACACTATTCTACACACTGTTGAAGATTAAAGTATTACTAAGAGAAGTCAATTCTGTCTGCCTCCCAGCGATCCCAGGCAGTAAACTTGACACTGTCAGGCAAAGAAAGGACATCCATGCATGTCAAGCATCTGCTGGAACACAGTCTCCACAAGGGGGCAGCAGAGATAAGAGGACATAAGTTGAGGTGACCGGTAGGTCACCGTGAGCCTCTTCTCTTCACTCTGCCTGACTCTCTGAACAGTACCATAAAAGTAAATGTTACAGCCACACACTGTATTTCCAGGTTGATTTCAAACCTCTTTTTATATGCAGGGCACGACAAGCCAGTGAGCAGTGTGAGCTGGAGCCTCAACAGACAGTGGTGGCTGAGTGCGTCAGAAGACCAGTCACTACGAATCTGGCCCCATGGCAGCCCAGAGCCTGCCATTATCATGGTAAATGTCCCATGAATTGCCTAACACACACTTTTTTTTCTTTTTTTATGGATTTCATTCAGTCCCATCACCCTAATCTTAACCATCACCACTACATGCCCTACTTTAAGCCTCAATCAAACCGTCACTCATTCAACCCAAGTCCTAACCATAAAATAACAGTGAAATGAGGACCAGGCAGAGTGACGTCATCTTGCAAAAATGTCCTCACTCTGAATATCTAAAAACTCCAATTGGTTTAGAAGTAAACTGAAATAACTACAGTCACAGTTTTCACTCTCACTCCTCTCTTCAGAGATGGCTGTGATTGCTGGAAGGATTTTGTCCCTTATTGCAGTGTTGTAAATGATGCCACTCTTGAATGACAGTAAAACGGTGGTTGCTACTGTATCCTCAACGTTTTGCTTCATGTTTTCATTTGCTGTCAAGTCTCAGGTTTGGATTCTGTGATAAAGTTGCATACTGTATTTAGAGGTGTGTAGTGTATTAAGGGTGATGGAAAGGTTGCACTATATTATTAAAGTAGTGGTGTAATGCAGGTAAGAGATGCTAATAATTATGAAAATAATCTTTTTTGTTTTGTCTGTAACGCATTAGAGTCATGCCGCACCTTTATAACAGGGGAATGTCTGTGTAATGTTCACAGTGTGTCTTTGACATATTGATAGAAAACTTGCTTAATTCACTTTTTCCTTTTTTAATAAGAATAGCCTCATGGAATTAAACAAGTGAAAGTTAAATTAATTGGGATGATGAAATGCTGTGTTTCTTGGCTCAAAGGGAGTGACTTTGTCATTCAAAGCATCAGCTGGACTCTGAGCATCCAAAAATCTGATCATACGCAGACCCTCCTTACTTCATTGGGTATCACATTTAATGGGACAGTCAGAAGTGTGTCTACCTCCCCATGCCAAGTGAGAACTCTGTGGTCTCCCCATAGCTGATGCTAACCATCCCTGCTTTGCTCCACTCAGTGAGATTGTTTTGAGCTTGGCCGGGTCTACAGCATTTGACTGCTTGGTGCTCTTGTGAAACAACTTGGCAACAAATGCAAGTCTTTTCAGGGGCAAGAGCTCTGTCGGGGTGAGCCAGAATTACAAATAGCTTTGCACAATTATACTTAAAAACTCTAGAAAGAAAGAACCTCATATGACAACGTAGTATTCTTAAAATTTCTTACAGGACAGCCCATCTGTTTGCATCTGTTACTGTGATTAGAGTCTTAACTATGTAGTTTGGGGGTTAAGGAGAACAATGTTAAGGACCTATACAGAATGTTTCTGATGCAGATGCTTTTTCTTGAGTTCACTCCCTCCTTTTTTGGAACAGATTGTCATGGTGTGAAAAACTTCACTATGAACTATGAAGAGACACAAATGAGAGTGTGTCAGGGATATCTGAATTGAGCAAACATTAAAGATTGACATGGTCTGCCATTAATACCCACACGTTTATTCTTCTGGGTTTAACACAGACAATACAGTATGTGTAGATTATCACTCCACAAGTGAGGGTGTTGCATGTATCATTTTGAGCAATTAAAAAGCTATAGAGGTGTACAGCCCTTACTGTTACAGCTTTTTATTGCTTTCAGAATTCAGCCGTGACCTTGCTTTAAATCACCTTCAGGCGATGTGGAGTATGTAGTTAGACAAAACTGTTTAGGATCGGAGTTTTTCAAGGTTTTTGTCTTTGTTAGCATAAATGACGTTTCCAATAAGTTTTAAAAAAGACAATTAGAAGAGATTAGTTATTCTTCTTATTAAATTAAATAAGGTTATATTTTTATTTTAGTAATATAGTTTCTTGCATCTTGAATGTCTGAAGATGAAAGAGATTAGCTTGATTTTTGTCTCTTTTCTTTCCTCCTTCAGGGCGACAGTATGTTCTCCAAACCCATCAGAAGTGCTCAGTTTTATTACCTCGACAAATTTCTGCTTCTGGCATCTGGACCCTCTCTATACTTGTACCTGTATAATGTGGACATTACACGTGACGACATCAAAAGGTAATTACAAGTGATTATTATACAGCACAGTCCGGCATGTATACTTGATAGTGATGCAAAGAAAACACTAGAGTTTGGGCAGAAATTTCTCTTTCTCTTTTGGTGTCAAGCTGAATCTCAGTTTTTCCCATAATTGAAGTTGTTGCACGATCTCTTGGGCTGTACAAACATTTTGCAAGAAATAAGGGATTTAATTGTATTATTCAATTTCTATATCAATATGCTATATTTACTGCGTATTGTATTCCATTATTTGTTAACCTATCTTCCCTGGAGGTCATTGGTGGAATACAGCTGAAAGAAATGTAGGGCATGGTACTGGCCTCACAGGCTGTGTTTGTATGCAGGCAGCTACAGTTTCTCTATTTAGGCTGACGTTTTCTGTTAGAGAAGCATCATAACATAACACAGTCACAATGGCAGACATTCAAACCTCAAAGCTGCACAGCAGGACCACAGTCATGCTGGCCTCTAAACAGTAACACTGACACATTGGGGGTTAAGTGCCTTTCTTAAAGCTGGAGTAGGCAAAATCTGTGCAACCTATGCAATACCGCTAAGCCCCTCCCTGCAAAACCTTATCCCTTGTAGTGCTCACTCTCCACAGCGTGAGCCTCACTGAGACCGCGGTCCCTCCCGCTGCGACTTGTCTTTTCAAAGACGCCCCTCCAGCACTTTGCGGCCTCAGAGCAGAGCGCCACAGGCTTCAGAGGCAGCTGCAACGCCGTCCAGCAGCGGGATGAGAGGCCAGTACACCACACACACGCCACTGTCCCCCCTCAAAAGTTGTTCCCCACTGTATGTCATCATGCCTCTTTGCCACATCGATACGAGCGCCATGGCATCGAACATGATGAGCCCGAAGCTCCGTGTGGAGCAGGGACGTGTTGTTTTGTACTATACACCGCTGTAGGCAAAGGAGGTGTTGGAAATTCTTCACAAGTTGCAGGATTTTCAATAGGATTTTCCACCATTGAATCAGGATTTCACCGTCTGAAGGGACGTGCACGTGCATCTGCATTTGTAGCTCAGCCAATACGAATGCACCGTCTCTCTGAAGTAACCTATGATTGGTCAAAGTCTCCCGTCACGAGATAGATTTTCTGAAGCCTGAAAACAGAGCCAAGAGGAGGGGCAGAAGTAGAGTTTTTCTCTCAGACCACTTGAATTACAATATGCTCAACGGTTATTATGGAATTTTTGCTCAATGATGCCAAAAACATACTGCCTACCCCACCTTTAAGAGGACGTTAACAATACTTGCTGGCGAGGGAGGGCATTTTTCAGAGATTCCAACAATTCATCTGCCACTTTTCACCTCCAGTCACCCAGCTATTGTAATAATGACAAAAAAGGCTAATACATGTATTGCAACAACATTACAATACAGGTTAAAAGGGGGAATACACTGTATGTGAAAAGATTGTTCTTTTTTAAGACTTATGTAATCTATTTAGGATGCAGGCTTTGTTACTGATTATCACCCAGACTGCTTGACTGTGTACTGTAAACTGTCAGGGCTTATTCTGGAGGCCAGGGAAATGGGAAGTGGGAAAAGGGCCTCCATACCCTATTTTAGTAGTTTCTTATTCATCTTTTTCCTCCTTAGGTGGTTATTTGTGTGATGCATCTTGTGAATGGCAAACACTTGAACTCAGTCAGTAAAAACAAAATCAGAAATCAGTTGTAAAGAGTAGCGCCTCTTAATGAATTCTCTCCTACAGCCGTATAGCTCAGACAGAGATGAAGAATTATAGGTGTGCAGAGTGATTATGTTAAAGTTTTGATCATATAGTTACCTTTATTGGTTTAGAGAATGATGCAACTTCTCTTTTTCTTCTTAGATATCAGCAACGGAGTGTCGTCAAATTGGCCAGATGCTTTACGACCGCATCAGCAACAGACATCACTGCCGTGTCTGCAATCAATGATTTCTTCTCTTGTATCCTTTTTCTGGTCATTTTTGTTCTTGCAGCAGGAAGTGTTATAGTTTAGACTGCATCAGTGCTGTGGTTGGCAAAGTGAACTTATCCCTTAAGTAGTTTTACTTGGAGCATCTTGTTGGACCGCTTCCATGTCAACCACAGCAATCAGTCTGTGCTTCATAAAGTCTCCACACGGTGCCTCAGGGCTTCCACTGCTGACTTTACCTGTAAATCATTTAGGTGTCTTAAATTTTTCATTAATGTCTGCATTCCAACCCCTTGTTGGGGTTTACAATGCATTTACTTTACAATAAATCTACTGGATGGCATGAGTGAGATCCTGTCAGGAGTTATTTTGCACCACTGTGCTTGGTGCTGGCCAAGTGGAAAATGGATGCAGTGATCACATTAAAAAGAGGTTTTTATATTTTAAGTCTGAATTTTTTAATATAAATTACGGATTCATTTGTATAAATTAAAACCCCATTGAGATTTTGTAAATGGACACCATGGAAAGGGAGACTCTCTAAAAATTACTTAATGACAATAAATTGTGTTATTTAAAAAGAGAAGAATTTCATTCAAAATATATTTTCTCCACGTAGAGTCAGATATTGTGTAAAACCTGAGCATAAAAGACTATTTAGAAGGCTAAATACAACTACTGACATTTAAAAGCTTCACAGCATGAAATGATAGTCTGCAAGAAAGCAAACTGACGTATTCAGTTATCTACTCAGCCCATGAAGAATGAGGGAAAGCTGACATTCTTTACATAAATGATTGATCAGATATCTGTTTTTGTTTTTCCTTGGAATGCTGGCCGCAGGGATAAATGTCCTAGAAGAGTGATTTTGAATACTTTACATCATAAACACTTTGATATCCCGCCACTCGTCTACAGCAGGCCTATAGTTTGTAAATAATAAATCTCAAACTCTTTTCTTAAATGCTGCCTCAGACATCGTTCTGGTGTGTGGTTCAGATCGGTCCATTCAACTGTTTGACATGAACAAGGATACAGTTGCCTCAGAGCTGCCTGATGCCCACAGCAGAGCCGCCCACTGCATTACACAGAACAAGGTGAGGCCATTTAAATGTTCCTGTGAAAAACTGCCCGAAGAGGAATGTTCCATTTACTATAATATTATCTTATTTTTTATAATATTATATTTGTAATAAGATGTAAAGTCAATAATGACAGCACATGTGACATACAGTACAAGAAGTTTGTTCAATATGTGGTCTCTATGCGTAGATTCTTCAGAGATTGTAAAGTACATGGAGTACCATTAGATGTTTCTGATTATTTCTCACTTTAAGGTCAGAGCCTTTATTTGCATTTAAAAAGCGTGGATATTGGAGTAATAGTTGTAGATGGCAGTTTCCCATGGCTTGAGGTAACAGAATTAAGTAGCATTTTAGGAAATCTGGAAACCATTGAGCGAGTTTTACCCATACTATTGCAATTTCACTGAGTGTACTTCTTAAAATGCAAAGTTATTTCATACTAATTTCATTACAACATCCTGAAAACAGCTCTTTTCTTTAAAATCATTTTAATTACTGAAAATGGTTATTATTTTCAAAAAGTAACACATGCAAGTTTTTGTCAAATTCGCTTCATAGACTTTTTTTCCCCCCTCGTTTGTAGTTTTACTAAAACTTATGATAACCTCCAACCTTTGTGAATGGATAGAGGCAAAGACATCTCGTCATTCCACAGGCCAGACTGAGTGACGTTTAGACCTGACCCAAACAGCAAAGAATTTGCACGGCTTGGCATCAGTGAGCCCCATCTTCCATCTTACTCTTGAAGGGTCTACTATTTGGCAGATGTTATTGCATTACATAAGACATCTATGAGTGTTGCACTAGTTACATAAGGCGCAGATCATCTTTGAGGGAATAAAAGTGTTAGTTTGTGGTGTGAATGAAGAAGGTCATGGTTAAAAAAAAATTGTCATGGTTACCTAAAAGTTTCCATGACAGGCATACAGGACATGCCATCATCAGTATCATTCATCTTGCTGAGTGTTTGAATGTAAATCCCTGGTGCATCAGGATTAAGACTTCTGTAGGAGATGGCAGGAGGAGATTGCGTGCTGGATGATGGCCTTGGAGTAATGCTGTTCCATGATGCAGTTTGGGTTTATGTGGCCTTACTCCCAGATCACTGTCTTGGACCAATGTGGGCCCAATTTGCTGGTGTCTAACAAGTAGACAGCTTGGGCCTATATCCACATCCATTATAATGCTATGAAGAATGTAATACTGCATCACTCAAAATGAAACTATAAATATCAGTAATAAATTAATGCGTTCAAGTCTGGGTTTTCTGCATATTATTCACATTTCTGTGTAGCTATCACATTACATTTTACAGTGAAATGAAGGTCCTGGTTTCTCTCCATGTATAGTCATATGAATGTTTGCCAACTTTTTAATAGCAACAAAACCATTAATTTTGATCATAAAAATTATGGAACTTTTGACCTATCTTACAGATGCTTAAAAAACTTATTGGAATACAGAGAGTGAGAGAGATTTGGTAGTTGGTTAGTACCTTAATTGTACCTTTATCTCATTACTACTTGATGCTTTGGCAATATTGTTACAGTGTTGCCAATAAAGCATATTGTATTGAGAGAGAGAGAGAAAGGTGTGTACCCAGTGACCCTGGGGTATTAACTTCACTTCTGCATGTTGACCTGTGCATACTTGACACTCAGGCCAGCCTGGATTAGCTGGACACACTGCAGCTAGTGGCATGGATTAAATGCATTAACCCATTCAACTGCGATGCACTCTTACACACAGCTGACTCTACTCCTTCAACCCAGAGGTGCCTGTTCTTTGTCACGCCAGCTATTGTGTGCCATACATTGTGGAAAGCCTGCAGTGTGTTGTTTCAGCTTGGCTACTGCGTCAATGTGGGGTCCTCCACCTGGGTGCCCGAGGGCCTTTGGATACCCGTAGGGTTAATACCTGCGGATCAGAGGGATTGCCCCTGCCTGGAGACTGCACACATAACATCACTCTTCCCTCCCCTCTCGCTTTCTCGTCCTGAAGCGGACCAAACATCAGGAACTGCAGCATGTGAAGCAGCTTTTCCCACTTCAAATTTCCATCGCCTCTTCTGCAAAATTCACCTGGAACTCATCAGAGTAGAGGACTTCTCGGAAAATGGAACTGGAAATGCCCTCTCAGACTCCCATTCTCACACTCTTAATGGAAATCTAAACAAAAAACACCCCCACCGCTGTGCTCTCTCTCTCTCTCTCTCTCTCTCTCTCTCTCTCTCTCTCTCTGTCTCTGTCTCTGTCTCTGTGTGTGTGTGTGTGTGTGTGTGTGTGTATTATCTGATAACTTGGTGTGAAAGGCATATATGGAATTTATGTATATTGATGTGCAGTGGAGACTATATTTATAGCTGAAGCCTATCTCAGTGTGCTACATAAAATATGGAAAATGACACAAATTAACAATAATTTTGCTTCCATTTCAGTTTTCCTTCCAGTCCCAATGTGCTTAGATTTTCTGTAATGTCACCTCCTACTTGTAGGTAGTAACAATGCTATCTGGAATAATAATATGAAAACTATTTGCCAATACAGGAAATACAGCAACAACATTTTCCAGTGTGAGAGAAGCTGATTTACAACCGATTTCATTTAAGCATGTGCTGACTGGTCATTTTTGTTTTTATGTGTATATTTCACAGGGCTCCATGTTCAGCACACAAGCGCCAGATTCATACAACCTCTTTCTCACCAGTGCAGTCACGGATGGTGTGAAGATTTGGGACCTCCGTACACTTCGGTTGGTATTAATACAGTATATTCTGTTGGATTTGGATTAAACAGCTTTGTCTGTTTATTCGTGAATTCAGATCAGGCCTTTGTAACACCTGAATGCAACCTCTATAACAGGTTAGCATAACATGGTGTTTATGTAATATGTATGTAATAGTTTCTGTTTCTGACAGAATTACTAACCTATTACATTTACTGCAATGAATGGTTATATATAATTTGCACCCCATTTGTTTCGCTTTATGGTCTCAATCTCTGCTCAGGCCTCACACTGGCTGAAGGGTTGCTTCATCAAATCTGTCGAAATGACCTAAGGAGCTATAAGTGTTCAATCACATTAAGGAAGAAACCATTATTGTTTTCTATTCCTCTGCTATTCCTGGGAGTGCAAAATGACCTTATATTCAAATTACATCAACATTTTTTCTTACACAAACATTCCTGAGTTGATGAGTGAATCGGCAATTGTTCAATTTCCAAAGTACGTAGCTGAGAATATTTTTCTTTGGCCCTTAGAAGCAGATATCCTTATAAGGCGGATAATTCAAGTAGGCTCTCTTGGATTTCAAAATGTTCTTTTTGGCCCGGTAGAAGGCATTATTGAGTATTTCATTCTTTCATGTCTGAGACTGCTTCCATGTTTAACTCCTCATCCCAGACTCCATCAAAACCTTATTGCTATCTGATAAATATTTGTGCCTGGTTTCCAGGTCAACTTCTGGTTCTGAGAGCTGTCATCAAGCATCCCTCAGCAGATGCAGTTCCTCTGAGGTGAAACACATGGATGTATGAAAACAATATGTAGAAGCATTTTTTTTCTGTGTGTCGGCCCTGTTAATTTTTTTCCCCCTCTTTGATAAACCTTATTCGTTTATTTCTGTAGCTTGTACACGAGAAGAGTTACAGCTCCCCTAAATTAAATTTCTAGGTTTTATGTTCATCAGAATCTCCTCATGATGTAATAAGGTAATTATGGCATGAGTAAAGCTTATAAGGTGCTCATGTGACTGCTCTTCATGATAATCTGATTATTTTATTGAGTGTAGCTTTTTCTTCTAAATGGAACAATGCTTTGAGTGACAATTTCAACTGGCCTGGACAACAAGAGAATGTTTTATCAGTTGTGAAAAACCAATCTTAGTACTTATACTGACTGAAACTCCTGATAGATTAAATATAAGTAGTTTCAGTATAATAACAGCATACTTTTAGAATAGTAACAGCAATCAGCAAAATCTCTGAATTAGCAGGAGTTACTGGAAACACATGTTGTTGTAAAATTTTTATATATCATTATACCATTTTTGATGCTTTGAGCATCATGAAGAAATGTCAGTTTTCCTCATTTTATTGGACGTGTGGCAGAAGTTTCAGAAGAAAATATCTCTAAACCTCAGCACATAAAACCCAAACTATTTGAGTGGCTCGATATCCTTAGAGGTAAGAGAGAAAATTTGTTTTTTGTGATTTTTGCCATTAATATATTTAATGATTATACTTATAGATAATGTTGTTAATCCCTAATCCTAGTTTTTGTCATGATGTTAATCCAACCAGGAGAAAACTTAATCAAAATGGAACTTATTGCCTTTTCAAGTTATACGTAAGTGTATAGAAATCTGGCTGACAGGCAGAGTGTAACATAAAATCACTCAGGAAATCAATAAGACCAGGCATTCTCTCACAAAACCTGATTAAATAAGTCATGTTTAGTTTGTTGGATCAATGCCTATTTATCAAAAAATAAAAAATAAATAGTTTTGCAATCAGAGTCATTGTACCACACAGTTAATGGAATTGTATTCTTATTAGACACACAACGCCATTGACAGAAGCTCTAAGTTGTGACTACTGTATTCTGGGAAATGTACATTTCACTCAGTGGAAACTTCTGAAACTCAATCTTAATTTTACTTTGCTCTGTCACCTGAGAATCCCCAGCATGTCTTGCCCCTTCCTTTTCAAACAGAAGCACAAACATGCATGTTACCCTTGTGTATCCATCAAACATTGAATGAGGGTAATGGTTTTTAAAAGTTTGCCGCACTTAAAGAAAGAGTTTTATAAGCAATGTAAACCACTGGATTAGTCACAGTTTCTTTTTTAAAGCCCCCACCCTTCACTTGCCCCTTGTATTTAAAAATGATGTGTTTAAGTGTGCATAGTTCCAGTTTAGGGGTCTACACACGAGCATTTAGCATAAATCAGACCCACTCAGATACTGATTCTAAAGATAGAGTGAGCAGATGGTGATCTGTTTCTCTTTAGTTCAGTGATGTATTTATTCTCCTTAAATCTGTTGGAATTCCAATCATCTGATAAATGAATGCTGAGCAATACATTATGTGGCTAAACAGATCGATTATGTATTTATTTTAAATAATATCAAATAATACAAGAAAAAGCAAGTTTTTGCCTGATTTGCACTGACACGGTTAAATTGGGTGAAATAGATTGGCTTCAAATAATGAGCTATGATTAGCCTGCTGATTACCTTGATGACTGACACTGAATAGCCAGGTGGCTTCAGTAACTGTATAGGCTCCTACTCAAGAGGATCAGACCCTCCAGTGCAGTCTGTGTTAGTCATCAGGCAAATACCGGATAGTCATCACTCACACAACACAGAGAATGTGTGTGTGGGGGGGGGGGTTCAGCCCAGCATCTCCTCTCCCTCAGTCAAAACATTAGATCCACATACGAACCTAGAAATCCAGATGATTGTTTACTCTCAACTTGTTAAACTGCTTCAGTATGATAGTGACAGGTTGTGTCAGCTCTGCTGCAGACCTGAATGTCCAGATGTACTGATTAGGGATTTAGAAACGGATACTTCTCATCCATCTTGCTATCCATCGAAATGATAAGAGGTCTGAGTCGCTCTCACACAGCAGATTATATAACCCTGCTGGGTGTATATTATTAAATTCAAGATAACCTGCACAATATTAGAAGTATTTACAACATGAAATTGCTTCAAACGTTAAAAAACATTTTCTTTTTCAGTTTTCAGTATCTTCTTGCAAAGGGCTTAGCATTTAATCCACCTTCTCCACAGTCAAGGCTATGGGTTGCCTTGCATCATTTATCTTTCCCCATTTGATTGCCTTCACGAGCTGTCAATCACGCCCAATTTTCATTTGTCAGCATCTGTTTTCTCTGTTTAAAAATGAGTGAATAAACTCAGTTGGCTCTTAATACCGGTAAAGACCTTTGCACACCATACTCTTGTGTGTAACTCAAGACACAAGAGTATGGTCACAGACAACAAAACAAACAACAGTCTTAACAACAATTCAACATTTTAAGCTTCATAAAGTTTGTATTCACTTGCTCACTGGTACTGGGTGTATCAAATTTATTTATGGTCACCAGTGATCTACTGATATGGTCTACTTTTAGTCCAGCTTAATGACATTAGCATGTGAATGTCGCTCTCACCAGATCCAGTCAAAGCTCTGCCCTGCCAACATGCCAGCCCATATAGAGACCCTTGCTCAGTTAGCTGTCAGTGGCATTGTAAAGACATTACATGCTGTTGCAAACCAAAAAAAAACATAACAGTTGCACAAGGGGGCCATTCGTCATCTACTACCTTCTCTTTCCTGTGTTTTGCTTGAGTCATGCTCAACTCCTTCTCCTCAGCTGGTTCAGATGTTTGTAAAGTCTGCCTGGTGGCATTCTGCTCATTGGTTATTCCTGCCAGAGTCCCGTATACTAATAGACTTTGCATTTTCATGTAACAGATCACTTCAACAGAAAAATGTCTGCACTCATATGTGAAACACTATTCATGCCCATAAGATGAAATATTGTTTTCATTAAAGATGTCCCTTTCTATCTCGCTGTCTTTCTTGGCATACAGAGCTCAGGGTGAAATAATTTGTAATGGATTCAATTATATTATTTTATAGAAAGCATGTGCTCTTAATATGACCATTCTAATGAGACAAGAGAGAAATTATAGATATTGATTTAATCCCACAGGAACCCACTGCAGCATCACCAGTCAAATATTCAGTCTCTCCTTCACATCAGGTTGGTTTGAGTTTATTAACCCCATTCATTTCTTACCACTGTGTGCATCTCCTCCTCAGGTGTGTACGGCGTTATGAAAACCATCTAAATCGCTGCTATCCATGCTCTTCAGCCATCTCACCCTGTGGCCGGTTCATTGCCTCAGGCTCTGAGGATAACTGTGTAAGTTGTAACACTCTGGGTTTTCCATACAGTGTGTGCTTCAATCTCCCCTGTATACATTTCTCTAGTTATACTGCATCTCAGAGAATCAGGTTGTTTGTGAGCATAATTCGACGAGATTACTATGATAATCAGTCTTTTTTTAAATGTATGTAAAATTGAAAGGGGTGACAAAGTAATTAAGGAGGCTGTCCATCATGCAAAAAGTTGATGGCTAGTAGAGCATTTTTGCAGCTTCAACAAGATTGAATATGAACTTGATCATGTGTCACTGTATCATATCAGTGTCTGGCCAGTTTACAGTCTTTGGTGAAGCTGCTGTTAAGAAAGCAACAAAATATAGCAGCTTAAGATATTTTCATAAGATTTTGACAGTTAAATCACGCCCACAATACCATAATGCAAAGGGGCAGATAAGTCCTGTCTGAAAATGTTAATCTTTTTTATATCTGCTACAAAGTGTGTTCAACTGTAGATGCAGTTCACCAGAGGCAAAGTATTCTGACTTACTAGAATTTTTGCATATTTTTCTGACCTATTTTATATATAATTTATGTTGTTTATATATGACTTGACCTTGTAAAAGTGAAGGACAGTAGGAAAACAGCAGCGTATCTTTATCAGTTTCACCTCCATTTAAGGTGAGGACTGTTTGTGCTTGACTCTGAGATTTTTATTTGGACTCAAGCCTTTTTCCATAGAAGTCAAATTCAACATTCATGTTGAAGCAGAACTGTTTAATTGCTTTCCCAGACTGAGCCTTATACTTGCTTTCAAGACGATTTCAGAAGACTGCCTCCCTTTTCCTTATCCATCTCTCTTTTCTTCTGGTGTACGTGTGTTGAAAGCAGTGGAATAATATATGCATGCTGCTGGTTATTATTAATTATGGGGACACAGCACAGCACGGACATTTGAGAGCATCTCTGTCGAGATCGGACATTTCCAACGTTTCTTGGAAATCGGGAGAGTGTATGGTAGTGAGCTACACCGTATTTATTTGTAGCTGCCCTGAGACTTCTATAAGCCAGACACATTTGTACTTGTCTTAATATATCAAAAAGCAATCATGGGGAAAAAAAGAACCTGAATACTCTAAAAAGACTCCCTAGATCATATTACACATTTTCCAAAAAACATAAGGCCAAAAAAAATCTAAGTGGAATGTGATTTCAGTGTGGTCGATATTAACCTGTTGTATGTTCAGTTGAAGGATGTATTATTTTCACCCCGTTTTGACTTCCCCTCTTATCATCTGACATGAAATTGATTATTTAGAACATTTCTTGACTCTTGTTAATCAAGATGTATTCGGTGATTCAGTTTTCATACTCCAAGCTCTGTTGCCCCTGCGCTCCGCTTCAGCTACTGTTGATATAAACTGATACATTTCGGGATCCATGTGATATTTAAGCATTCCTGAAAGAACTTTCTTCTTCCACGTATCTAATGCCCTGTTAGGCACCACACACGTCATAAGCCTTAGACAGGAGACACTCTACCCATGGACCGTTTGATGGAGCTCACTTGAAGCGTTTTTCAGGGAAACATAATACAAAACAGCTGCAGGAATCTGATGAGTCGCCGTCTGGCAACAAACATCCCCACATCTGTTTTTATCTGTGCTCATGGCACTGAAGCAAACAAAGGGGTCTTAAAACTCACTGATTGTATTTAGAAAAAAAACTGTGCTAACAAGCTGATAACACAATTGCATATTTATTCTAAGATTTCAGATTTAAGTGTTGAATCTAAGATGTCTGCACCAGCAGTGTATTTTGTGCACCAAAGACAAAGTGTAAAATCCACCCCTACTTAACACCCACAAGTAAAAGGGTGATTAGCATGGATTGTACTACTTCAAAAACAATAATATATCTGCAAGGGTTAATTAGGATTGTTAATCAGTCAGTCTCAATGTCCACTTCATTCTGAAATACTCAGTATTGCTATGAGTGTGCAACAAGCCTCAAGTTGCTTCACTTCTCGCCTTCCTGCAGTGATGTAGAGGTGTACTGGATACACCCATCAATGATGATGGGCACTGGATAAAACTCACTGGAAACTTTCAACCAGATTATTACGTTACTTTCTAACAAAATGAAGCTGCTGTGTGCATCAGTGTTTAATGTCACCTTAACACGAGCAGTTGTACAAGCACTTTGTTGTACAGTCAGGGAATCAGGAAAACTCATTTTAGACAATTTTCTGCCAGCAAAGAAAAATGAAACAAAACTAAGAATCAAGCAAATTATTTGATGCCAGCTTTCAATACTTAACAGTTTTCGATATTCGATGCTAAAGACATATTTTGTTTGCTTACTCAAAAAGTATTGAAGTTTGATACCCGGCCACAGATTTTCTTTTTAAATACACGGTTGAACTTATCTCCAAAGTCATTTGGGTTTAGTCCAGCAGTTGGGAAGTGATTCGGGCACAGTATTACATGATTTTATGTGTCTGGTTACTGATATCAAGAGCCAAGTCTCAGTGTCTAGCCAGTCTCTGAACATAGAGACAAACTCCTGGTGACCATCAAGAAAACTTTAATCAGTTTGATCATATTTACATAAAGAATTAAGGTGTTCAAAATGAATACTCGCCCCAAACAACCAATGGACTGTACATACAGTTAGCTGTACATACCCTGACTGCATGTGCATTAAGTGCGCCTTTGTATGTGTGTGCTGGAGCTCAAACTCAGAATGATTGCAAAACTTAAACAGGATGAGCACATCATTTTCCCTCAAAGTTGAAACAACCCCCAAAGCAAGTCTGCATCTGTTCACGTCTGCTCGTGTCTTTCCATTGACTTTGTATGCAGTTGTACTACATCTAATATGTGCTTCTTGTTCAGTCTGAACACACTTGTGTATTGTATGTACTATACACATATAATGAGCTTCAGTAGGTGGGTCAACTTAACTAATTTTATATAGGTTGATGGTGTCCTACGTCGGTACATCACTGCACGGTTACAGTTCATGCCTGCTTTTGTTCATGTAGTCCATCTCCTTCATTTCAGGCCTATGTGTATGACATCCGCAGCAGCAGCTACCTCCACAAACTTCAAAAACACTCAGACACGGTGCTCAGTGTGGCTTTCAACCCTGCCACACCAGAGGTAAGAACCTTTCTTTACCTTTTGCCTTTGTGGTTCTGTTATTTCCTTTCTCTTGTTACTCCTCTACCATGCATCCAATGCCCCCAACCATCTTAAACACAGCGTCAGTAAAGTTTCTCTATGTCCCAGCAAATGATTGTACAGATTCAGTAAATGTCGTCAGATCTGAGACAGTTAAAGTAAACCCAGAGATTGTTGTTGTTTTTTAACTTTCCAGATGTTAACTCTGCATAAACACCCTAGGGGACATGCATACAGGCAACAGTGTTATTGTGTGTTTACCCTCCACTCCATCCCTGATAATGCATGCACAGTAAAAGTTTAATCTCTGCAGACACACAAGGCTTGCTTAATGCAGCAAGATAACTGAGTCTTTAAACGTTTTCCAAATGTTCATTTGGCAATTTCGATATTTATATTATCCCAAACAACAAACTGACCTTAATAAGAAGTGAAGGAACATCGCTGGCCTACACATCCCAGTCACTACAACACTACTATCAGTGGATTTTGTTCTGATTCCAAATATTGTTCTTTATCTCAAACATTTGGAACAGGTGTGAAAGAAAAATGTTTAAAGAGATAAAATAAGAGGTCACAGTGAAAAGCAGTGTCAGTCAGAGGTCACGTCATCTTCAGTCCAAGAAGCTGCTTCACCTCTTGAGTCTTATTTTAGGAGTTTTGATGAAGATGTGTATTTGACTTGAATTTCACTTTGGAAATGTTGTAAAATACACATTTCCAAAGTAAATATAGGTACTAGGGATACAGTACAAACATGTAGAGCACTTGGTGAAAATTAACAAATTATCACCAAGAAATATATTGTTTTTTCAGTCACCTTCATGTTATCTGATTAAAAAAAGTCACATTGCATGGTTTGAAAGTCATAAGTACATAATTTTCACAAATATTACACAGAGTCAGTCGGTTACACAGGTCTGCACCGTCTCTAGTGTTTCTGTGTTTCTAAAGAAAGAATGATATTTTCAGGCTGAGGTCACATAGCAGGGCTTATTGAGACCATCCCGAAGTTCAGGGTGGGTGGACCGTTACGTCAGTGACTTCACAGAATTTCTGTTAGGAGTCGTGAAAAGAATTCAGTACAACAATTGAGCTAGAAATAATAAGAAGCTCAACTCTTTGTAGCATTTCATATGTGTATGTAATTGTGTATAGTGTATGTGGCTTTCAGTGTGTGGGTGCACACCCTTGTGTCTTTGTCTGTACGTACTGCACAGTATAATGAAATTGCTAACAAAAACAATTTCTCTGACACAAAAATTTGAACACTGTAGAATTTAAATGTGTATAAAACCAAACAAAAGCCCTGTTTGCATCTACAAACACTACTGAGACAACAAACTTTTTCTCCTAAATGTTAGCTTCCTGGACCAATACCATTTTCATTTAAAATGAATATCCCCCAAATCACTCTGTGGGTTTAACCAGTGGTGGCCAGTTTATAGTCCAATCAGATAAAGACTACCGCTCACCCGTGCCATAACCCTGTGGGATCTAGTGACTCCCTTTGTGCACTGTGCTGATCCACTTTTATGACTGGCTGCCTGCAGGGTTGTTCCAGCCTGTGATTGGATGCACACTTCCACAGTCGACAAAAGAGCTATACAGGGTTGTGCTTGTTCAGCTCATTAGCTGCTTTCCAACTTTTCTGTTGACTGTTTATCAAACTTTTTTACTGGATCCCTTGTAGTTTAATGTTAAGCCATTTTGTTGCATTCTGTCTAAAAGGATGCGACGAAGATCAAATTCAGTATTTATGGTATTGTGTGAGTGTGTCAGAAATGCTTTGAATGCGTCAGTTTGTTGCTGTGATCTCTTTATTTCAGGCTGTCCCCATAATTCATTTAAGGGGAATTGGTAGATGTCCATAGAAATTCAGGGACTATAGGGAGTCTCGCCAAAGAAAACATTTAAGTAAAGCTTAACACAGGACAAAGACCTTCGTGTATCTTGAATTGCCATTACAGGAAATTAAGAAATCAACATTTACAGTTCTACTTCATACCAGCATCCTTTCAATGTCTCCAACAAAATCTCCAGAGCATTTCTTACACAGGAACAACTTCCTTTAGAAAGGTTTTATTGTCCAGTTAATGATTTTCCTTCAAAGCAAGTAGATTTGCAAAAGAAACCTTTTATAATGTAATATCACATCCTCTGCTGGACGTCTCGTGAGACTTCTTGCTGACTGTCTTTTGGACTTGAGGCACATGTTTCAAATCTGCATGTCCATCTGTGTAACTCCATTCAGTTAAACTTCGCAGCACAATGATGATTCAGATTTCCACGTTTGAAAGTGGAAAGTTTGATCCATGGCCATTTACTGGCTGAATTACAGTAAACTGCAGAGTTTGAAGACACACTTCATCAGTCACAGCATGCTCGCTCCCCATCAGTACTTCTGCACATTCTGTTTTGTTTGATAGGACATGCGGGCAAAGCTGAAACTCTAAAAAAAATCAAGAAAGGTTGGCACTATTGACTGAAGCTTCATTATATTTTCCACCACAGGTATTAGGTGATGGATTCAAATGTTGCTTTAATCTGTATCAAACTGAACATGTATATGATAAATTAGAAAACAAATGAACACTTACTATATTTGAAGTAATACCTTGAACAAATTATTTCCACACGGAAATCTGGCCATATTTCTTCAAAAAATGTCAAATTTGTTCAATTAATCAAAACATTTTCTCCTCAGTGTAATAGCATGTATCAGATTGTATCAATCTGATTTTTCATCTCCTATTGGCCATCACTTGTTTCTGTTCTCAGACTTGTGTTACTGCCCATCTCATACTACAAGAAACTGCCAAGATTTGACCAGATTGAACTCACAAACGTATGAAACATTTGGAGGGCTGCAGCTAAATAAAGAGCCACGACACGTGTCCCAACCTCCGAAATCAGGATGTCCCTGTGAGCACATCCTGATTCAAAGCACGCTAAAAGTTAGATGTTTCCAACATAGGATTTATGTTGTGTTGACACATATTAACTGAGTGAGAGCCACTTTTGAATCATCAAAAACCTTAGTTAGGTATTTTAGTGGGCCTCATGCTTTCAATATACTTTGACTATTTATTCAGGCCTTGGGTTTACTTTGGTACTGTAGTTGTCTGTCTCATTCAAATTTTAATCACAGTTACACAGTTGCTCATAAAATAAACTTGCCTTCTCATACTAACCAATAACCAGTAACAAACTTTGTGCTCCACTGTTTGTCAAGCGATTTTTTGAATGCAATAAGCGCACTGCACAGCTACCTTTTGTCTGCCCACCCGAAGGTACACAGCTGTTCTTGATAAGTGACTTAAATCAACATTCACCGTGGCCTATTTAATCTTTCTCAGGACCTCCTTAACAGGAAAAAGACATTTGAAATTCTTATTGAATTGTGATAAAACTGTATGAAATGTAAAAATTCACATCCTTTTGAGATTTTATTTTTAGACACAGTTTTCCCAAAAAAAGTTTCAGGGTGGTTTGTCAAAACAATCCCAACCTGAGGTCTGCTTGCAAGCTTTCAACCGTATCACACAGTCTTCATTAGTGCAAGTTGCTCAGTTGTCATGGAGATGGATCTGTTGACATGTGAGCTCAGTAAATGTTATGATTCCATCCACAGAACTTTTACGATTTCTCATCCGTGTTAGTTTAAAGTTAAGAATGGACGTGGCATGATTTGCCACTTGGTTTAGATGGGAATAATACAGTTGTAAAGAATGAGCGAAATATTGCCGATCCTACATTGCTGCAGATCTATGTTGCTGCTGAACATTCTCAGCTTTGTGAGGCTGCTTGCAGTTAACCCTGATCCAGTTGATCTAATGTCTGACTGGAATGGATGCATTCAAATCTATCTTTATTTTTCTTTTTTGTGGCCTTTTCGTGTTTGTGGCTGAAAAAGTTCAAGAGGTCCTGGGAAATTGCTGGTCAGTCTTACAGTAAAGGCCATGTGATGTCATAATGGTAACGTCACTCTATTTTTCTGAGACATGAAAAAAATACCGAATACAAAAAGTGTCCCCAACCTGTGCTCACCTTGCTTTTTAGCCACGTTTGAGGGCCAGATGTTCTCCATATTTACTGCTGTGCGAACCTTCCGATGCAAGGCACAGACAGATAATGCAATGCATATTTTCCACTAATTTTTCACTCATGTTTTCCACCCTAATACTTTAGGTGACCATCAGGCAGGCAGATCTACCTCCAGGCTTCATTCCCTCAGGTTTATTCCTGTACTTTAGTCTGTAATGAGAGATCCCAACTTTTACCATCACTTCACTTTGTTGTCTTGTAAAATCTTGTGGGATTTCACATGGCATACCTCTGTAAAGTTTTGTAAGCTCTCCTGTGTTGGACCTACATGTTCTACCGTAAAAGTTGACTCAAAGAAATATTTTCATTTTGTCTCTGCTGATTCAACACATAAGGGGGTTCTCTATTTTTTATTTCTTTCCAGATTAGATTTGTGGGAGGCAAACTAAGCTGTGTCCAATTTGAGCAGTGCGTGAAAACAAGACAATGGTGATACTGTATCTGAAGTGACTTCCTCCAGTGATTTTTGAAATGTAAAAGCTCTAGGAACATAAGTAAAGACAAAGAAAAATGCTGTAGCCATAGGCGAATCAACAGTGACTTCAGAAAAACAGGTTACTAGGTCAGACTAGAGAAATAGACCTCATGGAGCTGTGCTCTATTTGGGTAACTCAGATATCTGTACTGTTTCATCCCAAGCTGCCGATATCTCCAATTACATTGTTCCACATCAGCAGTGGAAACATCTTTGTGGTATTTGCCAAAAAGCATCTTATGAGAAGAGTGGATTTATGTTAAAGGACAACAGAGTGTCCTCTCTTTTTCCTTTATTTTTTTCAGTGGACTGTTTTGAATGCTGACAAAACTATTTTTAAATACATTGTAAGAAAAGTTGTTGTACCCCCTGTATATTGTTGCTATCATTGCTAAATAATTGTGTTTCTCCATTCAGATACTTTTAATTGGTGCCTTTTCCAGTTAAGCCTCACAGTGAGCAATTTGTGAAAAAGTGAAGCTGACATTGGGTTTTTATCTCAGAAACTCCTATGTTGTGATTAAAAAGGGCTTGTTGGCAAAGCCCTCATCTACCACTGTTCTCTGTGTGCTCAGGTTCTTGAGTTTCTACCACCTTGATTGTGTAAAAATAGATTTTTAATCTTAATGACCAATTTCTGGTTAAGCAAATGTTAAATCAAAACAAAAAGAACTAGAAATTAGAGTAGGAGAACATCAGGAATGATTCTCTATAATCTGAACTTTAAAACAAGTGAATGTCAATGACAAACAAAGATATGTTTTTTGTAATGAAAAGTTACAACTGATTCAAGAGAAAAGAGAGTTGTAACTTTTACCAGTAGGGGACTGGCTGAATATGAACAGGTTGGTGCAGTGGGAGACATTTACAAGCTAGAGCCATCAAATGAAAACAGGGGTTTTGCTTTGAGTAATCCTAAATCAGGTGAGCTTGTTTCCGGTTTTAAACATACTTACACTGAGTTTCAATGTTAGCTGAATCGGCTAATGGTCAAGAGTTTGCCATATGTCGTCATCTTTAATCATGTCATCTTTGTGTAATTTCAGTTGACTGTATGCTGTACGAAAAGATCAAATTAAAAAAATAACAAATGTTCTTTTTCATTTTTGGTTTAAAAGACAATCTGATGATTGATGAAGACAAACTACCAAAACAAGAAACAGAAACACAGGTTTTAGTAATCTGACATTAAACATGTCCAATTTAAGTGTTTGTGGTTGAAAACATACAAACTCAAATCATAGTGAGCAAGGTTTCCTGTTGTTTAACAAGTGTGTTTGTTTCTGTGAAAGTTCAGCAAGACACTGAACCCCCCTCCGTTCCAGAGACACTGCTGCACTCTGACATACCTGGTCAATTTTTTAACGCATACGTGTGTGTTTGTTGGAAGGGGATATGAACTATTATACTACTATTTTATTATTATTATAACAATAGAATCAGAATGAAATAAGAACTATTAAATACTGTTTTCAGCTTCAGTTTTTTGATTAAGTGAGACGTTTCTGAGCTGTTTCCCTCAAGTACTTTAGACCTCATTTGCACTTCATGTGTTGGAGTTAGTACAGGACTGTGACCGCTTGCTGACACAAGCAGCTGTCTCTAAAAGTTAACATGTTCTATCGTCCCAACTAGGAAGATGAACAATGAATGAATCATCTCATTGGCTTTCAAGCTCGGTGCTACTCTTGTCTCCATATGTCAGCATGTATCTTTGCTCTTTGCAGGGAGATAAAAAAAAAATGCAGCTGGCGTCCCATTAGACGTTTTTACTGTATCTTTTCATTTGTGGCCATTTGGCATTTGAAAAGCTATTCACACTGCTTAGTCTAACCACACTCTTAAATATTTTATCTCTTTGCCTGACCCCAGAGAGCAAACCGCTCTCTTCTTACTGTAGCGGCCAGACAGCAAACACAGAGCTGGACTCTGCTCTCTGCTCCAGAATGTCACATTAGAGTGAGACGCAGACTGAGCTGAGACAGCCTCTCTGGAATCAACTGGCCTGTGTTCAACACAGCTGGAAACGGCAGTGAACAGGAAGTGAGAAAAAGAGTTTGGGTCCAGTTGCAAAGTCGCAAGGGGCATTTTTAAGTGTCAAGACCTTTCACATGTAGTGATCTCAGCTGGCTGTAGTGTTAGTTAATAGTGTTGTCCTTTCTTTGCCTGAATACCCAACATATGAAGGACACATATACAGTATTTTGTCTAATCTGTGCAGCTTTAATGCATTAAGGTAGCTCAGATATGCACATGTACAGTTGCCATGAACACAGAATTATGAAATAGCACATATTATGTCTCTAATAACTGAAAATTACATGTCAGGGGGGTTTATGATTGAACACTTTGAATGCGCAGAGATCAAAATAATATCTATCCTCTCTTAACTGTGCAAAAGACAGCAAACAAACTGTCTCTCCCAAAACATGGAGTGTTTCTATTGAAAGAAAAAACAGATAAATTACATACATTACATTTATTTAGCTGACGCTTTTATCAGTTTTGACATACAGTATTTTGCATTCATTATGCAATCATTTTGGTGATTAAACATTAAACTTGCTTTTAAAATGGCTGAGATATTGAGAGGGCTAGCACTCCAGCACTGTCACGTTGAAATAATAATGTGTTCTGCGATTGTGTCAGCCTTGATAAACATTCACTATCCTTTTTATATTTGGGCGTTCCCTGCCTTTTTCTTGAAGAAAGAAATTCCACATGCAGCTTCTGGAGCGAACACATGGTCTGCTGTGAGTCGGATTGTATCCGTGTTTCTCTGCGTTCTGTCACATTCACTCAGTTGGGCCTGTCGAGGGCCTTATAAATGACATCTACCTACGCAGACTGTCAGAGACTGGCTAGATGACAGATGGATGAACAGGCAGAGAGTCAGATATAAATTTACTGTTACTTCCATTATTTGGATCATTTTAATTGCCATCAATAACAATAATCTGTGAAGAATTCCATGTCTCCAATGTGATGTGAGTTTCATTTTCCTGAAGCTTCTATTACAATTGGACAGTTTCTCAATGAAAATATTTTATTTAATTATTTTGCAGTGTAGCTGGTCATTGCCTTATCAGTTACCAATTTTGACTACTATCAACTTGCTTTCAGTTTCTTAATTGTTAAGTGAGAAATAATTATAACAAAGAACAGGGAGTAAGGCTTAACAGCAACAGTAAGAAAACTTAGCTGGAATGTAGGTTTATATGGAACTTATATTAATACTATGAAAGCACAAAGATTAATAGGAGGTTAAAAAGATCTCCATGGAATCATATACATAAGTCACTACCAATAGTATCACCACTAGCAACAGACTATACACTTCTTTCACTGACCGTTCATGTACTTGTAAGTCCATCAAACGGGTGACCCTGGTGACCGTCTGCTCCTTATCCCATCTCTCATGTGGTTCTCCATCACCTCTCAGCATGTATAGTACAGAACATCCTGGTATGTTCGCATTTGTGAAGTCTGTGCTCTACAACTGATGAATGATGAAAACACATCGCTTCACATATCTTCAAAGCCTCAGCTATTGTTCATACCAGTTTGTTCAGACGCACACTTTCTGTTGTCTAGAATGCCAATATTTGACAGAAATGTTCGCCACTGAAAATCTAACCCACATTGCATTCTCAGTCGTTATTTTGATTCCTGCTTTGAACTGTTGATTTGTGTTCTTTTTTCCGAGTTATGGAGCCAGCACACCTGACTATAACTTAGATTATATAACACGCGTGACACACCATGCAAATTCTAAATCTGATTTACGATCCCAGAGTTCCTAAAATTTTTTGAATGAGACTTTAATATACTAAACAAATAAACAAAAAGGTCGTAAAAGAAGATGCAGCCCACATTTTCAACAATGTTTCTCGTGCATGACCTATGTCTGAGATTATTAGGTCAAATGTTTTTTTTTAAAAAGTGAAAAATATATGCTTGTGAATGGCGTGTGAAAACTTATATATGAGTGGTGACAGGATTGCATAAGAACATCTGACAATGCAAATAAATCTTTAAACAGAAACCAAACCTGTGTTTCTTAGAAGTAGGATGTTGAGGAAAGCCACATACCTCACTTGTGGTGGCCCAGCATGACCCCGTGCTACAGTGAATCAGCTTGCAACATATTCTGACTTCTGACCCTGAAGGTCGCCCAGAACCTTCAGTCCTCATCGGCTTAGCCTTACTTCAGCCTCAGTGAATAAAGGTTGAAGGTTGCAGAGATGGAATGTGTCGGATTACAGATGTTTGCTGCTACAAGCGTATGACGTAAAAAATACCATTAATGTTATCACCTTTTTAGAAAATCTACTAATCTAATCTAAAATTTAGTTTCAACTCTACACTGCATGTTTACGTGGAGGAGTGTAATGCCTTGGCAATTACACAGTCTAATGATTTTGGATGGCAGTTGATGAAGAGGGCTGTGGTTGCTAATGGAGCTGCTCTCTGGCCCTCTTAAGTTTTAAGTAGCTAATTTAGCAGCCCAGGGTCAGGGCCCAGACATCTTGGCTAATTTTGTTTAAGGTCATTGAGCAGGAGGTCATGGTGAAAGGAGACTCCTTGAAATAAGTGAAATGAGCTGTCAAACTGTTGGTTTCATTTGTATCTTTGAGTCATCCTCAGACCTCAGGTATTGTGACTCCCTTTCCCAGCACAGGCATCTGCTTGCTGGGAAAAGATGATTTCTCCTGCATTAAACAGCTTTAGTACATGGGAAAAAATGTTGGACTATTGTTGTACCAAATGTGTTTTTTATCACTGCTTGGCAAATCATTGTTTTCCAAGATTCCTGCTGTTTAGTATACTTTAAAAAGATACCATGTCTTTACAACCACCTAAAAATCTCTGAAATCACCATAATGACATTAATGCTCTACAACAGATCTGGACATTCACCCAAGCATTCCCTTTTAGTTTGCAATTTGTTGGGGTGTTTTCCCTTAATTTTCATCATGTTGTAAAGTCCTTTAAGACATTAAGTGGGATTAAGGCTAGTACAAATAACCTTGTCTGGAAGTAGTATGAACAAGATCTGAAATGGTTTGTTGCACACCCCGGTCTAACACATCACGTATGCTTGAAAATAAAGTTTGTGAACAACTGTCTTGAATTGTGACCGCTCCATCATATCATAGACTCTACTTTGAGCAGCTGCAGATATGAATATGTATCACTAAGCCTCATTCTGAACCCCCAAATGGAGGGTTTCCTATTGCTATTGCTGCTGATTGGCTGTCAGAGCATTGAGGTAATGCTCCCTCACCCTCATCTGCTCTACTGGCCGACAGAAACAGATGAGATAATCCTCCCTTCTTACTAATAAATATAGTGAAGAAGTGTTTGTGTACATGTCTTTGTCTCTCTCTGTGCTGCATCCACATGCTGATGAGAGTGTGGTGTGTGTGTGTGTGTGTGTGTGTGTGTGTGTGTGTGTGTTTGCACGTGTATATGTTTAAATGGGTGTGCAGGGTGTGGGTTGATGTTTATTTGATGTGTGGGTGCCTTATTAATCTGTAAACAGTTGACTCACCATGATTAGCACTGGCAGGAACCTCAGGCCCCACTTCTCATTAAACAAAGTTATATAACAAAATTCAGGCCAGGCAGCTTCATGTTTTTTGTGATGAATGGCAGGTATGGAAAATCAAGAATTTCTATGAGAAACACAGTACAGATCTTGACCTTGGTGATGCTAGGAAGCAGGTGCGCTGTGCAACTTGGTCTAAATAGAGAGTCATAAAAAGAGAGAGAGAGTGATGTGTGACACAGTTCCTGGGAAATATCATCCGCAAGCTGAACGTGATGTCATTTTTTTTTCTGTCTCTCCTAGCTGCTGACTGGGACCCTGGATGGGAAGCTGAGGCTGTTTCAGTCCAGCAGTGGGGCCTGTTTGTCTCTTGACACCAGTGCTGCTGTGCATAGCATCCCCAACATGACTGCGTAATTGCAGCAGGCTGCTACAAAGACCATGCAGGTTTTATTAAAGCGGTTCCAACCCCCTGGCTAGGATGTTACTGAAAAAGGAGAACATAAGTTTTTTGTTGTTGGTTATATGAAGATCAAAAATAGATAAAAGTTTAAAGAGGTTTTGTTCTTCTTGTTATTTGCCTTTTGTGTTCTTCTACTTCTGTGCTTCAAATTGTCAAAGGGAGCCACCCGTTCCAGCTCACTTATCTTTGTTAAACTTCCAGTATAAACATCATGAAGACCGGGATATCAGGGATATCAATGATATGATTGAATATCTTTTCATTTAACCACGTTATGGTGATGCAATATTATTACAGATAATTCCAGCTAAACTTGCCAAAAACAATATTCCCATCTATTCGTCCACATTCTGGATGGTAAAGCATCAGATTTTGTTTGTTCAGTATGTGGAACAGATGTACTTCTATATCACTGGCTGTTACCACCACTTAACACATCAGCACACATAGCTATGACATCAACTGGGTGCAACCTCTTTGGCTGCCAGACACACAGATGCTACTACTGTTCATACTGACACACCCGTCCGCATTGTTTGAGCTGTACATTTTGTCTTCTCTACCTCAGTCACAACAAAATGTCAATTGTAATAGAACATAATAGAAAAGTAGGACTCTGACACTGAAATGTAAGTTTTAAAAGGGCTACATTGTTGGTAATGTGCATGTCAAGCATGAATAAATTGTTACATCTTTGTTACATGCCTGTGGAAATTCTTTCTTGTAACTTATTTGTCTGTTTTCTACACGTGTTACTGAATGTCTGTTTGTATTGGAAGTATGTAAGGTGTACCTCAGGGTTTTACTTTAGGACCACTTCTGTTTTTATTTATGATGTCCTGTTGATTTTTTCTGATTGTTAATAGTTACTATTATACTATTATATATACTACAATATACAGTATACATTGAAACTATTATATATACACACCAAAGCCTTATTTACTAATATTATGCAAGGAAGTTGGTAAAAAAAGATTAAAAAAACACTTATGTTTAGGGCTCCTACCTTTTGGAATAACTTCCTTTATGTACTTGCTTATTATATTTTGCTTATTTAAAAAATTTCATTTGTATTCTGTGATGCTTTCACTGATTGTTTCCCTATAGTTTGATAATTTTTCAAGTCCCTTTTGTCATTGTTAATGAGTTGACTGTTCTATTTTTTTCGTTTTTTGTTGTGTGTTGTTTTGTTTGTTCTCGTGAGTGTATGTTTTGGGACCCCCTTGAAAACGAGATAATACATCTCAAAGGGTTTATCCTAAATATGATTTGAATTTAATTTGAATAACTCAATAAAAAAATTGACACTTGTTTTGTTTGGGATCACATGAACAATGAAAAGGTTTACATGCAATATCAAAGTAACTATTGGAGACTACATCACGTATGCTTTTAGGTTTAATATTAAGATTTTTCTTTCTCAGTTTCAGAAGTATAATCCCACAGTTAATACCTAATTCACTGGCAACCACTTTACTTCGTCTTGTTTGGGACATCAGGGCACAATTTTCACTTTTTCTTGTCTAGAAAAAACACTTTCCTATTTCCTACTGTGCTGCCATTATCACTGCCGACATTTCCTAACACAGCCGTCTTAAGAGAGGCTGAAGGAAAACTCTACCTATCTGTAATGGAATGAAATTTCAAGTGTCACTCATCCCCCGTCCATTAGGCAAAGATATTGTATTTGACGCATTACCTGACGCTGACACTGATGATAGAATGGTAAATCCACTGATAGACTGCCTTGTCTTAACTCCCTCAGACAGAGGCCAATTTTCAGGAGACTGCTCATCTCTGCCTTTCCCCCTGTCCAATATTCTGCGTTTGATTTACTCTGTCTTTTTGGACTGAGTGCTTTAATTGATACCGAGGCAGACTGCCTGTGAAGATTGTTCTCTGTGCACCACCAGACTCAGCCAGGTCAGGTGAAGTATAGCTTTGAAGTTGCACAATGTCAGCTGCCAGGTTTCCTATCACAAAATCTGATGTTATACATTACAGAAAGCAGAGCTGAGGCTGCATAGGATTTATGGGGTGGTACCCATTCTTTTGTCATACACCACAGTATGTATGCATGTGTGTGTGCGTGTTTTTTATGCCACAAAGACAGGTATGTACTGGCAAGGTTGAGTCTGCCCTGTCACGGTGAGCTTTAGTGTTCCTGCAAGCAGCAGAGACTTTCTACTGGAACAAAACATAATAAATTGTCTTTGGAGTATATTTATGTAGCCATGTTCTTTCTCCATTTTAATGTGCTGGAATGTGTGTGTCTGTGTGTGTTTGTAGTCAGTATCTTCTCTTGAATGAATTAACCTGCTACTCTAAAATTCAGTGAGCACACGTTCACTAAGCAAAGTGATATATTGGTGTACATTTCTTATCTGTGTGAGGTTGTTTTGGGTGCACTCCCTGAATTGATCTCACCAGTAATGAATGACGTGTTTATACTTGAAATTAAAAGAATTTCAAGGATACCCACACCCATACATCATAACGCAAGCTGGTCCAAAGTTTGATCTCTCACAATACTTTGTCATTCAGTTTGGCAGAGAGAAGAACTTAGTCTGCGTCCAACTTTGCAGAGTACTTGGACGCCGGACATGTGACAGCACTGAACAGAGCAGGGTGTCACATTGGGGGAAGATGCAGTAAAGAATTCACAATCTAGATGTTCATTTTGCATCTCAGCACCATCTACAACTCAAACATAGTCATGCCTGCGACATTGCCTGGAAAGTGTTTTGGTAGTTCACTGGCCTGAGCTCTGAACGCAGGCCATCACTTTCCCCTCATGAGTACTTTATATAAAGAAAACCAAGATATACATCATGAGGCACTTGCGGTTTAATGATCCCCCAAAGACCTCTAAGCATCTCTTCTCTTTTGTTATCATGAACTCAAGTGCAAGTCAAAGTCAAGGGAGGGGAATATTTGTGCACATGTCAAAAACTGCTGTCATATAGCTGTGACTCATGCAAGTCTTACACAAAGGTTTTCTGAATATCATAAAATGTTCTAGGAATTCTTTAAACGAAATAAGTAGCCAGACTGATGGATATTAAAGTGATAATCTTTGAGATGAGTAATGTTTGTTTTGCTAGGTTTTATTGCTGACTGGTTGAACATAACAGTGATTCAGCCTATTGGCGACCTACTTGATGAGCTATCAGACCCATATCTGATACCTGATACATGATATCAGCCCAATAATGGCCTGTCATGAAAGACGTGGAGCATTGGGAACAAAAATGAGTGATGGGTGCGACAAATGCTTGTTTTATACAATGTAGTGTGTTCTAGTGGAAGTCAACAGAGGCAGCATCTGGGACACCTCAGAACATCCAAACAGTCCCAAAGACTAGCATGGGACTGTTTTTTTTTTTTTGCCTTCTCTCGCCAAGTTTGACAAGTTTGACGTGTTGCATGAGGCTGACCCACAGGAGCACAGAGCACTAATGCACGCACAACTGTAAACATGGTGAAACAAGAGGTATAATGTTTTTAGTGCTGTTAGGTGGAACAGTAAAGTCAGTCCATGGCAGCCCCTTTCTGATCACCTATATATGTGACGCAAGTCGTGAAAGATGGCAAGCTACGATTGGTCAGGGTCTGGCGTGTAGTCTGCCATGTCTCTTGGCCAACTCACAGCAACAATTCACTTTGTCACTCAACTAATCTGACATCATGACCATCTTGAAAGGCAAATAATATCCATCTTGACCAAATTCAATATTAAAATACTGCTTAGTTAATGCATCAATTATGATAACATATACAATACTCTGATAGGGTCCATTCAGCATAATGAGTTTTTTTTCTTTTGATACTTGAAGTGCATTTTGCTGATAAAATACTGTATTACTTAAGTACATGTTTTCCACCACTAAGTTTATAGCTTCAGCAGCAGCACCAGTAGTTTTCTTGGAAACCAGTAGTTTGGACAGTTAGCATGAGCAGCAATAGCTACTAAAGCTAAACAACGAAAACAACACCACCTGCAGAACTTCAGCCAAACTTCATCAACAGAAACGCGAAAGAAAAAGCTGTATTGTGCTGTGCAAAAACATTGCTTCAGTAAGCAGTTCATAGCATCAGTGATGTCTTGGCACAGAAACAGTTGCACCCAATTTAGTGAATCACTGTACATCAATTTACATTAGTAACAGGCAGACAAAAGAACCACTGAATATAAAAACACTTTCTCTGTACATGTCTGCATGTGGAACATTCTCCCTCTTATCATACACATGTTCCTGTTACTATTCACATACATTTCTTTGTGAATATGTTAAAAAAAGCTTTCACGTCTTGAAGAAATGTGGTCTACAAATTACACAGAGTCATATTTTTGGCTTGAATGATACAGCACATGTCCCAGTGTTCAGTAACTCTTTCTGACTACAGTATACAAGGTAACTGTAAAGGATGAACATGGATGGTAAGTTGTACAGTGACTAGGAAATATTGGTGAAATATCCAGATGAAGCCACACAGGAAGAGCCAGACAGGGAAGTCAGCGTCTTTGTACTTGACTCCTTCCCGAGATGTTCTGGACTGCTGTGTGCAGACAACGACGGAAATACCGTTTAGTAGCAGATGGTGTCATCCAGGGTACAAGGCATAAACATTTGAGTGCTTAACACTCAGATAAATCAACACAAGACCCTTATGGAGTTAGCAGGAAAAATGGGGAAAACAGGAGCACGTAACACAAGGTGCCAGATCGCTGAATGAGACTGGGGCCACTTAGGAACTTAGGTTCTGTCAAGCTCAAAAGCAAACAATCTTGATCTTTAAAAATAAAAATAAAAATGATCAGTTTGCTCCTTTAATTCCTCTTTTAGTCCTCTTCAGCAAATGCCCATCAAAGCCATATTTGAGTCCAAACAAATGCTGCATGATGAGGTTTTTGCTGCAGAAAAGATCATACCAAGTTTTCATTTGAGTCGAAGAACCAGTTCGCTAAGTGCACAGTCTTTCTTCAATGTAGGTTAAGACATTTCGTCAGCTCCATTAAGCCAAGGTGCAAGGGTGAGATGAGATGATAGTTTGGCATCTGAGTATAAACCATCAAGTCTCTGCACATTTCTCAGGTTCATTAACTCGCCCCATCAACCTAAACTCCAACCTTTCACTGACACAAAGATATCATTTCAACATCAGCCTCTACCATTAGCAAATTCCTTTGTTTTTATGACTGAATTTATTTCCTCAAAGAGGAAATTTTATGTTTTCCTCTCTAATCGTGTTTAACCAAGCTGGAGAATTAACAGCACATGTGGTTGAGCTCCACTTCAGTGTATAGATGTGATTGGAACGCATGTCTACGCGTGTATCTTGTTAATCTTTCTGCTATCAATTTGTGATATCACTGTTGTTACATAAAACTTGCGGTTCTTAATCTTTTACTTTTGTCATAAAACGAACAAACAAAAAAGCTTTGAAAAGAATGATGTGATCGGAGTTACTGCTCAGCTTTAGTGTTTTCCGGCAGCGTTTGAAAATGCATCAAAGTGAGCAATATAAAAGCCCAAATGTATCATCTGTCATTCTGTGCTTGAACTTAATTTTCAGGTTGTGTGGTTGCCAACTAACCATGGCTATCACCTGCTTGACTAACTTAAATTTGAGGAATAACTTCAGGTTGTGGCATTACTTTGTTTCATAGTGTGCCAGGTTTTCATACCCTCGAATGAACTGCAATTCAGCAGCAAGGAAAATGTCTGAAAATCTAGTTTGTTACAGCGCTGAACGCAGCGATGTAGACAAATGTTATTCCTTCACCATGGCTGCATCACACTCATTTACCCTGAATGCTTAAAACTTTCGGTGTACACACAGAAGCAGGATGCCAGCTGCAAAGCCTGGAGTCAATAATGAGCAGGAAATTCTCCTCTGGAACATTTGGTATTTTTCAACATATCATTCCTGTTAACTGCACCTATCCTCAGTGTGTTTTCAATGAGTGTCCTCTTGTATCAAAGTCCACCGTGCAACACATTCTCTTCTCAACTTGACAATATGTAAAACTTGGGTGCTTCATTTTACAACTGTGCCAGCAGTATTATACAATTTTGCTGTTAAATCGATATAAAGATGCCATTATTTCTTCATGGTCCTTTCTGCCTTCTGGTGATTTCTGTATTTTTCTTATTGTCAACAAATCCCATGAAAAGACAAAAACAACAATGAACTGATCCTACTTACAAGTATCTGTGTGGCCAAAGCCTGATATACTGTATCTTATTTCTCTGTGTTATAGACCTCCATTGTTTTTCAAAAACATCAATGAACCAAGCCATTGCATTGGTTGACATGTTCCTTCATTATGATGAAAATGGGCACTGTAGTTTACCTTAAACATTCTTAAATGAAATTACAGAAAGGAAGTTACCAAGATGGACAGACACATATTTAAGACAGAAATCAGACAAAATTCAGTGTGCAGTCACAAGCAGGCAGAGAACGGTTAATGAGTTCCTGGAGCATCAACCAATCACTGGAGCGTGTTAAGTATAGGTCGTAGTGCTAGAGGAGCAAAGATGAGCCATAGGATGGCAATTTTCCAATAAGGGCTTTGTAGATAAATAAGCACCGATGGTTATTGCGTCTCTCGGACAGGGAAAGCCAACCAACTTCATCATATAGAATGCAGTGGTGAGTGTTGTAATTATCTCCAGTAATAAACCTGTTGGCAGAATGGTAAGCAGGCAGCAGCGTGTTGATATAAGACATCCCTATAATCCAGAACTGAGAGGAGAACCGCTTCAACAATCCTCTTTCTACACGTCAGGGGGAAACTGTGTTTATTTCTGAACAAAAAGCCAAGCTTCTGTCACAGTTTACTAACAAGCATTCCTATGTGATATTTAAATGTGAGTTTCCCATCAAGCCAGGTGCCAAAATATCTGTTCTGTGACCCTCTCAAATTAAGTCAGAATGGAGCTATGGAAATCATTATAACCCATATGTATCTCTGGAACAGCATAAACTTTGTTTTATTTTCATTGAGTACTAAATTAAGATTGATATGGGCATCTTGCAGTGCATTAAAGGAGAGTTGCAATTTCTCAATGGCTGATTGGACAGAATCAGTGTTTATTTGTATAACACCTTTCAACAGCAAGGCAATTCAAAGTGCTTTACAAACATAAAAGGCATTAAGAAAAGTAATGCAAGGAAATAGAAAAAGACACATTTAAATAGGATTTAAAATAGTAAAATGCCTACTCACTGCTTGTATGGGACCATAGTCACCTGGTGATATCATTATATAAATCTGCGTGTAGTCTGCATAATTATGGTAAACGTCATATATAATATAATGGGTATAATTTACTCTATACTATAAAAAAACATTGTTTTTAAAATCTTAATTTGCAAAGTAACTTGAAACTACAATTGTCAAATAAATGTAGTGGAGTAAAAAGTATTTACCTCTGAAATGTAGGGTAAGTATAAAGTAGCAAAAAATGGAAATACTTAAGTGAACCACAAGTACTTTAAAATTGTCCTTTGGTGTAAAATAGATGTGGTACTTTAACATACTTATTAACTTGGGCATAAACTTGTTTAGTTCACCCCCATGAGCCGCAACAATGCAGGGTGAGTTTGTATAGGCAGTGGAGCTGCAGCTATGCTGCAGCACCTTCTGTGCCCAGGGACCCAAGGCCAGAGCTCCTCCTCCTCCTCCTCCTCCTCCTCCTCCTCTCCGCTACACTGAAGAGCTCTCACTCTCACTTTGTTCTCTCTCTCACACAACACTGTTCATGGTGCTTGCTTTCACTGTCCATACACATCAATCTTTCTCTCTGTCCCCTGTTGTTGTTCCCTCTAGATTTCTTAGTAATACTTGCACACGTTTTCTGTAAAACGAGCCCAGAATTCTCCCAGTTCTTAAGCTCTTATAAATTTGCTCAATATATCTTACTGCTCTGCCATAACTCTACACATCCCATCAGCACAAGGAGGAAAATGGGAATCTGGAAGTTATTACCAGATGATTGCATCTTAGAAATGAAAATGCAATTGTGAGAAAAGAGAGTGGAGGAAAAATGGTGATTGTTCTTATGTAATTCCCTACCCATTAACCTAAATGTAGGTAAGTATGAGTCAAAGTACATTTAGGGAAACACTACTATTACTAGTACTTTCTTTCATTTTAGTATCTCACATTTATTTGAAGTTCAGAACTCAATCTTGTATTTCAGACCTGCAATTTGGGGACATTTTGCTTGTGTTCAAGTCCAATAGTTCAAATACACATCTGGGAATTAGTCTTAGCCCACTGGATTGACTGAGGCCTGATTACATCACTAAGACAAGCAACGTTGTATAAAGCTGGCAGTGTTTGACCCTCGCTAAACATGAGCAACCAGCAGGCAATTAATGGGGTTCTCACAGCCTGCCATCCTCCAACAGTCCTGCAGGCAACAAAGGAAGTAAACAAGATTCCCTCTGTTCATCCTTCCGCTTAGGATATTGGCTAAGCACACAAACAATGGTCTGGCAGGTCTACATGTCGAACAGCATCATCTGATTTTGCACTCTTTATGACAATAAGAGTGAGGTGTTCTCCTGATGCTGTTATGAGCCCAAGCATAATATCACCCAGGAAATATTCAGTTGTGTTATATTTACAAATCATGTATCAACAATCCCACCCACATAGGTCATATATAAACCTTTGAGAGGAGTACAAGTCAAACATTGGTTATCTCACATTGATGTAATGCCTGGTCCAAGCCAAGGTATTTGAGCCATTTTTATATGAAAACTGGAATTAGATGCTTTGAAAGAAAACAGGTGGTGTCTTGGAAATACTCTTTTGTTAAATTCTTCTTTTTGGGTTGTTATATACTAGACTCTGTAGACAATACATATGATCAGGTGATGGCTACGATGTAGTTTTTGCAGTAGTTATAATGCACACGTTGCTGGTGCTCCAGATCACCGTAAAATCCTTGATGACAGTAACAGCTACCTCCTTGTCATATCAGTCCCAGTTTGTTGACATTGTAGGATGACTAGTGGACAGCATTAGTGTGTCAATACCCAGTTAGAATTTCCTTCAGAGACACAAAGGCAAACTAGAAGTCCTGCATTGTTGCAATTTAATGATTAATGGTGTGCTCAGATCAGCTTGAATGTTTTCCACAGATTTTTTGCTCCCCTGTTGACTTCTCAATTGCCTCACAAAACCTATGAGAACAATTCATGGAGCTCTGTTCTGTAAAAAGAGGCCTGTCGAGTGACTCAAATGCTGTTGTAAATTACTACCTTTAACAATCCATCTCAGAATGAGAGGAAATGCCCTGTTTGTCCTATTTTTGAAATAAGATCTGGACTTTTAGACAGAATTTGTAGGCAGGACATTCTGGTGATATTTCAGATCCCAAGTCGAGGGATGTGGTATCCTCATGGTGTCATTTTATGCATAATGTAAGAACATCGGAAACTGAAGAGTTCAAAAATGACATCATACGAGCCAGTAAATGCACACATTGGTGCTTTTGTCATGGAATGTATAAAAACTGACATTGGTTCACACCGGTTCATTATTTTGCGAGTGAAGATCTATTTCTGCACAAGATCTATCTCAGCTTTCCATAGTTTTCTGCATCGCAGAGGCTTTGATTGGTGGCTTCTTTGATGTGGCTCCATACATCAGCTGTAAACAATAAACTGTGTCATCAGGTCAAATGAACATGCAGGGTAGGAAGATACATTTTGTCTAAAGTTTGCAGAAAATAAATAAGCTAGAGCAGACAAGTGTTTAAATTGAGGGAAGAGACAAAAACAAATGAAGTCAGTGACGGTGAAATTTAACTGACCTGTGTTTGGCGAAGGAAATACTAAAATATTTTGACAGTGAAAATTACTATTGTGAGAACTCTTGAAGAAAATGTCTGAAACTCAAATCAGTCTTTTTTAGGCAGTATCACTGAACAATTGTCCACAGCCATGCTAGCAGCTCTGTGTGGCTGTATTTCAAGCACAGTGGTGATTTTATCTAAATACTAATGTCAGCATGCTACATGCTGATGTTTAGCGGGTATAATGTTTTCCATGTTGACCTTCTTAGTTTAGCGTATTAGCATGCTAACATTTGCTAATTAGCACTAAACTCAGTGGAGGCTGATGGGAATGCCATTAGTTTTGCAGGTATTTGGTCATGAACCAATGAAATTTTGACGTGATGCTAGATTAAGTCATTACAACATGACATGAACCAAATTTCACGGCAATCCATTCAATAGTTGTCGAGACATTTCACTCAAACCCGCAATTGTAAACCTCATGGTGGCGCTAGAAGAAAAGTCAGATATTTCAGTCTGGACCAAAGTGATGAACCGACCGACCAACTGGCCAACACTGCCATCCCCAAACCCATGCCGCTAGCATGGCTAAAAACTAGCTTTAAATAGCTAAACGCTAACTAACTTGAATTTTAACTAGATTTTAGTCAGAGACACTTATCTCAAGAAACTGACCATTTATAGCAAATGGTTACACAGTTAAATTTGGTGGATTTGGCTCTGTTGTTTGGATGAGCTCTCAGAGAATCTGAGCAACAACGAGGATCCTGCTGAAAGAACTAATCCCACTTAATAAACATACATGAACATAAATCTTAGTTAAATCAACAACACGAAATACCACATAAGGAGGAGGATGAGGTGGTGGAGGGAGCTGCGGAGGCAAATGGCATTGGCATGAGCATGATCAGCAGTATAAGTGTCAGGTTATAATGTCGGCATTGTACACCTGCATGATTGTGAGTGGACATTACTTGCCGCACAGCTGTGAATGAGCCAATCATTGTGAAGCATATTGCCAACAGCTGATCAGCCTGCACAAGCACGACTTCAGTGCTTGTCATTTTGGAAAAACATTGAATAAAGTTTGATTTATTTTATTTTATTTGACAAGACTGCCAGTTATTAGGCATGCAGAAGTCATTAAGATTTTGAAAGAAACAATAACAAACTGGAGGCTACCAATGATAACGTTTTAAATCCACCTCCAGAGCAGTGTAAATCTAAAAGGTGAGGTGAACAGCCACATTGGCTTTGGAGATTCATTTGATGCCATTGCCATATCCACAAGCAAACTAACACCAGTTACTACTGTAGTAAGTGAAGAGCACAGTAAAAATGAATAGTGAGGACAGTAACATCCAAAGAAAATGCTGCTTCTCTCCAGATATTTAAACACATACTGTACATTATTGTGCAATTGTCATGCGAACACAGCCGTCATTCCATTTGGGAGATTTATGCAAGGATATTTTACAATGCCAGCCATGCTGGCCAAATTTGTTTCATTGGCATTAGTCAACTTTTGGCATGATCAACTTAAAGGGGCTATTTGAAGTAAACCTTAACTAAAAAGACCATTTCTACCTAACCTTTATTTTCATCATTCCCAAAACTATTATATTTTACAGAGGATGTTAGATGTGCATGTTTCATGTGTCACTCTCTCCAATTCTCAGTACTTTAAACATTTTAGGTGCCAGATTTCCTTTTTGGATTGTGCTCCTGAGTCACACTGAACCATTTTTTTGGTAAAAACACATAAACCTCCATGGTGAAGTCACAGCTTGGAGAAAGAACTGGAAACTATAGTTGTTTATCAACCTAACTGACATCCATCACCCTCATTTCGTGGCTCCTCCAGATCTCTGGTGTTTGTAGTATTAATAGAGGAGTGGATCTCTGCTGCGTACTAGGTAAGCGTTGGATCGCGGTGTGATCCAGATGACCAAGAAAGTTTTCAAAAAATATCTTTAAAGTGATGGAAACCTGACCTGTGCAAATTGTGCTTTTTGAGCAAGACATTAGAGCAGTGTGTTCTTGAGTATCTCCTTATGGCACAGTTTGGTGTAAACAAGTCTGACATGGATTTGTTGCTACTTTTCATTTGTATCTTCTCATTTGTAAATATTACACAACTTTGCACCAATTAAACTACATTACAATTTCACTTCCACTGCCTGCATTAGTGCTGCACTTTTTAAAAGGGATGTTGAGGATGCCAAAGTTGACTTTTTGTCTGAACTATTTTCCACTGCTCTGGTAAAGCCTCATTCCTCAGTACTGTTGTTTGTCATATAGGTAAAAGTGGGTAAGTGCAGATTTCATAAATGAAAGGTATTAGTGGAGGCACCTTAGTGACAGTAATTACATTCTTAGAATAATGGTTATTGTATAAAAACTCTACTATTGAAAAGTCTAACTCATAATTTGAGAATATATCCAACTAGAGGTTACAGTCAGATCCAGCTTTATACTAAAACAGCCATTGAAGATTTTTTTTTTGTTATGGAAGATTTTCTTCCATAACTGACATAGTAACTTTGATGATTAATGATTTAAAAGGAACATATTCAAAATGATTCAAACCCATCTTGAGAAACTGCAACTGACAGTTGCACTACCACGTTTCATGAGTGCAAGTCTGTGGAGTATTTCAACTTTTTCCATCCCTGACAGTTTTAATCTGATGTTCTCTGGTCACTGCAGAATGCTTTTATCATCAGCGAGCATCGTCATATTCTTGTATGTCTGACTAACTGTTCGCTACTGTTTCTAATTTCTGTCAGGTTAGTGAATCCATGTTGTTGAAAGGCAATCGCCCCATTTGGTTAGAAACTGTCTGTTCTTCGCCCCCCCCCTTTTTCCTCTAAATGGAATGCACATTTCCAATTGACGCAAACCATCCCCGAGACGTATCCTATTGGTACACAAAGGTCTACCCACATCCAGCCCTACGGTCCCTCTACAGGGCTCCAAGAATGAGACGTATCAGCTTTTCTTTCCCTGACACCGCAGAGGGAAGCCTTGGCAAATACTTCACAAAATCCAGACGCGAGACACTGCTTGCCAGCAAAGTGGAAGCATCCAAAGTATCTATTGTATTAGAAGTCATTTTCATGTTCTTTGTTTGTCTCACATTGCAGACATAGCTGGGATTCTCACTTTGAGTTATTGATATTTTGCAAGTTTTGAATTATAGCACTGTTAACGTCAAAATGCTGTTACCCACATATTCAAAAATTTTACTTTATGCTTGTGTAAAAAATCACCTATAATATTCAGGAAAGTGGGCATCAAGACTCTGTTTTATACCCCACAATTTATTATTATAAATTGTATAGCAGCACATTTGTGTGCACCTACTGTTACAGCTATTGAACATGTTTTTTTGTTTTTTTTTATCACCCAAACTTTCTACCTCCATCTCTCTTCCCCTGTGATAGTGAATTAGCTCCAGACACAGAGAAGGTGGGTTTGATAGGGAGGGGATGGAGGGCATCACGGTGACAGAGACACGAGGGGAGGGGTCACGAATTCCCCATACCAACCTCTGTGTGAGAGCGCGGATAAGAAAATTACGCCATCGGAAGATAATTATGTAACTCTGTCTCTTAACAACCGACCTCAAACTGTTCATACCCAAACGAGTTTGATTGACAGGCTCTCTGCGAGCCTCTATATAAGAGGAGGGAGCTGGGAGCCTCAGTCACTGTTGTGCCTCAAGTCCTCCAGACTGTGGATGTAGTGAACCAAAGTGGACTTTACGGCTTTTACGCACGAGCTTCACAGGAGATACCAATTCTCAATCATTTAGTCATCGGCTCAGATCATCAAATAAGTTTTTTGCCCCCCCACCCCCCCGATTTCAACTTTTTTGTTTTCTTGTTGTCGGATATCTGACTGAATTAAAAAAATAAATAAAAGCAGCATTCGTCAGGTAAGTTATATAGTCGGCACAATAGCCTATTTATCGTTGAACTTTTCTGTGTGGAGAGATAATATAAGGTACGAGACAAATTAATTAAAGTAGTTGATGGCGATTTAAAGCTCATGGCGATTTTATTCCTGAAAAGTCAAATGTGAGGCTGTAGTTTAAAGCTAATTTCCCGACTTATTTTATCTTCCATTGAACCTTTATAATCTCGCTTTATTTTTTTATTTTTTTGTCTTTGAAGTAATCACAGGCTAACTGAGAGGAAGTTCAAACTCAACATTAAGAGTTGGACCCATGAGGGACATAAAATCTAATCAAAAGCATTTCTGTTGTTTCTGAAGGAGATATGATACTCAGGAGAAGTCTCTTCTTGCTGCTCTTATCATCTCATTTCCTCCACACATTAGCTCAAGGTAAGTGGAAAACTTGTTAATTACTGTAATGCTGACTAATAATAATATTAATAGTTATTAATATGATGATTATGAACTAACCCCATTAACTTGCAGTGAAGTTTTTTAAGGTGAAAAGATGAAACTGAAGACTAAACCCTCTCAACATTTTGCCGTTTGTTTGTCATTTGCCCTGGTTCCTTTGTCTTAATAACAGCTATTCTGATTTTTTTTAAAAGGGCTTATGAACTCCCCTAAAATAACTGTTCATTTGCATTTCCTCTTGTCTGATTTGTAGATGGTGAGCAGGAGGACGAGACATCATTTGACTTGTTTGAAATCAGCCACATCACACGCAAGACTCTGGGGGCCAAACAGTTCCGGGGCCAAAACTCAGATGCCCCTGCTTACCGCTTCATCCGCTTCGACCACTTGCCCCCAGTGAACCCCCCCATACTTAAACAAATACTACGACAGATCCAAAACAATGAGGGCTTTGTGTTTGGTGCCAGCATACGCCAGGACCGCGCCTCAAGGGGCACCCTGATTGGTCTGGAGGGCCCTGATGGCCGGCGGCAGTTTGAGATTGTATCCAACGGACGGGCCAACACTCTGGACCTGGTATACTGGGTGGACGGCTCCCAGAACGTGGTTTCGTTTGAGGATGTGGACCTGTCTGACTCACAGTGGAAGAATATCACACTTCATGTTCATGGGGAAAATGCAAACCTGTTTGTGGGCTGCAGCCTGATAGACAGCTTCATCCTGGATGAGCCTTTCTACGAGCACCTGCAGGCTGAGGGAAGCCGCATGTATGTTGCAAAGGGATCCATCCGGGAGAACCACTTCAGGGTAAGACAGAGACTATTCAGTAGACTCCAAGGTTCTGGGAACTTTAGTTGCCTTTCTACTTGAGTCTCTTTGTTCTTTTTTCTTGCTGTGCTGGGAGAGTTAAATAGCAATAACAATATTTTGTCACCTCTAAGAAGCAAAATTGGTGTCTTAACTAAGCTTACAGTGTAATAAAAGCTCATTTCAAACAACAGTTTCCAGAAGTAGAGACTAACATACTCCCTCTTCAAAGTGTGGCAGAGTGGCTCATTGTTGCCCTGGTCTTTCTTTGTGGAAAGGACTCTAAATTTAGACTCTAAATTGCCCCTTGTGAGTAAAAACGAGTGTGAATGTGTGTGGCAAGGTCAAGAGTGAACTTCCATGCTCAACAGTGAATGTGTTTGACTGTTAGACTGTTTCCCAATGCATGCTTGAAATATGCTAAAACAGCCAAAATGTGTAATAGAGACTGTAACCACAGTGGTCAAGACACATCTTTTCTTACCAAACAGGGCCTTCTGCAGAATGTGCGTTTCATCTTTGACACCGCAGTGGAAGACGTCCTGCAGAGCAGAGACTGCGAGGTCACTAAACAAGGTAAGAGTGTGTGTGTGTGTGGGGGGGGGGGGGGGGG
>LKNJ01000557.1:190116-222890 GCA_002120245.1 Maccullochella peelii
GGGCTTAAACAAGCACTCACCCTAAAATTCCTGCCATACTCGGATCTCGGATCAGTGGGAACCATTTCTATTTGTGTGATTTTCATGAGCCAAATGATGAGTCAAAATAATTATATTTGCAAACTGTTTCAAGTCTGATACCTTACAGATGGGATTGGGAAACTCTTTCACATGCAATCCTCCAATGCATGGTATCTGTGTTTTGTTAAGCATCAACCACAGCAACTTTCCAGACCAAACTGTTTAGCATTATCAGTTGACTCCCTTTGTATGAATTGTATGAACTCTTTTGGTCGTTTTTTGTTTTTTTTAAGTGGGTCAAAAGAGATGAGACAGATTTGATATGTGGCAAGGTCTCCCACGATTGCTTCATGTTTACGGAAACAGCCGTGTCGATGCAGTGGCTTGAGGTCGAGCAGCGTGCGTGGTGAGCAAAAGGAGATACAGATGCTTGCATTTATTTCCATTGGCAGTGGACTCGGGAGAATGCCCTGGGAAAGAAAATAGAAAAGAGAAAGTGAATGCTATACTACAGAGTGGGGAGCTTCCACTTCCAGCTGCACACACACACACACACTCACACGCACACAGTGAAGTCATGAATTGGCTGATTGGGTTGCTTTTCTCAGCTGAAGCTTTGCTTGCATGAGGAATAGTGCCTCGTGATCCTCCGCAGGGCTCACACGAAGAGTGGCTGCACCTAAAAAGATACCGATATATGAGTAAATATGTAGATAATCATCCCTTACAACGAAGCTAAAGGGTCACCAGATCTGGAAACAGTGTCTTTGGTTCACTGGGACAAAGCAAATCCATATGCAGTGTGCGTGTTTGTGTGTGATAGAGAGGTTATTGCATTTCTGTTGCCATAAGCAGTGTTAAATTCCAACTGAATGAGTTTATTTTTTTAACAAATGTCACTAAGGCCTGGAAGTTTTCTGCATGCTGCCTGGTACCAGTCAAGGTTCTGCACTGGTAGCAATCTTAAAGCCAAAAGTCACTCATAAACCCACACAAGCCATGCTCATAAAAACTGTCATCTTGGACATTAATGAGCAGTATTAAACCTACCCAAGCTTTTTGCTCTTTTTTAAAAATTCTTTCCTCTATCTGCTTTGAGAAAATAGAGAATGTCTATCAGGCAGAGAAATGTGTAAATGCTTTCACAGACGAGCTAGCACGCGTTCACGTGCACACACAGTGTGAAGCCCTCCTGAGATTTGAATGGATCCAGCAGACTGAAAAGGAAAGAAAACATTGCACTGGCTACAGGGGGACATCATTGGGCAATTTGGACCACATCATGATTTAGAGTCCCCGGCCTGTCATTAATCTTCACCAATTTATATAGCAAGATCCAAACCAGTTGCAGATATGTGTTGTGCTTTGGCTGAATGACAGGCATTCCATGGAGCTTTGATATGTATCTTGTGGGTTTGTTTTCTGCATCACACATTCATAAAGTCCACTGTGACATGACTGAAGTTAAGCGGTTTGAGACCCAAATTGGGGAAAAAAACTGAAGCAATTTAAAGGATAGATATTCATAATTTCAAATGGTTTAATGCAAACTCCACCCTACAAAAGATGCCCTATCCTGCTCTGTGATTTATATTTTTGCCTGTCTGTGTTGAACAAAGATTACAGCTGGCGGACATGTTACTCTGGGCTGAACTTCCTGCTCCAGATTTGCAGATTGTGCAAAGAAGACTTCAAACAACCCTGTAGTTTAAGATTGTATTCCCTTTCACATTATGCACTTAAGGAGAAGAGTTTCTAGTGTAAAACCCTCAGTGTTAATATAATGAATGATAAATGCTGCAACTCAAGGGATTTTCACACACTTTGGATTCTAGTGTGCTGACATCTACTCGAGGGCATCTCTAGAGCCTGTGCTACTGATCAGCTGCAAGGACAAGACCATGAGCTTCACAGGCTCCTTGTAAATCCATCTGTGTGGTCACTCCAGTCTGTTAAGTTCATAAGTTAAGTTCATATTGGAAGTGTCTACTTATCTAAAGGGTCATCACATGGGGAACACCCAGATTTCTGCTTTTTGAGCTCCGCAGTGCAGCCCCCCGTCCTCTCCTCTCTGGTGGAAACATTTACCGTCACCATTTCAAACAGATACATTTTTCAAATCAAACACCGCCTGACTGAACATCTGTTTTTGGAAACTCAATAAACATTGTAATCACCGCATTGTTGTGATCTTTTAGCCGCCTACAGGAAAACAGGAAAGCACTCTGTTCCCTGATCCGAGTCCTTGTGTTTCAGTCGTATAAAATATGTTTTCCATCACCAGTCTGTGTTGCTCATTCACCCTGATGTCTCTTTCTTTTGCCCCTCCAGATGACGCTAATGTTGTGAGCGAGAGCACAGAAATTGTGGATGTGAGTCCCTCCATCACTACAAACATCATAGGTCAGAAGACAGACGAGAGTGCAGATATGTGCGAACGCTCCTGTGAGGAACTTAGCACCATGTTCCAGGAGCTCAAAGGCCTACGTGTTGTCGTCAGTAACCTTATTGATGGCTTGCAAAAAGTGGTAAGTAGTAGAAGTGACATAGTGTAGATCAACATATTCCTGACGTGTGTGTGTCCCTTGAGTGTTGAGAGTTGAGTGAAACTGCCTGTTTCACTCAACTTTACAGGCCAATTTCAGTGATGAATGTGAAAGCGCCAAAATCTGTCATTGTATGAGGGAAGAAAATCAACATTTTAGAGAAAATTGACATTTTGGGAAAATAAATTATCCAATCCTCAGCGTGGCAGCCAGGAAGTAAGAGGTTTGAATTAGGTTACTAGGTAGCCTATATTGGTTTGAAAGCAAACAGTAAGTAGCCACAGGACTGTTTATAGAGTCGCCTGTGATGGCTGAACCCGTTTGACTCCTGCTATCTGTGGCAGCGTGAGTCAGACAGATTTTATGATACATGTTACATGTGGATATAGGAAGTGTTCCCCTGGCAGCGATGGGGTCCAGTCTAATGTCTGGCTGTGTTTAAACAGCCCATGTGTTTCCTCTGGGAGCCTCCCAGCAATAAGAGTCTGGGCATGAACCTTGGGAAAAAAAAAAAAAGGCTGGGATGAGAAGGGTCCCTGAGGCTCTTCCAGACCGAGTGGTGTCTTAGATTCTAGTGCTGCACACTGCTGCCTCTCTTTTCCAAACGGGAGGATGCACACACACACACACACACACACACTCACACACACAAACCTTTGGCAGTAGTTTATTGACTGACAGCTCCCAAGTGTTCAGGAGTCCAGCCAATGATCCCCTGGTCTCCAATTGGGTTGGAGGTTACAAAGTGCAAAACTAAGCAGCACTTTTCAATGGGTTATTTTCCTAGAAACATTAGAAAAACAAAGAAATTTATTGTTTGCAATCTGCATTAATGAGAGACACATTTTGAACATTTTACAAGGAATCTCATCAATACAATGGAGTAGCTTTTTTGAGTTAATTTAAAAATCATTCATTCTTGCTTCTGGTCTGTTTAAGTTTTCTCTGAGCCTCTTTTCCCTCATGAGGCAATCTGAAAAACAGACGTCTCAAAATGATATGGTGTCCTCCTCAGAGCATCACTGAACTGTGGAGGGATATACTGTATGTTGGTAGGATAGGTTCATTGAATGGGTGACAGGATACTACATTTGCCCTTTAATCATTATGATATGTTTAGTGGTGGTTGTGTTTCTCAGAGAGTAATATTTACTTTGCTGGTTTTCAACATAAGTAGTCTTACTTCTATATCAATAATATTTAAGTGAGTAGCAGTACTTCTTCTGGAGCAGGATATACTATTCCTCTTTCCACCTGGTGAAAAGTAACCTCTCATGTGCTCTCTTAAAAGAATCAGCTTGTCAGTAGGTGTTTACCTTCACATGCTTAATGGAATGCAGTGTACCTTTATCATGAGTGTGTCCTAATCACTTCTGACTGATCTCCTTTCTGACTGAAAATCTGTCTGTTGTTGTATGTTCAGACAGAGGAGAACACAGTCATGAAGGAGGCCCTTGGGAGGATGAAGAACTCTAAAGAGAAAAACATGTGCTGGCAGGATGGCCGCCTGTTTGACGATAAAGAAGACTGGGTTGTAGACAGCTGCACCAAATGTACCTGCCAGGTAGTGCCAAGTCATGTGGGAATATGTACAGATTTACTGTTGATGTCTATGACCTTGATATATCTCTAATATTCATTGATGGCAGGAGTCCAAGATCGTGTGCCACCAAATTACATGCCCCCCAGTGGCCTGTGCCAGTCCCTCATTTGTCGACGGCGAGTGTTGCCCCATGTGTATGTGTAAGTAGTCAGAACCTCCTATTATCCAATGCACCCAGCATGTAAACGCAATTATAAACACACTCAGTTTTATGCTTGCATGCTATTTTAAATAAATGGGTCAATATGCCATAAAAACAATATTCCACACATATTAAATTTTAATACCACAGGACTGTTGCTGCCAGTTTGTCTTTGTGAGTGAACCACATATTTATTGGTCAAAATATAAGGCACTCAGAATGGCTACTGTGGGTTTTTTCAGGTGAGGCCATGTGATAAACAGGCTGACGTAAAAAATTAAAACAAAACAGTGCAGACATGATCTTTTGCTAGTACTTTTATTATTCTGTGTTAACATTCAGTAGATACAAGGGGAAAAAAGGAACAAAATGTTGAATTTGTGCTTTTTCTTCTTCTAGCTAAAGACAGTGATGATGGCTGGTCCCCGTGGTCAGAGTGGACAGAGTGCACAGTCACCTGCGGGATTGGAACTCAACAGAGGGGTCGCTCATGTGATGCGACCAGTAACCCGTGCACCGGACCTTCTATCCAGACCCGCAAGTGCAGCCTGGGCAAATGCGACAGCCGTGGTGCGGATATTTTTTTTAATAGTTTACCTCCTGTCACTCAGTTTTCATTTAAATATATGGCATCCAATAGTATCCACCTTTAGTACTGTGATATTATCTTGATCAAAGTAAGCGTCTGCCATTGTCACAACTACACAATAATCTAAAACAAACAACAGTATGATATATGGGAGGGAGGCACATGATGGAACTGTGGAAAAACTCAGCAGTGAGTTATGAGATGAGATCCTCCAAAGTAACTCCATAAATCTGTTGAAAATGGATCCATCTCAGTGAGAGTGAATCCCAGTGAAGAACTGGATCGCATGGTCGGGTTGCAGGGTGTGCCCAGTCAAAGTTAATTCCATATAAATCACTGGCTGAGAGGGTGTTCCACAGTGCAATGACTCACCACCGCCTGCCATGCAAAAATATAAAATATTCATGCATGTGATCATTAGATGTACTATATATGAGGTAGGGTGTCAGGAGATTTCTCTAGATCTGTGCTGGATGCCAAAACTGGTGAATTGGGTGTTTGATAAATTGTGGGATTAGCATGTGTTATTTCTTGCAGTTAACATTACACTGCATCTGTGTGAGTGACTGAATCAGTCTAACCGCTGGAGGATAGTTTACCCACAATGACATAAATACTGGCGCAAGCATCTTAGAACATCTTTGAAAGTGAGCCATTGTCGCCAGCATCACACAATGTTTACTTGTAGAAAATGCGGTGGCCATTTTTTTTAACTTTTGCAAATTATACATGTCTGTAACTATTTGACTGAGAGAAAATCTAGAGGATAATACATGACATGTGTTTTGGTGATCTCTGCCTGATATGTTTGATGTTTGATACCTAGTTCGCCAGGACGGAGGGTGGAGTTTGTGGTCGCCATGGTCATCCTGCTCAGTGACCTGTGGAGAAGGACAGATCACCAGGATACGACACTGCAATGCTCCCGTGCCACAGCTGGGGGGCAAAGACTGCGAGGGAAGTGGGAGAGAGACTCAGCGCTGCACTGCCAAGCCGTGTCCCAGTGAGTATTTCAGCCCATGAGGGGACGACTTAAAAGCAGCATCTCCATTACAGCAGCGTCTGTGTTGAACAACCAGACTTCCTCGTGCCTCATGGCTCCCCTGAGGCCACATTCCCCATGTGTTTTGGACTGGCCTCCTGTCTTTCAGGAAATGTTGACTCAAATCAGCTCAATATGTTTTCTCTTGTAGTATTAAGTTCCAGGCTTCTGACTCTCTGGCTACTTTTCACAGTTCTGACTTTAAATGTTGACATATTTTTATTTAGAAACGAAGAGTTTAAATATTTGTGAAATAAAATGCTTGACGTTAAAGATTAACTACTGAAAATCTATCTCCGTATCATTTTAGTTGATGGCGGTTGGGGTCCTTGGTCCCCATGGGCAACCTGTTCAGCAACATGCGGAGGGGGTGTCAAAAGTCGGGCGCGTGAGTGCAACAGCCCTGAACCTCAGCATGGCGGCAAGAAGTGTATCGGAGAGGCCAACGACAGTGACAGCTGTAACAAAAAAGACTGTCCTATTGGTGAGCACCGGTAACTTTACATGCAAGCAACAGGCTCTTTGAAGGATGGTAATGCCGGTCGGTCAGTCCCCCACTTTGTCTGACTGAAATATCTCACCAACAGACATTCATGCTCCCCAGAGGGTGAATCCTACTGACTTTGGTGATCCTATGACTTTTCCTCTAGTGCCACAATGAGGTTGACATTGTGGTTTTGAGTCAAAATCGTAAACCAAATAACTACAAAACTAATATTATACAAAGAAGCAAATATTAGCATGCTAACACACTAAACACGCTGAACATGGTCATTATTATACCTGCTAAACACCAGGTTAGCATTGTCATTGTGAGCATTTTAGCATGCTAACGTTCGCATTAAGCCCAAATCACCACTGGGCCTAAGCAGCATAGCTAGCATGGCTGTAGACTCTTACTCTTGTTACTTTACGATTATAACTTGAAGAATACATTATTACATATTTTTGACTGAATGACGATTTCAAAGGGTTAGTTCACACAAACTATTAAAAAAATATCTCATACTCACTGCGTAAGTAACGGGGGGCACTGTTTCTGGAAAGAGTTGTTGTTGATGAATATTTTAAACTTAATTTTTCAATGCCGTGAGCAACACAGACTAAAACCAATACCATTTACTGCTACTGGGGTGGAAGCAAAAATTCAAAACCTGGGCAAATAAAACTTTAGGCATAGCTTGATACAGCTAGAGAAAATATGTTTTTGTAATTTGGGTGAACTAACCCTTTAAAGTCTGGATTGTTTATGCAGAGTATGCCCTAGCTGGTGGGATAAAGTTTAGATAAAAAACATTACAAATTAAAGTTTTAAATCATTTGGAGATATGTCCGGCGATGTTTAAATCATCTAAATCCCTTGCAGATGGCTGTCTGTCTAACCCATGCTTTGGGGGAGTGGATTGCAACAGCTCTCCAGATGGATCCTGGGAGTGTGGCCCATGCCCTGCTGGTTTCCGTGGAAATGGTACCCACTGTGAAGACATTAATGAGGTTAAAGTTTCTGTTTTTCATATGTGCATAAACCAGAGTATTTAAGCCAGTGTTTTTAAGACTTCATTCATGTAATTATTTGTTTACATTTTACTGATGCTTTTCTTTCCCTCCTCCAGTGTGATATGGTGTCTGATGTTTGCTACAAAGTAAGTGGAACGCAGCGCTGCGTCAACACCGATCCAGGTTTCCACTGTCTGCCCTGTCCGAAGCGCTACAAGGGCACCCAGCCTTTTGGTATGGGTGTGGATGCTGCCAAGAAGAACAAACAGGTGAGTTGAAGTTCCTCCCATTCACCGACAATAACAGACTATTGATTGGATGGCATTCAGACAGGGGGAGCTTTAGTGTGAGGGAGTGAAAACAAAATGCGGTAAAGGAAAGGATACAATGTGGGCCTTAGCTCCAGGCAGATTTTCAAAAGTAGATTTTTGTATATCAGAGCCAAATTTATGAATGATGGTAGCAGCAGCTTCGAGGATTGCAGTGAGTGTTTACACAATGTTGGAGGGGAGGCCCTGGGCCACCATATATGAATTTGACTCACCTTGACCCAGAATCGGCAAGCAGAAAGAGAGGAAGGAGAGTTGAGCAACTCTTAACAACAAACACGTGCTCGACATCTCTGGTACTTTCATTGTAAGATCAGAGGCAGATCGGAACAGTTCTTTATACTTTATTTTTACTGTAGATGGATCAGTGCTTTTATTCAGGCAAAATTATGTGAAGCTTTTTTCTTAGCTTTGGCTCTGCCCACTAGATCTTTAAAACAGCCAAGTATTTCCACTTTGCACTCCTGCCATAACTGCTACATTTCAGCTATATCACAGGTAATATTACAGTCATATATGTCATATTAATTACTTGATTGGAACACACTCTTCTGCTCCCTTGTGATCACTGAATTCACAGAGTCCCTGGAAAACTGAAAAACTTGCCATGCCACTCTGACCGGCACTTGCATAACATCCCTTGTGGACCATTTTGTGACTCTTTGGCCCCTGCAGCTGCTTGTCTTTGATATGATGCCCCAATTTCACTAATTGATTTGGGAAAAAGGGAATTGTCTCATTGCTGGCATTTCACAGTTTTGATCAAAGGCCTGTTCTTGCTGTCACTTTCTGCTCTATGAGCTCATGGCGTGGCATCCAAACTGGAGTTATGTTCATCCTCTGGTAATGAGTGGCAGCTGTGAATACCTTGTGCTGCAATAAAGGGGCAACAGTTGGTCGTAGTGGGATGTATGATGCATTAAGTGGGATTTCATAAAATCAACTGTGCCCAGATGTGCCCCTCACTTTGGGTTTGTCTAAAATCTCTCCTTTAACCCTTCGGTTTGATTTGGAGTAGCCCTCAGTTTGGAGTGGCCTTCCAAAAAGAAAGCTACAAAGAGTAGTTGTAAAGTAAGTATTCTTAACATGAACATGTCATCAGAGGCTGACAACAAAATGGAAACCATGTAAAAAGACTGATGACAAGGGCATGGAGGGCCATCTTTTTTCTTTTTCAGGCAGATCACTTCCAGTGCCCTTGATGTTGGATGTATAATACAGTTCCACCTGCCCTGTTTTTTTCTTTAGGTGTGTGAGCCAGAGAACCCATGCAAGGACAAGACCCACAACTGTCACAAATATGCCGAATGCATCTACATCAGCCACTTCAGTGACCCTATGTACAAGTGTGAGTGTAGGACCGGTTATGCTGGAGATGGTTTCATTTGTGGGGAAGACTCAGACTTGGATGGCTGGCCCAATCAGAATCTTGTGTGTGGTGCCAATGCCACTTATCACTGCAAGAAGGTATTTCATTGAACTTCATCACTTTATTTGATGTAGCCTATACTGCAGTGATTCTAAACTATTGTATCTGTAAAACTTCTAAACTTCCCACTACTATTTCAGGATAACTGTCCTAACCTTCCCAACTCTGGACAAGAAGACCTTGACAAAGACGGTCAAGGAGATGCTTGTGACAAGGATGACGACAGTGATGGAATTCTAGATGAGAGGGTACGAGAGATTACGAGAACACATGGACACCTTTTATTCTATGATCAGATTCATGATACTAGAAGAACTCTCTAACAACCGTATACTTTCCGCCACAGGACAACTGTCCCCTCCTTTACAATCCTCGCCAGTTTGACTTTGACAAGGATGAAGTTGGCGATCGCTGCGACAACTGTCCCTATGAGCACAACCCTGCTCAAATAGACACCGACCATAATGGAGAAGGGGACGTCTGTGCAGTGGACATTGATGGAGATGGTAAAATAACCAAACCTAAACAGATAACATACTTATCAGTCCACCTAGGGCAGTTAATTATTATATTTATACCTTAAATTAATAAGAAAAGGTCATCAACTGCCCTTTTTCCTCAGATATTCTGAATGAGAACGACAACTGCCCCTATGTGTACAACACTGACCAGAAGGACACTGACATGGATGGAGTTGGCGACCAGTGTGACAACTGTCCATTGCTGCACAACCCTGACCAGGTACTGAACCACACTGCATATAATGACACTTTCCAGTGCAAAGGTAGATACAGGAAGTGTTAATATTGTTAACCTCTGTCTGTATTTATCCAACAGACTGACGTAGACAATGACCTGGTTGGAGATCAGTGTGACAATAACCAGGACATCGATGAAGACGGCCATCAGAACAACCTGGACAACTGTCCCTATGTGGCCAACGCCAACCAGGCTGACCATGACAAGGATGGCAAAGGAGATGCGTGTGACTATGATGATGATGGTGATGGTATACCTGACGACAAGGACAACTGCAGACTGACACCCAACGCAGACCAGCTGAACTCTGATGGTGAGGATGTAACATGCAAAGAGTTTAAAGGTTGCAGCACCGGGTGCATGCAGGTGCTTTTGAAACATGTGTAAATCCAGCTGTTGATGTTATGTTATTTGCCCAGTGGTATACGGACTGGTTGATGCAATAATGCAGAAATTGTCCCACTCACCTACAAATGACTTCTGTTAACATTTGCTTAAGTCAAATGACTCCAATGTCAAAGGAAGTTAACTTCTCAGACTAAGATTCAAGTTGCAGTAGCATCCTTTTTTCTGCGTGCTGTCTAGCAAAGACTAGCGAACTAACCAGCCAAGAATAAAATTAGGCATGAATTTTAGCATTTCATAACACTGATTTTTGTGATTATGTAGAATTATAATATTTGCAGACTTGAAAGGTGTGAAGCTGTAATTTTTTACTGGCCAGTTTTTAATGCAATGTTTATGGAAAACAACAGATTTTGTACTTTGCAGTGAATGTGTAATTTGTAGTGAGGTTTTCAGTACACAGTTTTGAAGTACACAAAAACTAGAAAATAACAGGAGTAAACATTATTTGTTGCTTTCTTCCAAATATCATATAGTAAGTAATGACATGGTACTTGTACATAAAGATACAGTGTTGAGATTGAAAGTTCATTCTTGACATTGAAAACAACAGTTGACGAAATAATCTCACCACAAGGTCCACTCAGTTGGAGCTTTCGATTGTATCATGAGCTTCCGTGGCAGATGGCGTTGCCCAGTTGTCATGGAATTGAATATTTCTGAGCACTGAAAGGACTTCTTGTCCATGTTGGCTTAAAATTCAAGATTGAGAGTTCATTCTTGACCTTGGACTCTCACTTGACAAAATAATCTCACCATTCATTTATTAATTATCGTTTAATTACCATAAATTAATTATCACCATTAATCTCACATGACCAGTTTAAGACACATGCCAGCACACATTAAGTTAAATATAATTTGTGAGAGACTTACTGAGACTGTAGCTGTACTTGTCAGTCTGGGAATTGATCAACTATAGCTAGATTTATAGCTTGTATAATGGCCCAGTTTGTCTGTTTGCTTAAATAGTCTCCCTCCCATGGACTCCATGCATTCAGACTTTGCACTCATTACTCAGTGATGTTCACATTTTGCTTCAGCATGCCTTTTCCCAGATGTTTTCACAGTAAGCAATTAGCTTCGCTGCAGCAGGTGTGAAATATGGTGGCTGTGGAAAGAGTCAATGACTGGGTTGGCATGGGTGATGTCATTTTGCATGACTTCAGTGAGCCGCCCAGGAGGGCGCACACCAGGCTGTGAAGTTTTTATTTCCTTTAGGCTTTGCTCGTGATTAATCCACAGTGCTCAATTTAAGCAGGGTTACCTGGAGTTTGTACAGCTGTCTGTAACTGGAAACAGACCGTGACGGAGGAAGGCCCTGGACACTGACGCTTTCACTTTCTTCGCTGCTCGTCAGATAGTGTTTATTTGATAGAATCGTTTTAGCCCCTTGTGAAATAACAAAGATGATGACAGAAAGCAGCTAGCTACTTCCAGGCAGTGGCCTTCATTAGCCACTGGCGTCCTTTCCACTGTGAGCTCCTGGCTTGCAGTCTGGCTCTAATAGACTTCAGGCTTCAGATCGTTACAAGTATCAGTGGAAGTTGTCACAGCATGAAAAGATGGCTGATTTTCCTCAGTGGACTTGGCAAAGGTATTAAAGCCAGTTTCCTGGGAGGAATTGCTATTTTCCCCATTCATTTTTAATATTTACTTGGAGGAGTTCCTCAACACTCACTGCAGTATTATGACACTCACATTAGCTGCCATAGAATTTTTTCCAACCTGTGGTAAAATAGGAAAAAATTTAGTTTATACCATGCATGTCCAATTTAAATTAGGTCAAACCTTTTTATTTGATGTCTTTTTTTAAAGGTGATGGAAGAGGGGATGCCTGCAAAGATGACTTTGACAACGACAATATCCCAGACATTCTTGATGTGTGTCCGGAGAACAGCGCCATCAGTGTCACGGACTTCAGGAAGTTCCAGATGGTCCACTTGGATCCTAAGGGAACCACTCAAATTGATCCCAACTGGGTGGTCAGACACCAGGGCAAAGAGCTGGTTCAGACTGCCAACTCTGACCCAGGCATTGCAGTAGGTGAGCAGCACACATATGTTTACTCTCAAACAACCATTTCATGTTGATTTGCTGCTCAAACTTCATTAGACTGCACAGAGCCCTAATATTTAGCATTGTGTTTCTCTCACACCATCACAGGTTTTGATGAGTTCAATGCTGTGGACTTCAGTGGAACAATGTACGTGAACACGGACAGAGATGATGACTATGCAGGCTTTGTGTTCGGCTACCAGTCCAGTGGGCGCTTTTATGTAGTGATGTGGAAGCAGATCACACAGACTTACTGGGAGGACAAGCCCTCTAAGGCGTTTGGCATCTCGGGTGTTTCACTCAAAGTCGTCAACTCGACCACTGGCACTGGCGAAAACCTCAGGAATGCTTTGTGGCACACGGGCAACACTCCCGGACAGGTGGGCTGCAGTCTAAATGCTGTTTGATCTGTTTTAAAAGCTGTATCAGTCTTAAGTGTTGTTAACTATTTTGCATAGGTGCGCACTCTCTGGCATGACCCCAAAAACATTGGTTGGAAGGATTACACAGCCTACAGGTGGCATCTCATCCACAGACCAAAGACTGGTTTTATAAGGTAAGAAATAAAGTTGACCAGAACAGGAAAACTTATAGTTTTTCTGTCTCAATAATAATAATAATAATAACGTTGATTGTAGAACTCCAAAGAGTCTCTCTACTGCAGTTTTTCCATCACATGGCCTTTTAGTGCATTACAGAAAAGAGTGGCAAGATGTGATATAGCAAGAACAGAGAAACTGAGGAACACGAACAAGGTCACCAGTGACAACAAGAAAGAAGTTTACAAAAAGCAATTGGTGAAACTTGGTTGGTAGAAACACATTTCTGTAAGTAAAGGTGATAAATGTATATTAGGGGGTTGGAGATTGAGGTACAGATAACCAGTTGGCCTGTGCATTAGTAAGCATCCTAATCTGAACACATTAAGACGTTCATGTTTGCCTTTGTATTTTGCAGGGTTGTGGTCTATGAAGGTAAACAGATCATGGCCGACTCAGGACCAGTTTATGACAAGACATTTGCCGGAGGAAGGTTAGGCTTGTTTGTCTTCTCGCAAGAGCTGGTGTTCTTCTCCGACCTCAAGTATGAGTGCAGAGGTTAGTACAAACACTTTCATTACTTTAAAGTTTTAACCATAACCATATAGGTTTCTGTTTTAGCATAGAAATAATAACGTGTGTGTATATGTGTGTGCATGTATGATTTTCAATTTCAAAAGCAGAAACTTCAGAAACATGCAACAACTAAGACACTTATATGTGCTAGACCCCATGCACCCACGTTTTTGCTGTTTTTCAAGTCGAAATAAATGATTTGTAACTGTCGGATATTGCAACCAAACCCAAGGAAAGTCCACTGAATGCTTTTGTTTCAACTGTCCGATGCCAAAAATGATCCGTAATTAATAGCATTGAAGGATTCACAATGCAATACCCACATTTGTCCATGTGGGGAGCTGTTCATGGCTCAATTAATTCCTTAGAGTTTGAGTGCGTTAATGAATATGGTTAAATTATAAATGAGGACATTACAAACTATTTTATGGGGTTGGGAAGCTAGGTGAAACTTTTCTGTCACTGAGGCAGGGGTTAACTATTTTTGTAATGAACGCAGATATACTTTAAATAGAAATATTGTCCCAGGTATCAAGTTCTTGAACAAAATAAATGTCGTGTGTCATAAGTGTGATGCAGCCATTATTTACAAGAACATGAACACGGAAGGGTTTAGTCTTTAAGGATTCATGGGTAACAGGGGTTAGTTATGTAGGATCTTTTTGGTCCAGGCTCACTGCAGTAAGTATGTGCATTTGTGTTTGTGTGTATACTGTATGTATGTGTATGTGCAGTATATGTGTATGTAATGGGGCACATATATGGTCCACACATGTCAATATGTGTACAGTACACAGATCAGAAGGTGGGGGAGAAAATCTTCTCCATGTTTGAGTAATGTGAGTAAAGTCTTTAAACCTTCAACATCTTTTTCAAACCTCAGATAAGCCGGAGTTGCCAACAGTGTTCACAAGGTAATGATGAGAGCGGTTATGTGTTGAGTGTTGGCTGAAGCAAGAAAAAGAGTCACGCTATGTTTCTGCTTGTCAGCTTGCCCATGTACAATGCCCCAGATGCATTGTGAAAGACCTTGTGTGTTGGTCCAAGGACTTCAGATCTTCTGTTAAGTGCTAAACAGTGGAAAATGAGCCTGCAGCCTTTTCACAATCGCAGCCACGTTACTGAAGACACGCTTTTTGACGCACACAGTGCACATGTTGTTGCTGCGCTCTGGCACTCTGACTGTGTGAATCTCGTTGAGTGTCCTAGTTTTGATTATAAATGTGGCAGTAATGGAAGCTATTTTCTCAATCTTTCCACAGATAACTGAATCAAGTCTGATAGAAAAACATCAGAAGGCAAAAGACAAGAATCTCTCAAAGTAAACATCACGTCATCGCTAAATCCATTTCAACGTAAATGGGGCTTTCCATACTTTTCCGTGTTTTGCCTGGATCCATCCACTGGAGAGGAAACCATGGCCAATTTCAGTTTTCCTGTTGACTTATATACATTTCCTCAAGCTGGGAAAGAAAAACTGAGAGAGTGGACGAGTTTTAAAAAAAGCCTTGGCAGATTATGTTATTATAACTAGTGTACCTATGTCTACATTTTAAAGGATTCATTGTACAACCACTTACATGCTGTATGTGCTTTCCTACAGTTTCTTACTTTCTACCACTTGTAAGTGACTCGGTTGTTCTCTATTTTTAATACGTTTCTGTCTGTTTGGAATTAAGAGGCTCATTCATGGTTTCTGTTTTGCCGAACACCTGATCATAAAGTGTCTGACAAACATAAACTGTAACCAAAGCGTAATCATTTAGCTGTCTCAAGTCCCTTACTATTTCTCCTCATTCTTTTCATCCGGAATGTGTTTTGTTTTTCTTATGGAGAACTTGAGTGAACAATTTAAGTAAGCCAATTTAGTAAGTGCCAAAGATGTTTATACTAAGTCTGTATTATAATTCCTTTTGTAAATTATTTATGCTCTGCTTGTTTTGTTTGTTTGCATTTTTTGCTAGAGTTTGTAAATAATAATTTATTTGTTTACACTGACAAAACGCATAATTGAATATCACAAATGTCAAGATAACACATTATAGTATTGCAAGATTTTTAGTGTTGTCATGCATTTCCTTTACCTGTTAGTTTTTTAAATCGTTCAGATAAACTGTAGCGTAAAGCTTTGAAAAGGACAAGCATCAGCTGCTCTTAAGTAATCACACACATAAACACAGCATGTGTTTATGATAGTGATAGTGCCTGCCAAAGAAAGTTCATTCTGGTAGTATGTGTATGTTAAAAAAAAAGCCACTGTGTTTGTTTTCTTAGCTGTCCAGACAGGGCGTCATTGTCCTCAAAGTGAAATATCACTTTGTACATGTGAAACATTTTTCAGTGCTCATACTCTACATCTATAGGAGCTTATAAATGGTCCATCACCAAAATTGGCTGCAAATTGAGCTCCTGGCACTGTAGCAAGCACTCTTTTCTTACATGATATTGAAACGCTTTTTATCTTTCACGTGTCTACAAAAAAAAAGGAAGTAGATAAAGGTAATGAGTTTAAAGTGAAGTGAAATAAATAGAATTGCAGTTTGAGTGCCAGACTGTATCAAGCACCAAGTGACATATCACATCAACAACATAGAGTCTGAGGTACAGTCAGTCATTATGGGTGATGGAGTCATGGAGATCAAATACAGTGAAAACATTTTATTCAAACATTATTTTCATTAATATGTTAGTCATAAATCACTTATTGATGTTGTGAAACTTTGGTTGAAAAGGAATCCCAATGAAGGAGTGACTGTGTGACTGTATAGTGTGGATTGAGGACTTGTTAGTGTACAACCTTGTTGTCGTTAGTTTGTATAGCATTCGTGTTCTTCCATGTTTGGTTTCCATCTTGTTCATTTTGTTGAGAGTTTGCAATGCACAAAATGTAAATTGTTTTGTATACTTGTGTTGTTAGATATACATTTTCTACAAACATTAGTGTAAGATTGTTCTGTTTCATAAATAAATCACATGTACATCATTTTGTTGATTATATACATGAGGATTGATAGGTATCCCATTATAATTACTATAAAAATAATGCCGTTTAACTACAATATTACAGTATGAAATACTAGCTAAAATACATTTTAAAGGATAAGGCTTGTGTTCGTTCATATTTTTGTTATTGGCAACAAATCCCATGAAAAGACCTTTACACAGTCTTCTTTCTGACTTCCCTATCTTATATGTGGCTTTCAGCCCCAAACACATCATCTTCCTACTGAAGAGTAAATCTTTAAATACCTAGGCCTCATTTACGTAATCAGCTGGACACTGTAGATTTTAGCAAATGTTCCTCAAACAGGAGTAAATTGTACATTTGTTGGGAACTTTTTTTAGTGGAGAATTAATACAAATTTGGTACATGATAGTATTTTCAGCCGCAGGACAGTATTTGTCAGATTGACTCAAAATACACTACAGTTTAATGGAAGTAAATATGTGTCACCAGATTCTGAAATTTTAAAGCCATTGAATTTCTAGCATTGACATTTTTTTGCATTGAAATTATGTATCTGAATTTGTTGCCTCTGAATTTAACTCATTTTCACTTTTATTTTTTGATAGGCAAACATACATATACAATGAAAATGCTTCCTCAGTGTCTAGATTATGAAGTGAAGAAATGCTAGCAATGTAATTTCAATTCAAAGAAAGGTGTGTTCAAACACATGGTTAATTTAACTATTTATGTCACTCATATTTTCTTTTCAAATTTGTCCATATATTGTCCTTTGTAAGGCTTATCAAGCATACCAAGTTTGTCTGATCCATGTCTGGATGGACTAACGTGCAACAATAAATGAGAGAATATGAACAGTCAATTTCCTGTAAAAACCTCCCCTTTTCAGTTTAACAGAAAGTCAAGTCAACCTCTCAAGTCCAATTCCTCAAATACCCTTCATAGTAAAATAAAAGATAGAAAATGTGCATTACCTCAGCAGAGGTCTTTGTGATACTGAGTTTGCAGAATCTTATGGTTCAGAGAGATGAAAAGGTTTTGTCTGTGGTTTTGCACCAGACCATATGTCTCACAGTGTGGAAACCAGGGAATGAAGGGGTTAAGTAAATGATGGTGAGGCCAGGAAAAAAATGCGCTATTAGGGAAAATGGGGAAGTCAAAACCTTGCTCTTGTAGCTCTGTGGCAGAGATGTTTGGGTTGAGGCTCTTGGAATAGTCCACGTGGCACACACCAAAGACTGGCTATATGGGCCTGGCACTGGTGGCTGGTTTCAAGCCCAGAGCACGTTCCAGGGTGGTTCATACAGCTTTGCCAGAGGATGTCAATGTGTGACACAGTAAACCAGCATTTTCTGCTGAGGCAAGTATTTAACAACCAGCAAGCATTTTAAAAGGATGAATAACCTCAAGTAAACTGGCTGCAATTAACTGAAAAGGTCACTTTCACGAGTTTTTAAGAAAAAGTGTCACAAGGTGAGCGGTTTGGACTGACACCAAGGATGAGATCATCATTGCTGAACGAGTTGTTGATATGTATTTATCTTGTAGGTACGGATGTGGAGCTTGGCACCAGATTGTCAGTTTTAACAGCAGAGAGAGATACACAGAAAGCTGAGGGTGAATAGGGAAGCCTCTTATTCAAACACAAGTTTAAAAGGAGAACTGCTCTGTGTGTGATGTTCCCCTTCAGTCACAGTTGTGTGAAATACCAGCCAGTCTAATGTTGGGCTACTGTAACTATAGACAATATTCGACTTGCTGACTGTCTCCACTCTATACCAACTCCACTTCCTCCTCACTCTTTCCTCTTGCTCCTCAATCCTTGCCCATTGTTCAGATAATCTGCTAATGTGACTGTATAAAAATGTAATACTCTCGTGATGCTAGACAGACACAAATGAGCCCCAAAAATGGGGGAAAGATAAACTCAGAACCTGCGGTATTTTAAGAAACCCGCACAATGTCTGAATATGTCGGAATCAAATGAACGGCTTTTAGAAAATATGAGCGCTCATCGACAAAAGTCACTGCTGATAGACAGCCAAAAATATCTATCCAAATGTTAATTTCATCTGGTCCAAAAATCTTATTTTGCTTAGAACATAAAGAAATCTGCCAGAAGCTTACATAATTTCATCACTTTCCGACATAAATCAATGTCTTTTTTAAAGACATTGGGTTGATTGACCTTATTTTCTTATTTCAAAATATTCATTTATTTTTCTGCAAATAAATTGTCTGTCAAAGGAATAGTTTAACATTTGGGGAAATACACTCTTGCCAAGAGTTAGATGAGAAGAATGATACCACTGTCATGTCTGTATGGTATGAAGCTGCAGCCAGTGGCCTGTTAGCCTAGCTTCGCACAACGAACAGCTAGCCTGCCTCTGTCCAAAGGTAACAATCTGTAATTCTGTCATTTCTGCACTTTGACATTCATGACATTTCTGAAACATTACAAAGGACTTATGAGAGACAAAAATCAAATCAAATCAGAAAACAAACCTCAACCTATGCTTAAACCCCTGCCACCCAGTCCGGTGTATCAACGGAAACATACAGTATATTTGATCAAAGAGCAATAGTAGCTTTGACTCCCGAGTAGCATGCATTTTCTTCCCGGAATCCAAGTGAAATCAGCATTTAGTGTTCCCACTGGCTCCTTTAATGAGAGAACCTATGTTGTTGCTGAACAAAGTGACTAAGGGGCTGCCAAGGGCAAGTGTGCTAGGAAAGAAGTGGGTCTGTCATTTGAAATAAAGTAAGTCATTTATTTCAGGGCATGAGTTCCTCTAGTCATTGGGAAAATATCCATGGTCCCTCTCTCTGCCAACCTTGGGGGCGCATACTCATTGCTCCCAGAAAACAGACGTGCCAGAAGTGTTGGGCTGCAAGCTGAAGTCCTGTAGCACAGGGGCTCCAAGCTGTCTGCATGAACCCAGCTCTTTGATTTTACTCATGGGTTTGAGATGCTTCATTTCAGATGCTTTCAAAGACTGACATCGAAGAGTGGTCAAGAAGCAAGAACTAAGAAGAAGTACAGGGAATTTTCAGAGGGAGGCTTATTTCTACTTAGGTCTTCATGGCACCAGTGTGAAAATGGGAACAGCTGCACTGGGTCTCATTAAATCAGGTTGTGAAGTCTTGGCCTGGCAGTAACCTTGCACAAAACAAAGCCAGACAGTGCAGATAGCTGCAGGCCCTCTAAAGTCTGATTTATCTGACTTACAAAATAAACTCAGATCAAATACAGCCCTCATATCTTTTGGAAAGCAGAGACAACCAAGATATCCCTTACTTCCCTTTGCCTTGAGATAAATCACCTTTCTATTGTTTTTAATGGTATAATCCAAGAATGCAAACGTCCATGAAATTGTTAAATATTTGACAATCTGTGTTGGCTGTGCATTGTGGTACTGGAGCCAAATCAACACAACAAAGTGTCACCAACGATGCTTTAATGTTGGGCTGGATGACTTCTGACTATTTTAACTTCTTAAAATTACCTGATAGGTGCTTGTTTGAGGAAATCTGAATGGTGAGCCCATCTGAAACAGTGCTGTTGAAGTGTCCTTGAGCAAGTCAACTGTCTGGGTCACATAAAGGTGAAAAAGAAACTGAACCATTCTTAAATGAGAAATAATTTCACCAGCATGCAGCAAATACAAAGATCACTCACATTTCGCTGTGCAGCTAAATACTACGTCTGAATGAGAGGTTGTGACAGACTCATAAGTTCCAGCTGGAAACCAGAAATGTATTCTTCCACGGTCAGTGATGGGTGCTGCAGTGTGTGCTGTCCACAGGAGGCATGTGGAGGAGTGTCAAAGCTTTTTGTCACACATTAACACTTTTACACATTCCTGACATCACATTACACTCCACCTGCACCTGAAATAACAGTGAAGTCAATTCTGCATGTTGCTGAATTTCTCACAAGGCTGCGCCTGTTTGCTGTAAACCAACAAAAATGAGAAAAATAAATCACTGGTGATCAGTGAATTTAGTCAGTAGCACTTTCCTTAGCTATTTAGCATTTATAATCAGCATATAAACACTTAATAAACTGTTTATAACAAACTATAATTTAGTTGTAATATATATAAGGACACATTTAAGTGTTAATTAATGTATTTGTCTTCTTATTAAGCATTGTAACTTGTGTATAAATAGTTAATGGATGCTTGACAGCCCAGTATAACATGAACATGAACAAATCCTTACAGTATGTTACAAAGCATTCATTAACGTCTACAAATCATTCACAGGTGGGTTTAATATATCTCATAAATGTGTTCAAAACTCAAGTCTTTATATATCAAATATAAAAAAATGTATTTATACATATAAATATATAAATACTTCATATTTCATATTCATGTTTTATATGACTACAACTGTGTTTTATCGTCAGTAATTCATTATGTGTTCATACACCAGGTACGCATGCTTCGTATGATGAGTTACTTATTACTTTTTTTACATATCCAGAAAATAATCCAACAGTAAACACAGTGACCCATATCTAATACAGACAACAAATCAAACATTTCAAAAATAAAAGAAATTTGACCCCAAAAGTGATTAGTCTATTAAAGCATTATACCAGTCCTGAATGGATGGAGCAACACTATTTCTCCATTTACAGAAACACTTTGGCAACAGCTACAAGTTGTATTCAGTATGGAGGCATATTATGTACACCATGTACATAATAGTGTCAGTAATAGTGACAGTGCAGCAGAGGCCTCGTGTGCAGGCCTGGTGGATCGACGCGAGCTCCCCTCCCTTTTTCACCAGTGGAAACAAGTGATCACACCATATCCTTTTACATCTCTGATGGGTTTTTCAGCCATGTTGCGCTCTGCTGTAATGGAACATCCACTCATGAAAATACACATGGCAAGCTGTTTGAAGATATCAGCCGTTCATTCCCCTTTTTCCTTTTTTTTTTTTTTTTTTTTGGTCATTTTCCCATTACAGAACTGCTGGAAAATCTTTCAGAGTTTTCCACTCTTCATGCAAAAGTAGTTTATTTGAATAATATTTGAAAATAAATGTGTTTTTTACACATTTCATAATTTTCTTCACCTAACAACATCTTTAAACTGGTATCTTAAGAAAAGTTTTGTTGTACTTTCAACTTACAATCGAAAGTAAAAAGTTTACATTTACCGTATATGACAGTTTTGTAATATTATTCTGAAGGAAAGTTTTTTGTTTATAACATATGATGAATTTCAGTGATACATTTGAGGAAATTAGCCAATATTGCTATTATAATGTTGGGTGGGAGGACATCAGGTCTGATTTTGCTGTGTGTGACTTTAATCTTAGCTCAAAAAGAAATGCAAAAAAAAAACGTCTGGAAACTTAATCAGTTTACCCTTCAAGTGATAAGAACGTAGACAGCAGTTAAATTGACGTTAACATTTTCCATGTGTCCTCAGTAATTTCAGTGACAACGCTTACTGTGTGTTGACTGATTGAAGTTGACTTATCTCAAAAGTGAGAAAATTTGAAATTGTAGCGGCTTTCAACATAAATAATTCATATTAGGAAGAATATGTGGTGAAGTCTTTGACTGTACTTTGCGCTGTGCCAGCATGCACCGCCTCCTCAGCTAAATGATATATATAGCCTGGTTGGTTGTAAAGTCAAGTCAAGTTTTTTATATGTTAACAGCAGCTCTGACTTTTTGGTTGTTTGGCTGCACACATGCTCAGAAGCACAGCTGTTGGCATTGTCTAAAACAAGGCAATGTCTGAATGTGTGTGATGAAAATCTTTCTAGGCACTCGTTTCTCTACCAAGCAGTTGGAATAGTCTTCACAAGTTGTTTGGAAAAAGCTTGATGGGCTTTTTATGCTTGGAGCAGTAAAAAAGGCCCTGATAACTTCAGTCATTTGTCAACACGCAGACACAGAGCTGTATCTGGTGGATGGTGGAGGTAGTTACTGAACCTACAGAGAATTATCCCCCGAATTTGCAGCCCTCCTCACCTTTACGGAGCTTTGTTTCAGCTCATTGTTTAGCTGTCTGTCCCGCAACTTTTACTTTTACAGCTTTGCAGGCAGACACAGTCCTTGACTAGCTGGTGAACATAGTTCATGAACACATTTAGCAGCTAAAGAGCCAGATATTTCCCTCAGCAGCTGGTAGAGACCACCAACAGAGCTAACAAAAATACAGTTTCCTAGTTACATATATGCATCATATTTCATTAGTAACTGTAGAATAAAAAAAAGACATGTAGGGGACTAAAAAGTACAATATCTGCCTCTGAAATGTTGTGGAGTGGAAGTATAAAGTGGCATAAAATGAAAATACTAAATAGTACAAGTACCTCAAAATTGTATAATATGTGAGTAAATGTAGTTATATTCCACCATTGGTCATTTTAACAAAAATCACAAATGATGAAATCATCAAATGCAGAAACACACATTATTTTGAAAAGGCAAGATAAGCCAAACGTGTGCTCTACAGCTCTCCTGCCACTGAGCAAACTAGTTCAAAGCAATGTGAATTTCCAGATAGGAAAATACAGAAACATCCATTTAACACTCACATATCTTCTGTTATCATCAACACAGGAGATTCTGTCTGGATTGACTTGAGTGTATATTTTCTGTACAATATTGTCTCTTTGCTAAATATTAATCACTTTAACAAGGGGAAACCTCTCCTGCTCCTTCATTGCCTTTGTAGTGCTGCAACTCTCACGTTCTGCACAGAGACAATGAAACATTAGAAATATCATGCTATTCCCATTTGGATACATTACACTAACAGCGCAAACTGTTGCTCCCACACATGTGCTGTGACCATCTGTTGAGTTCTGCACATGTGACCCAAGCATTCAAATCCCAATTCAGACATCTGTCAGAGGAGGCAGGAGTAAAAGTTGAAAAAGAGGACATGTAATTGCATAACCATGCAGTGTTTTAATCTTCTTCACCTTGGTGATGGCATTACATCAAATAACTTCCCCCAGGCCAGAGTCAGGCCTCATGCGTGGGCCCCGGAGAGCAGCAGAGCAGGTGTCTCCAGAAAATCTCCCAGTGTTTCAATGTCAGTTGGATGTGTAGATGGGCCTTCCGCATATATCAGGATCTCATTACTGGCTTACTGCATATATACACCGTGTCATATAAAGTTTAGACCCCAGGCTATGTTGTCACTTTTTCTGATTTGTACTTTTTTCCTATTTGTCCAAAAGCCTAATGCATGCATTCAGGACAAATATGAGCATATTATCTCCTTTCATAAGACTCCAACATGCAGTCATCCTAAATAACTTAATCAGATTTAGCGCCTTATTAACTGAAGCCTGTGCAAGACCTAAATGAATGCAGCTTTTTCCAGGTCAGATTTCTTCCTGATTTATTCAGATCATTTGCACAAATGTAGTCAGTCACAGTTTTCCAGTCAGAAAACCAACTAATGCAGCTGACTGTGCTCTCTGGTCAAATCATTTGCATGAGACTTGTAGTGCAGCTGCATGGCTATTCTCTTTACCTCACCCTTGCACAAATCAGTCTTTACTATCATCTGCATATCTGTTACTGAGCCACACGTTGTACTATAATGAATAAATTCACACATTACGAGAAATATGCACGTAGGCTTTCTCACAGTGAGACACAAAACCTCTGAGTGAAGGTTGAGAAACGTCCACCTTAAAGAGTTACACAGAGGGGTTGAATGAGTTTCGGGTAAAAGGAGTGAAAGCCAGTCACAGTCTATTGATGCAGAATGGCTCATAAATCACTCTTATGCAGTGATTTCACTTAATCCTCGGTGCATTCTTTATACAGCATGCTCATCCAAATCACCCCTGTGTTGCTGAGCCAAACGTGTACTTCTTTCTGGCTGAAAGCTGTTGGCTTTGGCCCGCTGCGTCACCCTGATAAAGTCCTTACTGAAAAATGTCAGCTGCAGCCACCGATTTTGATAAGAATAACTAATTAATTTCAATAAGTACATAAAGGAACAAGCATCAGCTATTAAAAATGTGTTCTGCGCTTCTAAAAGGGGGACAGCAGAGATAATTTCAAGATTTTAAGGCGGATGTTTTGGTGTTTAGTTGGCCAGCTTTCCCAAATGTCAAAGAAGCATGTAGTCCAGCTTCATTACATCTGGTCTTTAGTTTGATCTAGCTTTTCAAAATTATTTTTATAGCCTCTCTGCTTGATTTAGCAGTGCACAATAAATAAGAGTAGGGGGATGTCATGCAACAAATGCCAAGCGACATTACTCTTAGAAGGTATCCAATTGCCTGCTGTATCAAAGAAGGACCCTAGAAGGGCAACTTTAACAGTAACACATAACTCATTTAATGAAAGCTGACATTTCTTGGAACAGTGTAATTTCTTGTGGTGAGGTGCCCCCCCACCACATCTTTAAATTCAGTAACCTCATATCAACTGCACTTTTCCACTAAAGTCAGTCAGTGAAATGTGAATGAGACACTCTCCTTCCTGGCTACCCACCTTGGGTAGGAGGCACACTGATGGTTCATCTTCTCACTTTAACAACCAATTTCAAGACGTATGTTTTCACTGTCGTTCTCATGTACTTGCCTCTGCAAAAGTTGGGCTTTGGCTATGTCCTACAGTGTTTCAGCTTAGGCAATTCTTAGAGTCTATCTATAAGACAGTCATATATTGAATGGTTATTTCAGTTTATTTTGATTTCATGCATGTATTAGTTTTTGGTTGTTTTTTTTTTACATTGAGGCTACCAAACTGTTTATGACTGTGCAATAACTCCTCTCCTTAAAAACAAAAGTTTGAGACACACACTTAAAGTCCACGTCCACTCAAAAATGTGTTTTGCTTATTTTTACGTCACTAAATATTTGACCCTTTCTGTGCAGAATGATATATGTGCAGAGTTTGACACTTAAAGGCTGTTTACATACATTCATCTGCTGAAGGAGGACAGTTTCTCTTAAATCTGAGCTGAATACGTGTTCGTACGAGCATGATTTTCTGACTTCACGAACCAGTCTTGGTTTAAAATGCAACTTGTGTGCAAGTGTGATGTGGAAACTTGACACCTCCAGCACACGTATGCTGAGAAAGGAATTTTCAATAAAGTAGGAAACATGAGTTAAAAGGAGTAGATGTGCTTTTACTCATTTATAACTATAATTTATAACTGTCACATTTGTAAATGTCACATGTACGATCAGCATTGAGCTTGACTAAATAGGGTGATTGCTTTCAACTAATCTACACCAGTCTAATGAAGGTTGTCGTCAACTAGTTGCCTGAAAGTGAGTTGGATATACATCAATGTTGACTTTGGCTACTTTGTAAAGGTGCTGTGGGATTTAAAATAGATAACACATGTATTTAAACTCTGTTGTGTCTTGCACATAATATGCATACTTCTTTGTATATTTGAATTGGTATTTGAACATAAAGGGCTTCCTGAGTTACTTTACTGTATGTTAGGACCTCTTCAGACAGGCATGTACTCTCTTCAAGGTTATTTGGTCGTAAAGGACATGAGGGCTGAAGCATTATGGGACCTGTAAAAAGGTAGCTCAAAAACCCCCAAGGTGGAACCGTCACAAGACACGATTAACCTTCTTTTAGGGGTCTCTGCGTTGCAAAGAAAAATAATCAAATAGTGTTTGGTTTGGCATGGAGGTTCCATATAGATAACATATAACAACATGTTTTTTTGCAGACAAAACAGAAAATATGTGTGCACACAATAAAAAGTCAAACAAATTTGTTATTTACAGGAAAGAATTCTATTTATGTTTTTCTCATCTTAGAGAGCTATGATCAGTGCACCTTTACTTCCCTCTGGGGTTGGCAAGAGGAAATTGTCTGAGATAGCCTTTTTGGTCAAATTGAAGAAAACATTAAAAGTGAATTTCTTGGGTTTAACATCAGTAAGTAAAATAAATGAGCTGTTTCCACTTCTGCTCTATCTTACTTTCAGGTGAGGAATGATATTATTTTCTGTGAGAGGAGAAAGTCTATCTAACTCAGTGTTTCCATGAGCCAACTCATACAGATGTAATTATTAACTGTGAAAAACCTGATTGATGCCCAAGTGCTTGACTCACTTGGAATGTGACTTTTGTTGTGCCTCTTTAATTTTGGGAAGTGGATTATTTAGCCTGTTAAAGTTATTCGTGTTGCAAAGTCAATGGAGGAATCTTGCTTTTATCAAACTGGACTTTGCATCCAGAAAAGGAGTTTTATATAATAATTTAACAAGACAGGGAAAGCTTTCTTGGTTCTGTGCTACAAAATCCTAAAGTTTCACAAGTCAACAGCCTACATTTTATGGAAATGTGTAACAAATAATGTAGAAGACATCTGAAATATTTCAGATTTGATGCAGTCATTAAAACATGGCATTTTGGGTAACTTAGCCTGAGCACTGTCCATTACACAAGAGTGTAGAGCAAAAATGTAACTTCAAACCTGCTTGAGAGGAACTTTAAAGGGTCAACCAGTGTTTAACAGGTTAATGAGTCAGGTACTGAAGTGACTGTATGATGTCTTTTGTAGTTTTGGAGGGCATAGAGGTCATTAAGTACCAGCATCTAACTAAATTCTTTGTACAGTGTTTAATTTCAGTTACACCTCAACCTTACTGCTACTAAGAACCAACTCAAGTGATGCTGCCTAGATATTGACTGCATTCACTTTGGGGTCAACTGTTCCTTTAGGTAAAATCACTTTTTCTTACGTACATACAGTGGATTACCAGCAGGGGGTGCTGTCCACAAAGACTCAGCCATATTCACCAGTTTTCTGTAAAAATCCCCTGATGTAATGGCTACATGTTAAACAGAACGAAGACTGGGGAAGCTACTCTGTAACCGTGGTTACACTCAAACTCAGTCAAAATTAAACAAGGAAGTGACTTTATTGCACACACAGCAGTTACTTCTAGCGGCTTCATAATACTTTCTTTTAGTCTTGAAGCAAAGACCACTGCGCATGTGTCCCACTCCCACTTTGACGCCCTCGTGCCTGTTACAACATAAAGGCAACACAGACAGGAGGAAAACCCCGAAAGAGGTCTCACTCAGTCCCGGTTTGTGGCACCAAGAAACGACAGAGTGTAGTTGCGTCAGCATCGGGAAATGTTTATGGCGTCGTGATAAAAAATAGTTTGTTTTAAAGGTTTACTTGGGTCAAAACCACAAACTTAATGTATGTATGATTAAATGAACTCTTTTTGTGGCTAAATTTTAGAAATTTTAAAAACATTGAGGAGTCATGTCGGTCACCATGGTAACCGAGCAGCTATGGTAGCCATGGATGTATTACGTGCAGTCCTGAAGAGCGCGACTACGTTTTTATTCCACTATATGTTTTGATTCAGCTTGGAAAGTATAAACGATCTTTGCAGTCGGCCTGGTTCCAGAGTTTCTAGAAAGGAAGCAGAGCTCGCAGAGCTCGCACACCTCGGGTCCAGAGTCCAGGCGTGGTTCACAGATGGGTGTAGTTCCCTGTGCAGGGAAGTTTTCTTTCTACGGCGAGTCGACTGATTAATCCACATCATGTTGAATGAATCATGACTAAAATCTGAAGAAGAACAGCAATAACTCCAAGGCATGGACATACAGTAAAGACTGGTGTTTTTTTTAAATTTAATTTTCATTTAACATCTTCTGGCATCTGAAAGGTTGAGGGGGTCTGGGGCCGGACAGCTCTCTTGGAGCCCATAGACTGATCAAGGTACATGTTTCAGATTAATTTAAAGTGCGTGTCTGTTTTTTATGTTTGATATCTGAGGAATAACTTGACCTTTATCAAACAAATCTTTGGCATGTTGTGTATGCATTTTGATCATTCTCATCTCACCACCTACATGTGAGTGCTGCTTTATGATTTTAAATGTTATTAGATGATTGTTTGTTGCCACTCACTTTGCAGATTTGCAGACCTGTGTTTGATGGTAAATAATAAGGATAGTGCTTCTCAATGCTGTGGAACAGTTGAAAATGGGAAATGTAACCTTCTCATAAACTGCTAAACTGCAATGTGATTGGCATGGCCTTTCTGAGCACACTGATCCAATTACACAGAGCAGTCATATAAACTGGTATTACCTGGACTTTCAGGAAATTCTCTTGACAAAACTACAGCATAGTTATGCTTGGGCTTGTTGATGATACAGTTCCATTATCCCTGAAAAGGTCATGCGTACTGTCAGGAGAAAACGCCCTGTAATTGGTTGTTTATGCTCAGTTAAGCTGAAAGGCTACATTCAGCAGATGACACGAGAAAGTCCAGTCAAAGAAAACCTTTATGTCAAACTGGGCTGAGTGGGAGCGGTTGCTGTCACAGCCCAGGCCAACACTAGCTGATAGCTCTGTTTGACAATGATGAAATACGTTGTCTTAAGCCAGGTGTGTCACATGAGGGGGTGGTTGTGTTTTAATACTAAGTCATGCAACTTTTACAGAACAATGGGCCTCCTTCAGCTGCTGAAATCCCAGTTCTTGTGCCACCTTATCATCTTCTATGTGTTCCTGGTCAGCGGCCTCATTATCAACCTTTTGCAGCTCTGTACTTTACCTCTGTGGCTGGTCAGTAAGCAGCTGGCCCGCAGGATCAACATCAGACTGGGCTACTGCGTCAGTAGCCGTAAGTACTGTTCTTACTCTCTGCCACATAAATGACACTGGAGTCTGTTGTCTGGAAGATATCTGTCAAACTGTGTAGCATGCACACAGTGGAGTTATTAATCAGTCTATATGAAGCATGAGACCACTTTACAAATGCAGTCAAACTACGCTTTTTTCAGAAAGCATAGACTTTTCTACATCATTGTGTCCTTATGATCCTCAGAGATGGTAGCTGCCCTGGAGTGGTGGTCTGGGACAGAATGCACGCTCTACACAGACCCAAAGAGTTATCCACTGTATGGAAATGAGAATGCAATTGTAGTTCTCAACCACAGTTTTGAGATAGACTTCCTGTGCGGCTGGACCTTCTGTGAGAGATTCGGAGTCCTCGGGGTAAGTGAAAGTGTCCCAGAAATCTCCACGATTGCCCTTTTGTTGACCTTGAGGGGTTTTGGCAGTAAAGTGCTATTAAGTGATTTTTAATCTTTTTCCAGAGCTCAAAAGTGTTAGCCAAAAAAGAGTTGAGTTATGTACCTGTTATTGGCTGGATGTGGTACTTCCTGGAGATAGTTTTCTGCAAGAGAAAGTGGGAGGAGGACCGAAGCACGGTGGCTCAGAGTCTTCAGAACCTGCGAGATTACCCAGAAAACTACTGGGTAAGTTTCAGCCTGTGGAAATGATTATAAAGTGGTGTCTTTTTTAGAGTTAGAGTGATGTTACAGAGATCTTTTGAATAATGCTGTTAATAAACAATCTCATTTCCTGGGTGTAGTTCTTGCTTTTCTGTGAAGGAACACGTCTTACACAAAAGAAGCACCAGATCAGCATGCAGGTGGCTGAGAGCAAAGGTTTACCCAAACTGAAGTATCATCTTCTGCCCAGGACCAAAGGATTCTGGATAACTGTACAAAACCTCAGAGGAACTGGTGAGTATCCATCATTGAAGAAGAATTTAAATACGGCCCCCAGTACATGTCAGATATTGTGAGATGGAGGTTTTTGAATGGGAAAATCTGGAGGTTTTTGCAAATCAAATGAGTTGTATAGTTAACTGCTGTTGTGTGTCTTGTCTTGTGCAGCTGCAGCTGTTTATGATTCCACACTGAACTTCAGAAACAATGAAGTGCCAACCTTGCTTGGAATCCTTAATGGGAAGAAATATCATGCAGACTTATATGTGAGGTACAAAGAGGTGTTTTGCAGTGACGATTGCAACATTTTATTTCCTGTTTACTGGTATAATTGTTCTTTTTCTGAGAGATCTGACTTCCTCTCTCTTACTTGCAGGAGAATCCCTCTAGAGTTGATACCAGAAGATGAGGCAGAGTGTGCCACTTGGCTCCACAAACTCTACCAGGAAAAGGTTAGAGTGTGTTGAATGTGGACATTTCTGATGGATACAGGGTTTCCCACAGGGGACTGTTTAGTAGGGGCGGTAAGCCACCCAGGTCCTGATGGCCAAAACGCCAGTATATTCATTAAATGTGTAGCATTTACTGATCTTTTGCCTGAACATAATATTTTATTTCATAAAAGTTGGAGGGATGTAAGTGGGATGTTAGCGAGGTGGCCCGCCTCCACTATAAAACACTGTGGGAGTCCCTGGACTATAATGTGTTTTTGGTGAATTTGGCTCAAGTCTGTAGCTTCTCTCATTACTTCTCTGCTCTCACACTTCATGGCAATAACTCATTAATCTGAACTGGCTTAGTTCAGTTACATTTTTGTTCCTACCACATTTTAGAGACATCAACAGCAACATTAAAGAACAAACGTAGCTGTGTTCTTCTGTTAAGGACTTTGGTATTTAGTTGTGTTTGCATTAATGTGTCAACAGGATGGCTTTCAGGAGCATTACACACAGACGGGGCGTTTCCCTGGCCCCACAGTGAGCCCTCCACGCCGACCCTGGACCTTGATCAACTGGCTGTTCTGGGCCTGCTTGCTCCTCTACCCACTAGGCCTGCTACTCGCTCAACTGATCAGCTCTGGATCGATGCTGATCATCTTCGCTTCTGTTGCTGTCTGCTCTGCAGGTTGGTTACATGCATTCATGCCCGAGGTGAAGTCACCCTGAAATGGGTATAACAGTCCTTCCCTCAATTTATCCAGATCCTTTTTGTCCAAACGTTCCATAAAGCAGCAGATTTGACAACTCAAATGTAAGTCCCCTTTTTTGAAAAACATGATTTATGAGTTTTGGGAGCATGAACATTCAGGCATGTGTTTTCTTAGCAAAGTTAAGCATTCATCCATCAGAATAGTTTCACTGAGGTGTTAAATGGAGAAATTATTTCTCTAACAGCATGGGTTTCATGAGGAGCATGTTATAGTTTCCACACTAAGTGTCCATGTTTGTGGTTGATGTTAAATGACAAATTCTGTTTTCTTGAAGGAGACCAGCTCAATCTTAAGCATTTATTAAAAAGTGTCAGTTAAATTGGAATAAAATTTTGGATTTTCTCCAGACATTGGTTGTTGATAGACTTAACCCTTAACTTCCAATCTCACAGTGACAAATTCAAACACATCACTAAATTCTGATCCCGAAAAGTCTTCACACTTTGAGGGGAAATTTACTAAATTCAAAAGGGAATTTGCTGTGGAAATAACCATGTCCTGTACAACTCAAAACCTGTCCACACTTCTGTGTGGATATTCTAAATGTACCCTTTCGCAATCTTTCCTTCACAGTTTCAATGGGAGCTCGCTGGATGATTGGCCAGACCGAGATTGACAAAGGCTCAAGCTATGGGAATAAGGCGGTTCCTCTAAACAACAACTAAAGACTCCTGAGCTACTCAGAGGTGCTTCTTTGCACAGATATTAATCTGCAAGTTTGCCGACAGCAGAATGTGTAAACACCAGTCCGACATGATCTGCTGGTACAACATGTGCAATCCTGAGTCAAAGCACATGCAGACAGGGGAGTGTCATCATGCTATGCTGCAAAAGCTCAAGATGGAAGATCATGAAACTGGACTGTGGAGAGCAGCTTTTTTGGGAAACTTGTGATACGAATGTCAGGAAGGAAAAAATATGGCACATTCTCCTCAAATGTGTTAACAAATAACCCCAATAAATTGAACTGAATTCAACTGAATTAAGTTAAATTAACTAAAATCATTTGAATTGAATTACATTGAATTCAATAAAATTTAATCAATTGATTTATTTTAATTCAATGTATTTGATCATTTATTTGATTATATTTTGTATTATTAATCTGAATTACAAAGGTTATGCTATCACATGTTGAAAATGATTTTTATTCAAGGAAAGCAAACTGAGAAAAACTAAGAGTGATCCTTAAAAGCCTTTAGTCTTTCACCACTTCTTTGTTTCTTGCTCAGATAATATTGTAAATGTACCTTTTCTGAATCTGATTGGCCGGACTGAGATTGATAGAGGCTCAAACTACAGGAATAAGGAGGTTCCTCTAAACAACAACTGAAGACTCCTAACCTACTCAGAGCTGTGTCTTTGCACAGCTACTAATCAACAAGCTTCTGACAACAGAATAGTCTTAGTCTTAGCGCTATGATTGAGAAGCTCAAGATGTCAGATCATAAAACCAGGCAATTTGTGTTCAGCTTGCTTTGGAAAACGCTTATTAAAACTAGAAAAATTGCATTTCCTGCAGAAAATGCGTGGGAATG
>LKNJ01000558.1:0-54811 GCA_002120245.1 Maccullochella peelii
GAGAACTTGCACAATTGGTGGCTGACTAAATACTTTTTTGCCCCACTGTATGTGTCTTGGGACGCAAGACACATATCAGAAAAATATTCTGATAAAGTGAAATAAGGATAGGACTCAACCATGGACCCATGAAACACAAATTCCTCATTAATGCAACAATGACACAACGCTGACTAGAATCCCTGCACTCAAATGAGAAAACAAATGTGCATAAAATGCAATAAAAAGTCATTGCTGTATGAAAACCAAAGAGAATGTGTCATGTTATTACTTGAAATGATTATATGTTAACTACCTGTGCTATATGAAAACTGCCATCACTGTTTTGTTTGCACAGATGGATCTGCGTGGCAAGGGGTAAGTGAGAAAATGTGTTTTCGGTAATCTTGATTTAACTGACGCTTTAATGTTGTTCCCTGGCCCTGTCCGGCCCTTTCATTATATGTTATGATATTTCCTCTTTGAGTTATGTGTGTAGTGACTCGTCACATTCAGTGTGTTTTCTCCCTAGATTCAACAAAATGACCAGTAACTGTTCCCACCATCAGCTGGTGCATTCATTCACTTTCTGGACTTTAAGTGTTGCATCTAACAACGAAGCAGCAGACTGCTGCATCATTATTCAACCCAGGCTATTGTGTCGTCTTCACTCTCCCCTCTCTTCCTGCTCGTCCTTCCCTCTGTCTACCCCTAGCTGGATTTATCCTTGTTTCACCTAGTTCACTCTGTATTACTCATACACTGCAGTGCCAGAAGAACTTGTTGAATTATGCAAATGGTTACTGAGCAGCAAAGCTCTTTGGAAGCTGCTAAAACAAACAGTTGTGTGCATTAGGAGAACAAACTCTGTTGTGTGGAGAAATTGTATTCCTTCCTGGAAAACCTTGCAAAGGATGTTAACAGCGGTTTGAGTTTGCCATCATCAAACAGAAAAAAGAGTCTTTCACCGACTTGCATTCACATGTTGTTTGACTTGCCTTTCTTTCTCAACAGTGACACTTGTCTGAACTCACCTACTCGCCTCCAACATGCCCCACTACACACGTACTTTCTCTTCTTTCTAGCAAAAAAGAAAAAAACGAATATTCACACTGAATACTCTGTGGAATCCATGGTTCAAATAAGGATTTTGACATGAAACCTTTCTTTGTATAAAAACAATAAATATTACATGTCACCTTTGTTACCCACTGTTGAATGAGATGTCTCCTGTGGTGCCAAACAGGCTACTTGGTTAGGTAAAGGAAAAGTTCATGGTTCAAAAGCACATGACATTCAGTGACCTGAACACGCTGCATTGGCTCACTGAAATAAGTGGGTGATAGCCTAGTAGGTAGGTTTAGGAGGCCCCTACTAGCCCATATATTTGGGACAGATGCGTCATCTCCAAACCCAAAAGCATGCAGTGATGACTTTTGTCAGTGGACTGTTTTAGTTTGATAACAGTCAAATTGGGTGTTTTGGGGAGCTTGCAATACTTTATGTGTGGGCTACCTGATTCTCAAAAGTTGCTGTTCCTTGTGTAATATATTACTGGATTATTCTCTTATCTGGAAGAAAATCTGAACTAACCTTAAATATTTGATTACTGCTACTACTAAATATTTGATTACCACAGTTAAAGAAGGGTCTTTTAGGATCATTCATTGGTATTATCCCACCAAAGATTCTCTTCTTTTAAAAAATTCTACAAGGACATTGATGTCAGCTGTTCTTTTAGTGAAATGTGTTCTTAAGATTTATGTCATTCATTTATTTTAGTCCTGCTCCCACTCTCACAGTTTTTTGGCAAGATGTCAGTACATTTGTCAGTCATCATGTTGATGATTGTTTCTGTAGTTATGAATGTGTACCGTTTGGTTTCACCTAACCCTAACCCACACAATCATAAATCTAAGTAGTCCTATCATAACCCATCATTCTTAGTCTTCAAAAATGATTTGAAGCAGTACATTTAAACCACGTGTTAAACTTAGGAAAACAGAGCCTGTAAAACCCTGAATCTATCTACTTTATATAATATTTCTGTCTGTTGGGATGATCAGATCCCCTGGCTGCATTTGTCATTACATGTATTGTTTATTCTAACACAGTCTGAAAATCTAGTGTAAAGAGGTCCTCTCAGCTTCATATGAGTCCAGAAAATAGGTTTAGTGTTAGGCCTCAACTGGGACAAGTGAGATTCCTTACATGAACATAAAAAATATTTTGAACAGTTTATAGGGGCCCACCTCTTGCAATATGTATAATATAACATACAGTATGAAACTATTATCATCATTTTTGAAGAAAGAGAAGCGTGTGTGGGCTACAAATGTCCATTCCCATTAGATTGAGTATAGCAGCTGGTCGAGGGCTCTATTAAAGTTTGTGAACTTGAGACGGGGTCACAGGTGTGGTCACGATAAGGTAAAAAAGAAGACCAAAAAGAAGCAAGGGAAGCAGATATTTTACATCAAGTCCCTCGCATTTCCAGTTTTTTCAAAATCATTCAAACGAAACGATGAGAATAACAACATTGCGGAAGCTCACGAGCCCACCATGGAAGCATCTGTGCGCAGGGGCCCATTGTCTATACAATGAGGGATGCACTCTGTGGTTTCTTTAAACTCTGATACCACTTTGGACCATTACAGTGAATAAAAAGGTATGCATGTGGTCTCATGATTATGTTCCTGTGATGGTACATTACAGTGTACTTTTCTATATAGAAATGTGCTGCTTTTGTACCTGAGTGTGTGGGCAGATCCAGGTCAGACATTGTAAGGTAACAATAACAGCCATTGATTTCTGAGAGACATTAGGTTATTGCAGTGTAATTAGGTAAAGGTAATAACAAATAAGCACAAAACTTTACTACAAAGTTGAGAAAATGTTCACGTGAAACAATAAAAGCAATACAATGAATAACTGGAATTATGTAGGGCTTAGTTTGTTGTACTGTACATTTGCTGACATTTTCTCATCTAGTAAGTTTTGTTTTAAAAGTATGTAAAAGAAGTTATTAAATATGTTGATTCTCAAGAACAAAATACAAACTGAATATATATGAGAAACTACTGCCAAGGCTGGAGGAGGTCACTAGAGGTCAGATGCAGAGATGTAAGTGCATAATTACTTCACACTGTCCTGTCAATAGGGCATGCGCTCTATTGTCTTAGAACACAGTCTATAAATATGGTTTCTATAAAATATTTGGTAACACTTTACAATACAGTACACAAAAATGTGAGCAGTTACTTCATGGAAGTTTTGATTGGACTTTAATAGTTTAATCGTTGTAATGTCCAATCAAAACTTCCATAAAGTAATGGTCAGATAATCATGAAGTAACAAAGGACTACACTGTAACTACTCAGTATGATGTACCACTTTACTTGGGGGGTGCACAAACAGAGTAACTCATTATTAAGTCATTAGTAATGAATGAGTGGCTACTAGTTCACAGCTAATCAGGAATGACATGTGAAGAAAGTGGTCGTTATTCTGATTCACGGATACTTATGAACTAATTATTACCTAATGATTCATTAACATAGTATCTCCCAGACTGTTCAATAGTAACTTATCATTATCTACTATATAGTCCTCAGTTCAGAGTTATTCAGGAACTAGTCATTAATGGTTCATTAATTATCAGCTTGTTCCTGATTCGTTCCTTAGTAACTACTCACATTTTGTGTACCGCATTGTAAAGTGTTATCAAATATTTTAGTAAGTTTTGTCTCGTGATCTTTAAAGCTACAGTGATAGTGTGAGTACGGCAGGCTACACAAAGCCAACAGGCAGGAATCATGAAATAATACAGTACTAATAACAAATAATGGATAGCAATTATTAGCAAACACCATCTCTCTCAAAAGGAAAGTAATTGTGCTCAATGTGAGGTTTCCTGTGAAGAGCCTTTTTATCTGATAATTCAATAGCCTTTCATTTAGCTCAAGGACTGTGATCTGTACTGTTCTCCTGTCTGCAGAGCTTCCTCTCACACACGCTCTCCCAACAAGTTAGGACAGAATGTATTGAGCCTGCATGGTGAAACCCAGGGTACAATTAAACACTCACTTTAGCTCCCTAAGCTTATTGCTGTGAGCTCACTGTAATAATTGAAGGCGAATCAGATAAGCATATGACAGCTCCTCTCGTCACTCATCTGCATAGTGGGAGATGTAAAGTCAGGGGACAAAGTTCAGAGAGATTTTAGAAAGAAAATCAACCTGGAACTATAAAAGTGAGGGGGACATGCCCCTAGAGATTAATAGTCATATCGCTCATCAATTGTGTCTACAGTGTTTTTATCAGGAAGATGGTGGAACATTAGAGTGCTGGTTCTCCACTTCAGTTCCTCCATCAGCCATCATCAGTAAAGCAGAGAAATAAATCTGTGTAATCAAAGCTTATTTGTAATTATGGCAAACACTTAATTAAAATGTATTGTAATGTCCTTGTGAAAGGGATTGTTGCACTGTGTATTTTCATAATCAAACACAAAGCGATTCTTTAATTAGAGATAAGAGAACTGAATTGGGAAATTGATTGATCGCATTCTTTCTTCTACATCAAAAATACATTTCCAATCATTGACCAAATAAAGTGATCTAAGTTGAGTTTGACAATAATGTCCGGAATAATAGACAGCATTACAGAGAACTTATTTTTATTCCTTCTGTAAGACAGTTATTATTTAAAGACAAGATCTAATTTAAACTCAGATGGCACTCACCTGTCAGCTAGTTATTTCAGTTTTTATATCCCTCTACAGTGGTCTAGGTCTATAATGTCCTCATGGTGGCATCTGTCTGTTTTAACACATTCTCACCAACATGATAGAAGCTGCACCACAGGACCCTCCTATGGAGACGATTATTTAATTAGATTTAAGAGCCCTAGCTGCATACATCTACATACTAATGAAGAAGAACAGATATTGATGAAACCACTACTCCATTTCTTATTCTCTTAATGCGTTGGGATTCATATTAATGTTATATTGTCATAATATTATCATAGCTTTTAAATGTAATCATTATTATTCAGTTCAAGACACAGACAGCATGTTGAGAAATAAATATTTGCTGCTTAATGCAATAAATAGCTTAATTAAAAGATTCAGTATATCATTACTTTTACTTTATTCTTGTGATTAAGTGGGCAGCTCAAGTGCCACTTGTCTTGATCATTTTCTGCACTTTCTTTAGCTATACCAGCTCTGATGGCAACCACTGGGAAAACAAATGCTAAAGCTAATAGGAGTCAAAAGACACATAATGATTGTTCCATATTTTCTGATGATGTTATTCTACTCTTAAGCCAGAACCAAGGAGGATCACCACCTGTTCAATGGAAGGGTTGTGAAGTAGCTGTGATCAGAGGGGAAGCTCTCTGAATGAAAATGGACAACATGACTGATTGTAGGGGGGGTGGGGGGGCAATGGATAACCACACAAGACACAGGGTTTGTGCTACACACTTTGATCATAAGACACTCGTACCTTGAATGCTGAAGACCTACACCTAAATGACTTATTGACAATACTGAGGGCCAGATTTACTAAGAAATGGCAGAGCAGTATCCATTGAATTTGAAGCCACAATCTGCAGATATTTAGCTCCTGATTGAGTAAGACAGCAACTCGTTACACAGTCATTTCCTGGACTATACTTGGTACTGAACCTCCACAACACTGCCAGTGAGGGAGAGCTCGTGGGTGCAGTTCAGCTGTGGGATTTTTGTGAGGTTGTCAAGTTTAGGATATAAATGGTAAACAAGTGATGTTGACTAAATGATAACATAGGCTAATGATCTTGACCCCACAATGTTTGCTTTGAATGCAGTTAAACTCCATATGAGAAAGAAATAGTTAAAGGGAAACTCCGGTATTTTTAAACCTGGGCCCTATGTTTTATAAATTTTGGGGTTGAAATGACTAATACTTACCATTAGTTTTGGAATTGGTCCAGTAGATCACCTCCGCCAGCATCCACGAACAGGCTGCAATGGCTGACAGGTACAGTTGACCCAAAGGATTACGTTGCGAAGTCCGTCCACTAAAAGTGCTTGTTTTTGCCACTGACAGGCTCACACTGTTATTCCAAGTGCCTGACAACATTATGGAAAGGATCCCTACAGAGACAAACAAAAAGGATCTTACTCTTTAACAAATGGTCTAACCAGAAACAGAAAGTCTCGCTCTGAAATCTCACAAGAGAGTTGTTGCAGGAAGACTAAAGGATCTTACTCTTTAATAAAACGGTTTTGTGTAATGATCCATCTAGTATATGGATTAGCATCTACAAGATGGAAAACTGAAAACTTTGACCACCCGGTGGCACTAGATGAAAAGACAAGGGATCATCTCTGAGCATGAAGAGATGAACTGGGATTCATCCTCTGAAGACCATGAATGTCTGAACAAAATTCCATGGCAATCCATCCAAGTTGTTGAGATATTTCAGTCTGGAACAAAGTGGTGGACTGACCAACAGACTGACTGACAGACCGAAAGCCTCGCCACAAGCATGGCCTGGGAAAGCTGGGAAAATTATAGTCATGGGAAGCCAGCTGGCAGACTTTTGTCATGATTTTATTGCTGCTAGACAAAAATGAATCAGTTAAATCTAGAAATCAACGGCCGATCATTACACAAGCATTGCAGGTGACATACATTGGTTTAATGTTAGATTTACACTTAAAATATGAGAATCATGTAGAAATTATTCCCTAAAATCAGAAATAGCTTACATGTGCACTGCTGTGAAGATTCTCATGCACCAAGGGATCTTTTCACAATTAGGTGATTGTGTAACCTCATGGTCTCAAGGAAATCTTGCTGTAACCAAACCTCTTAAGATGATGTACAATGGAGCCCTAAAAACTTTGGATGGGAAGCCAATACTGTATTGGCCCCATATATCAGTCTATTCCTCAAAGCTGCTGTTACTGCAGGGCTCCACACACACTGTTGTGCTTCCCCATGTTGAGGCGGATCCTGAGGGAACAGGCAAATCCTGTTCCCTCCTGCTCTGCTGCTGATAAACAACCTGCACAACTTAAAGGTGCAATACATAAATCTGAAACATGTGCTACATACATCATTCTAATCAGGGTCTGGTCGTATAAAGATGTGTTACACTGGTCTACGAGTTAGGCCAGTCTTAATTTGTTTTTAGACTGATGGAAGTCCAACAGTTTCACAAAACTAAAGACAGACTAATATATTTGTTCCATGGTAATGATTGATGGTAATGAACACCTCCTGCATACAACTGACAGCATCATTGATGGGTGTTGTTGGATGTGGTCAGAAGTGTGCCGTGAGGAGTTAAATCACTTACTTTTGAAATTTTTTTTCTGTTGCTTTACTTGTCATGTAATTTTCCTAGTAAAATGTAACTGTTAAGTTCTACGCTCTAACAGAGGCGGGCCACTTAAAGGCGATCCTAGGTCAGCCATTTTACCAGTTTATTACTATAAATTCTCAAATAGTGGCCTGGCCCTTTACTAATCTCACCTGCAGAGGGAACTGGGCCTTGTTCAAAGCAAGTTGATATTAGATACAAGTTGTTATTCCTATACCTAGTATATGTTTGATCCCATTTAGTAAGACGTCTCATTTTTTTAAATGCTCCCACTTTCATTTGCATTTTCTCCATATATAGCTTACCTGTGTCACGATTCAGCCCCTGGGTGCTTTTATTTTGAAGTTCTGTCTCGTGTTCCCGCCTCTCGTCTCAGCCCTCAGTGTTTTCACCTGTGTTTGTGCCGCACCTGTGTCTCATCCCCTTGTCAGTGCCTTCCCTATTTATACCTGTCCTTTTCAGTTGGTCCTGGTCGGTTCATTGTTTTATGTTGCATGTTGTCGCTGTTCGGTGTTCTCTGTTCAGTGCTCCGTGTCTCTGCCCGTGTCTCTGCCTGCCTGATTCTCCGCCTGCCCACCAGCTCCTCTGTCTACCTGCCTGCCCTGCCTGCCTTTTCCCCAATAAAATCCCTTTGTTCCTCCTCCACCCGCTGTCTGCGCCTGGGTCCTTCCCTTCACCTGCTCCCCCACCACACACCGCAACAACCTGTTGAATTAGCAATTTGTTAAATTTGCTTCTACTTTGCAGTTCTTTTGATCAAGGACCGAGCAACGTTATTACAGTCCCTTTAATCCATCTTTTAACAGCTAGGGAAAATAACTTAAAGTTGGGAACGAGTGATCACATACAGCTGCATATCATGTAGAAGTGCATTAGACCACCAAGCAGGAGCGTACGGATAAATGGAAAAGTATTGGGCCAAGTATCAAACCTTGTGGGACACCATACTTTATGGTGTCGAGAGATGAACTGCTATGCATAAGCGAGGCAAACTATATACTGTAGTTACTAGTAGGATGTCTCCCTGCTTTCTAATCTGCTATCTGTTTAATTTGTTGTTGATGTGGTTTGCTGTTAGTGGAAACTCTACAATTCCTCTATGTTTTCCTGTTCTCATGATACATTTATGATAATGTCCACAACATTAATTCCATCAGTACGACAACAGAGTCATGTCATACTCACTGCTCTGTTGCTCCAAGTTTCTGTTTTCTGACAAAAATACTGTTTCACATTTTCGTTTATTAAATAATGACAATTAGTGCTGTGGAAATGTACATTATGTTGACTTTACCATGTGAGCCATTACAGTACAGGTCATTTTTGTATGTTCATTGTGGCCCAAAACTGCTGGTATAAAGTATAAAGTAGCAGATATTTCATTTAAAGTTGAACCTATTAAGATGAGTCATCTCGTTTTTGAGATATAAGCTGTAAACTTAATGTGATGTGAACTCTGATGATAGGTGAGAACACCATCTCTCTGCAACATCTGATGATCAGCGAGGCAGGCCATTTCATATTCTTTCACAACCTTCTCTTCTGAGTTAAAAATGATTTCTTAAGTATCAAGCTGATTTCAGGAAGTCCTTGGAATACTAAGCATCTTTTTGGCACTGCCGCCTTGTGTGACCTCTAGGCCCCCATTGATCATCAAATGGTCCCTACGGAGCAGTCGACCACAGGTTGACACTGGTGAGTTCGAATAATAAATCGGCAACAGGCTCAGATAGAGAGACCTGGAAAAATGGGCCATGATAGCGAAGGTGGATATGTTCTGTGGTTGAACTGGAAGGAGCTGAATCTCTGTAGCATGGGGGATTTTAGAAACGTGGAAGGCTGTGTAGTGTTCTAAAATAGACCGTGTAATTTCTTATGTAGACAGTGATCTCTCTGCCATATGTGAAACAGACTTGATTTTTTTTGTGCTTTTTCTGAAAAGGGTTTTATTTAAACATTTTTTATAGACATACTTACAAATGTAACTAAATGTAATTACAGCTAATAGGGCAAATTGTGAATAGATTGTCCAGACAGGAGCAGTCTGCTAAATTCAAATGATCAAATAATGAACTTATTTTGACAGTGTGTCAATTTGGATTCTGCAGCCGTGCCTGATGAAAGAATTTGCCTCACTTATGGAAGACTGCCAATCAAGAATTCAGTGTGAAATATCTAATAAAACCATTGAATTATATAAAAACCCCCTTTGTTAGTCTTCATTCACTGAGAAGTTAGTTAGTTTTTATAATTCAGTCTCAGAGCAAAATACTCTTTACATTGATTTGTTAAACATGTTAACATTCAATCTGAAATTATCTGTTAATTTCAAAATATTAAAATTTTCACCTAAGGTATAACACTGTATAACTGTCATGTATGTTTTATTCACTTACTATATATATGTCATTGGTATGACATATGCAAGTATGTATTTATTGATTTTTTTTGTTATTATATGTGTATGTTTATATATATAAAAATATAGAAGATATGTTTTATATATAAATAGATATGTATATGGAAAGGTAACTGTAATCCATAAATACAAGAATGTCATTCTTTTTCAAGTCAAGGCTATTTTTGTAGCCCATAACATAAAATATGTCTCAATGGCCTTTATTTGCCCATAAGCGCAAAAGTTTCTGGCCAGGCCAAGGAAGAAACCTAAGAAGAGGAAACTCAAGGGGAAATGGCAATTATAGAAACATTAACAGATAGTTGGAACAATTTGTAGAAATGCTAATCCAACAACAGAATTATAATCCGACAGGATTATATTAGGTCAAACACTAATGTGGTAAATGCAAATTAGTCAAAACACCATTGAGGAGCACCATTTATTTCTTAGAATTTAAGATTAGAGTTTCAGTAAGAAAGTTCAGTAAGAAATTGTCGGCAACGTAGCACTGAGTATTCTGTAGGAGTGGAAATGTATGCCAAAATTGGGAATTAGGCCACCAAGTACAGGGGCCAGTGCAGATAGAGAAAAATACTGGACCAAGTATTGAGCCTTTAGGGACACCATACCTACAGAGCTGTAGCCTGAAGTGTAAAAGGTCAAGAGTCAGCTGCAAAATTAGATTGTTAGCACTTTGTGTTTTAGTAATTTTTAAGTAAGCAATGTGGCATTTGGTTGGCTACTATACATTACCCTACTAAACATTTTCAAGAGAAACAATAGATGAGAAATTGTCTGAAGTTACAATGAATATGTAGGTCTAGAGTTGGCCTTTTGGCGGCGTGTAATATCTGCAGTTTTAAATTCAGAAAGCACAACCCCTGTGGAATGTGACACATTAATATTTACGAAACTAGGACCAAGTACTGATCAAAATTCTTTTAAAAGGTTAGCTGAGAAGTTTAGCTCTTTCCCATTCTTATGGTCCACTTCTATGTTTAAAACCTCCTGCAATGGTACATATTGTGTATTGTTCATTTTCTACTGTATATTTAGTCTGTTCCTTGTTGTATCTCGTGACCTTTGCTCTGGCAACAACTCCCCTCAAGATCAATAATATTTCACCTTGTTTCATTTTCATAGTTACTGATAAGCCTGATATTGGCTTGGATTTTCAGTTACAAACAGCAGCATCAGTATCGCAGTGTGATCGTCACAATAAAATTCTTGCCACCATCATTCAACCCTCACAAGGCTGTCAACTCAAATTATTTACAAAGTCTTTTCCCAGGGCTGTTGTCGCCTTCTGCCTTGCCTCTGCAACACTTGACAACCGCGACACTTTTTCCTTCCACGTTGGATCCAAACACGCTACAGCCCTCCAACCAAAGAGGCTAAGGGCTTTGGGTTATGATCACCCTTGAACTACAGTGGTGGCAGCTCTCGTATTCTCTTTGAAAACTAAATCCTGTCTCCGGCCCTTGACATCAAAAAAAGGCAAGCGATCAAGAGGAAGAGGAGGAGGAGGAGGAGGAGGTGGTAGTAGGGGTGCTAATTAAAGGCATGGATTATTTATTTGCTTCGCGGTGGCATTTTGCTTGTTTGCCAAACAGCTGTGGGCTGAGCACTGCCTTGGCTTGGCTGACTGCCTTACACTAGCTGCATTGTAGATATGTATGGTCATACACACAGATTCTCCTGCTCACAGATGCATTCACTGCCACACCAGTATTTTCCACCACAGTGGAAAAACCTCTACCTGAAAAAGTGTTATTATGGAACTCATACTGAATGTAAAATTACCTACAGTGTAAAGGCAGGTATTGAATTTGAATTTGGTAAAACAGAATTTGTATTCCATATTCTAAATTTATAATGTTTTCAAAGTGAATGGGTGTGTGTCTCAAAATAACGGCTTCTTGTATGTATTTACTTATTACTGATTTGCCTCCTGGTCCTTAACACTGGCTCAGCCAAACCGCCAAAGCATGCCAGGTGCTCATGTAAATGATGCAAGAATTACTTATTGTCATGATAACACAGACAAATTATAATTGGAGTGTTCAAATGCCAGTTGCATGTAGGTCACTTGCCTCAGGGATCAGATGTGGCACTGTGTGTTACATATCCATGTGGTCCAGATGGAATAAAAAAGAAATAAAAATACTACTCTGTGAAGTTTTTTGCTGCTCACATTGATTAAAAAACATCAGATCTGTGTCACATGTGAGGGGACTGAGAACTGGGACACTTTCAGCTGCAGTGTTGTTGTAGCCTAAAAGTCTTAAGAGCCAACACTAATGAAATTCTTGTAGGTGGGTTACCACTTGTTAGGACAGGGAAGGTTAGGACAGTCAGGACAGAGCTAAATTGATTATTTTAGGAGGCAGCACTGTTGTTATAGAAGTTTTGTAGCACATAAAAAATACCTGCGCACTAAATAAAACATCAACAATGAGACCATTTCTAAATTATATATTAATTCCTATAAGATGTACATTTGATAATAACACACGACACGACGGCGAGTGAAGGGATGAAGTCCTCCCTAACTAATCAGCAACTAGAATACAAAATTGACATTGCGTTGGTCCAATAATAATTTCCAAATTTCGGGCTGCATGGCATGGAGGATGTTCAGGCGAATCAAATGTCACAGGTGAGATTTACAAGGGTATACGGAATGAAATGTTATTTTCTAGTTCCATTTATTGTGATTTTATTTGAATGATTTTAGAGGGAATTCCTTTTGCTACATGGTATTGTATCTATGAGGCCATGTGCGCACGTTTTCAGGATGTCAGCAGGATCAACTCCCTCCGGCTGCCACAGTCAGCTCACCCACTGTGTTTAACTGCTTCCCAAGCTCTCATCTATGTCTGGGATGCTGATCTTTAACCCTTAGATGCACGAGTGATTGGACCCTACACTCTTCCATAAGTGGGTCAAAAATGACCCGTATAAGAATCAATGTGTTTTTTTGCCATTTTTGTCATTTTGGTTAAGAATAATCATTTGTATTATTGTTTGTATTATATTTTGGTCCACACAAGAATGATTTCATGTTTGAAACATGTTTATTTTTCACTTTAAAAAAGATTTTGAACATTTTGATAATTGAAAAAGAAGAATATTACACAGAACAGCAACAGAAGAATGTCAACATCCATTTTGTGTGTGTGTGTGTGTGTGTGTGTGTGTAACTGTCCAGTCATTGACAGTTCCTCTCTCTTTTCTATTCTCTTGCAGGTAAGTGTCCGTGTTTGCTGAAGCTTTTGATGTGATAGTCCCTGTTTTGCTTTCTTGTCTCCTCACTGTATGAAGTTGTGACAAACTACCTGTTTCTGGCTGTGATCAATGCACACAGGTACACTGCACTTCCCACACCTATTGCTGACTTTGCGATCTTTGTTACTTGGGCAGATCTGACACCTCTTTCTCTTCGGTTGGCCCTGTCTGCTTCTTTCCTGTGTCTGGGTTGTGGCTTTTGTCACCCCACACCTTCCCATTGCGTCAATGATCGGGGTTTGCAGGTGTGGGCAGCCTTCCAGTCGACTCCTCATGTGTGGTGTGACAAGCTCCTTTGAGAGCTCTTTGAGGAGCCGTCGTGCATTGGTGATACCTCTGTTGAAAAAGGTGTAGGCATTCAGGATGGCGATGTCAAAGATGTTGTACCACAGTACCATGGGCCACTTCTGTGTTTGTTGCTTGCAGGTGTAGGTGCCAACCATCTGGTCCATGGTGTCAACANTTTGATAATTGAAAAAGAAGAATATTACACAGAACAGCAATAGAAGAATGTCAGCATCCATTTTGTGTGTGTGCGTGTGTGTAACTGTCCAGTTATTGACAGTTCCTCCCTCTTTTCTATTCTCTAGTAGGTAAGTGTCCGTGTTTGCTGAAGCTTTTGATGTGATAGTCCCTGTTTTGCTTTCTTGTCTCCTCACTGTATGAAGTTGTGACAAACTACCTGTTTCTGGCTGTGATCAATGCACACAGGTACACTGCACTTCCCACACCTATTGCTGACTTTGCGATCTTTGTTACTTAGGCAGATCTGACACCTCTTTCTCTTCGGTTAGCGCTGTCTGCTTCTTTACTGTGTCTGAGTTGTGGCTTTTGTCACCCCACACCTTCCCATTGCTTCAATGATCGGGGTTTGCAGTTGTGGGCAGCCTTCCAGTCGACCCCTCATGTGTGGTGTGACAAGCTCCTTTGAGAGCTCTTTGAGGAAGAGCCGTCGTGCATTGGTGATACCTCTGTTGAATTCAGGGTGCTGAGCCGTGAAAAAGGTGTAGGCATTCAAGGTGGCGATGTCAAGGATGTTGTACCNTGTGTGTGTGTGTGTGTGTGTGTGTGTGTAACTGTCCAGTCATTGACAGTTCCTCTCTCTTTTCTATTCTCTTGCAGGTAAGTGTCCGTGTTTGCTGAAGCTTTTGATGTGATAGTCCCTGTTTTGCTTTCTTGTCTCCTCACTGTATGAAGTTGTGACAAACTACCTGTTTCTGGCTGTGATCAATGCACACAGGTACACTGCACTTCCCACACCTATTGCTGACTTTGCGATCTTTGTTACTTGGGCAGATCTGACACCTCTTTCTCTTCGGTTGGCCCTGTCTGCTTCTTTCCTGTGTCTGGGTTGTGGCTTTTGTCACCCCACACCTTCCCATTGCGTCAATGATCGGGGTTTGCAGGTGTGGGCAGCCTTCCAGTCGACTCCTCATGTGTGGTGTGACAAGCTCCTTTGAGAGCTCTTTGAGGAGCCGTCGTGCATTGGTGATACCTCTGTTGAAAAAGGTGTAGGCATTCAGGATGGCGATGTCAAAGATGTTGTACCACAGTACCATGGGCCACTTCTGTGTTTGTTGCTTGCAGGTGTAGGTGCCAACCATCTGGTCCATGGTGTCAACACCGCCTTTGGTCTCGTTATAGAATGTGATCACTTCTGGTTTTCTCTTTCTGCTGTTTTCATCCACCATTTTGTCGTGGTGCATCGTGCTCAGGAGGACAACAGCCATTCCTTTCTTTCTGACATAGCTGGCCATGGTAATGCTGCCATTGAATCCAAACTCTGTGCTGTGAACCTCCCTGGACTTGGAAGCCTTCATCAGAGGAGGGATGTCTGGCTTGTTCTGTCGTAGAGTCCCCACATTAGTGAGATCCATTTCCAGGAGATGCTGCGCAAGAGGCNTCGACTCCTCATGTGTGGTGTGACAAGCTCCTTTGAGAGCTCTTTGAGGAAGAGCCGTCGTGCATTGGTGATACCTCTGTTGAATTCAGGGTGCTGAGCCGTGAAAAAGGTGTAGGCATTCAGGGTGGCGATGTCAAGGATGTTGTACCACAGTACCATGGGCCACCTCTGTGTTTGTTGCTTGCAGGTGTAGGTGCCAACCATCTGGTCCATGGTGTCAACACCTCCTTTGGTCTTGTTATAGAATGTGATCACTTCTGGTTTTTTCTTTCTGCTGTTTTCATCCACCATTTTGTCATGGTGCATCGTGCTCAGGAGGACAACAGCCATTCCTTTCTTTCTGACATAGCTGGCCATGGTAATGCTGCCACTGAATCCAAACTGTGCTGTGAACCTCCCTGGACTTGGAAGCCTTCATCAGAGGAGGGATGTCTGGCTTGTTCTGTCGTAGAGTCCCCACAATAGTGAGATCCATTTCCAGCAGATGCTGCGCAAGAGGGACACTGGTGAAAAAGTTATCTGTGGTGATGTTGCGACCTGTGTTTCTGAATCTACTGCACAACTGCCGGACAATGTTTTCCGCCAGATTCTTCTGAACTTCTTCTCCTGGTTGTCTCCCTGTGTAAACCATCCCATCTATTGCATAGGGGATGCGTGCATCACAAACCCAGAAGATCTTTATGCCGTACTTGGCGGGCTTGCTTGGCATGTACTGCAAAAACTTGCTCCTCCCCCTGAATGGCACAAGCTGTTCGTCCACAGTGACACAATCACTGGGGATGAATCGCTGTTTGCAGTTGACCAGGAACAGGTCCCATATGTAAGGCTGCCATATGGTCTGTTTCCAGTCGGAAGGCTCTGGTCCTCTTGTCATCGAAGCGCAAGACACGGCGAATATCTTCAAATCTTCCAACAGCCATAGTGGCCTTGTACATACATTATGTAAAGGACTTCCAAACAGCTCACGGACTGGTACATCCCAGTTCTTCTCACTTCCTGCAAGAAGGGTCAATCCAATGATGGCCATTAATTCAAGTTTGTTGACATTTTTCCACTCTTTTCCTCTAGCTGTTGCTACTCTCCGTCCCTCCAAGTTTGTGCACTTCATCACCTCTTGTATGATATTATCAGTGATAAAGAGCTCCCATGCATCTTTTGGTGAGACGGTGGTGGTAAGCCCCGGTGCAGGCCCTGACCGACTTCTCAGGATATTGTGGCTTGGTGTTCTGCTCTGGGTGGGAGGTAACTCGCTCCAGTAAGAGCCCTCACGACTCATTCTGTTGGACGTGATTTGGACTTCACTTTCCTCTTCAGAGGACTCATCAGAGGAATCTTCTGTGTCCGATTGATCCTGTTCAGTTAGGAGAGTTGGATTTCCAGGTGGACGACTGACACCTCCAGCTGGATGATAATCTGGGTCCTCATCATCTGAGATGTCAGAGATTTCAGATTCTGAGTCCAACCCCATAACTGCCTCTCCATCATCCAGCATCTGGATGACCATTTCTCTTGTAAACCTAGCAGCCATGACACTCTAGATGAGGAAACATGAAAGGAACAGAATGTTTTGAATGACACGCAAACCTATCGATCAATATGTAGCTATATAAATAAATGCACACATGCACACGCGCACACACACTCTCCTCAACCCACACACGCGCGCGCGTGTACAATACATACAGTAATGTTAGCTAGCTTAGTTAGCTAGCTAGTGTTAGCTAAACTATAAAGTAGGCTAATTTGATGATACATAATAATAACACATACTCTTTCACACAATAGTCATGAATGTGCAAGTATGTTGAAAAATATCAATTTGATGACATCAAATTTTTTCTGAGGTAAAAAATGTAGATAATATTTACATGTATCAGGTCTTGCTGTGTAAAATAATCTTCCTGATCTGTGACACTTCTGACATAGTGTGTGTGTTCCACAGTAAATATATTCCTGACAGCCACATTTGATAAGAATCACAGGTTCCCATGAGATTCTATAGGAAATGCATGAGTCATTTTTGACCCACTTATGGAAGCTTGGGGTAGTAATACAAACATTACAATTTCTTAAAAAGTATAAAAGGTAAATTAAAAATTTAAATGGAATGATATCAAAAACATGTTTTTTGAGGAATAGCTGAAATATGAAATGATAACTTTTCATTACAAAGATATTGCAAGAAAACAACCTCACCGGGTCATTTTTGACCCACTTATGCATCTAAGGGTTAACACACAAACAAAATGGGTTTCCTGTCCTTGTGGGGATTTCAACTTGTGACAGCTCCTATATATTTTTTTCTATTTAAAGAGTATGTAAACATATTACATATCAGTGTGTTCTGTGAAACCATACAATCTAGGAGAAACACATGTATGCATATATGTGTGTCAATGTATTTCTGCTCTCACAGTTCAGCTACCAATTCTGATTTCCCCAATACATAAGAGTGGAGATCAATTTGACCCCAACAACTACAGAGGCATTTGTGTGAGCAGTAATCTGGGGAAGAAATAGAACGTTAGTTACGTACTGTAACTCCAGATTCTATGAGTATAGCCGCAGCCCTCTAAGTTCTGGGCCTCACTGGCTCCTTGGATAGCTGAAGAAAAAGTTATTCGGGAGCCGATTGTCCGGTCTCAGTCCGATTTATACGCAGGATGAGACCATGGGTGAGGCCCACACAGCAGGTGGGCATGGATTAAAGTTTTTCAGTGCTGCGCGTGCGCGCGAGGTATAAACCCACTAGCGATAGGCTTAGAGGGTGAAGCCTATATACGAAATAGAAATTGAAATTAATTTACAAAACACTGCCGAAAATGCAGAAATGTGAAAAAGTGCGTTAAAGGCTGAAGGAAAAGTATTAGAAGTAGTAGAAACAGGCTGAAGTAATAGTAGTAGTAGTAGAAAAAGGCTGGAGTAGTAGGAAAGGCTGAAGCAGAAGTAGAAATAGCAGAAAAAGGCAGAAGTAGTAAATATCCCCAAAGATAGAAAAACCAGTTTGTTTGTGTGTATTACTGTCTATGTGTTTGTATGTGTAGTGTATTACTGTGTGTGTGTGTGTGAGAAAGACACACAGGTGGGTTTGAATTTATTAACAGTTAAAAAGCACAGAGGTCACAATACTGCCAAAAATAGCTGTACATATATCCACCAATCAGAACAGAGGAACAAACTGATAGAGGTTTAATCAGTTTATCAACATCAGCTGTGTGTGTAAAAACAAAGAATAAATTGCAAAGCTTTGCTGAAAATGCAGAAATGTGAAACTAATTTCCAGAATTGGAAGCTGAACTGTAAGAGCAGAAATACACTGACACATATATGCATACATGTGTTTCTCCTAGATTGTATGGTTTCAAGGTCCATGATTTGAGCGATGGGATTTCCTACTGTAAGTGAATGTGTCATCTCAATCAGCTATGTGTCCTCAGATCCAGTCAAAGGTTGCCATGGAAGAGGCAATAGGCTTCACATAACACACTGATATATAATATGTTTACATACTCTTTAAAATATAGGAGCTGTCACAAGTTGAAAACTCCTATCACCTCTGTGTTTAAGGTTACAGGAAAAACACAGACATGGGAGCTGTCACAAGTTGAAAACTCCTATCACCTCTGTGTTTAAGGTTACAGGAAAAACACAGACATGCACATACACACCGGTTGCTATGGTGACTGTGGCACCCTGAGGGAGTGGAGGGGGGAGGGGCAGGCTGCAACTTAGACTAAGCTTAAATAGTTACATGATCTGAACCACGACAAGTTTGTCTACTTTCTGGTGTGAAATTTTGTATGCAGAGTGAAAATTGTGGAAACGAGAGCAAGTTTAACAGGAATTTTTCAGACGATTTTACAGCTGCCTTCCACTCCACAGGCGATGATGTCACTCACTCTACATTCCACCACATACACACTCATGTAAAACTCTCAGAAGGGCTGAAAAAAACCCATAAAACTAAAAAAAAACAAAAAAAAAAAACTTTAAAAGTATAAAAGTTATAAAGACGAAAAATGTCATAGCACACGTCCTTAAAGAGCTGAACATTTTGATAGTGAATGGTGAATGGTTTCTGTAGCTAAAAGTATGCTGAAGGAGTAGGCGACCGAAAAATGTACGGAAGAAGAAAAATAAAGAACAGGATAACAATAGTGCGAATGCTGAATCAGCATTCACACTAATTAACTATACTATTTTAATTATATATTTTGCACAAATGTCTGATGTAAAATGGTTGTAATACACAACNAAACCTGTAAAAGTTTTACTCAGAAAAGTCACCATCATTCAAAAACCGTAGGTCATATCTGTGAAACGACCTCACCGTCAGCACCAGGAGGCATTGCTGAACACTGTGATGTAAAAATTGTGTAGATAAAGTTAAAAAAAGGCAGAGAAATCACAGTTTCAAAACACCTCTCATTTGTGTTTTGCTCAAGACCGTAGGAGACAAAATATCATTAGAGTCAATGAGACAGTTGAAGGACTTTCTGATGCTTGGAGGCAGACAGTTCAAAAACTGTATGTCCTATGGCTTAAATAGTTACATAATCTGAACCAGGACAAGTTTGTCTACGTTCTGAGGTGAAATGATGTATGAAGAGTGAAAATTGTGGAAACGAGAGCAAGTTTAACAGGAATTTTCAAGACGATTTTACAGCTGCCTTCCACTCTAGGCGATGATGTCACGCACTCTGGCTTTGAACATTCCGCCCCACACACACCCATTATAAACTCAGAAAAGGACTGAAAAAAGCATAAAACTAAAACTGTGATGTATCAAAAACTGTAAAAGATATCAAAAAGTTGAATACAAGTCTAATAGCTGAACATCTTGTGACCTGTTTAAAGTTGAAATGGAGTCTGTAGCTAAAAGTATGCGGAAGCAGAAGCATTTCAAAGTAGAGCAAGTTAAAGAGGGTTCTCCATTGACTTACATTGTAAAAGTTTTTTTTAAAAAGCTTAATATTTTAAAAAGTATAAAATGTATAAAAAAGTTAAATACAAGCACACATGTCCTTAAAGAGCTGAACATTTTGATAGTTGAATGGTTTCTGTAGCTGAAAGTATGCTGAAGTAGTAGGCCAGCGAAAAACATACGGAAGTAGAATAAGAAGAAGAAAAAGAAAAATAAAGAACAGGATAACAATAGTGTGATTGCTGAATCAGCATTCCCACTAATAAAGAAAAACTTCATTTGGCAAGATGGCATTTGAGACAGAATAACAGATTGTTATCCTTTACTGTCCTATGAAGGTGAATATGTTTCCATACCATCTGTGAGCAATAACGCGAGATGAGCTCAGAGATCAGTACTGCACACACACACACACACACACACACACACACACACACGTGTAAGCATACCTGCTAATTGCAATATCTCCTCTATTCTTCTGCTTTGCAACTGTATTACACACACAAAAGCCTCAGTCATGCACATTGAGACATTGTGACCTATATGTATAACCTTTCTATTTTCAGCCGAAGTTGTGCCCCATTGAAACAACTTGTGGTGCGAGTGGTTTCTAGGGGGATACTGGGATAGAACTGGCAGTGAGAGAAGGGGGAGCTGGTAACTCTGTGGCACCGACCCGTCTCACTGATCCAGTCCAGACTGTTTGCGACGTCACGGTGCGGTGTCCTGCCCTCTTTCTCTAAAACACACAACCACAATCCCAAATAGCTCTAAATGCAGCTCTGTGGAGCGCTCTTATTTTGGCTCCGTTGTCACTTTATGAGAGTTTTACAGTATGAGTCGGGGAATGGAACAAGCTCCACTTTGGCTTGAAGAGATGAGCTTTGCCAGAGCTGTTGCACTGACAGCTCATGTATTCTGTTTTCTGAGGCTTTAGAGCAAAAAGCTGGCCAGCACTGATCAATAGAGTTTGTGTTTTTATGCTGTTGAAGATGTTTTCTGCAGTGACAGTAGTCTTACTCCTGTTCCCATCACCACATCAAGCCATGACTCTACCTTGAGCACTGAAAACATATACAAATGAATTCACCCGGCTATGATGTAGCGTGGTTAAAAAAAGGGGGGGGGGGGGTTAGGTCAGAGTTCAAGCGGAGGTTTTGTTTCACAGATGGTAAAATGTGGTGTAAATGTATTACATCAATATGTGTAGCCTGGTATACAGTATTGCAGTTACAGTAGAACATTAGTTCAGCCTTTTCCACTGCAGGAACAGAATCAACCAAATATTTATGAATCTACAAAGTTGTGGTCAGCAGATCTGGCTTCAGCAGAGGGCGGTTGCCTTATATCAACCAGCTGCTTTGTTTTAGGAAAACACAAGTTGTCACGTAATCGTCCTGAAGAACCTCTGAGGAATTTTAATGCAGGGGAAGAAGAATAGAGTGAAACCACTTGATAAGCCGAGTGAACCTCAGTTTTTATCCAGCCGGTTACATTCATCATCATAATTATCATCTTTGCATGAATACACAAACACACACACACACGCAACCAAGCATTTATTGCACTCTAAATGCTTGAGTTAGTTTATTTGCATATTTCAACATTTGAAAAAAATATGAAACTGTCAGTGTTCCTTTTGGGAAAAAAACATTTCCGTAAACATTTGTTTCTTTGAAAAAAAATGAGATTTAAAAAGGAGGAAAATACGAGAGCAATGGAGGAATGCTCATTTAGACAGATTTTCTTAGACTGTGAAGAGCGGATGACAAAGAGATGCCGAGGTTTACAGCAGCTTAAAATATCCGCTGAGCACCTCCTTCTCTAAGTGTCTGTGCACTAGTGAAGCTACAAAGTGCTCTTGCGGTGAATGTTTAATTGTGTGTGTAAAACCCAAAGCATAACCTTTTCGCCCTGTGACCACAGCGAAAAAAAGACAGTGTTGTTCTCTGCAGAACAGGCGTATAAATATTTACACAGTTGCCCGCATTATCTGTGAACCTGTAGGGGAGAGCAGAGAAAGGGGCAGGTGGAGAAAGGCCTGTCAAGAAGACGTCCAAGCATTTCGTTTGAACATTTGTAAGTGTCCGTGCCTCTTCCTCTGACTGACTGAGTGTGTCAGGTAGGTCATACCTGTGCACCTGTGGGTTTCAGGTTTCCTCCGCCTGGTGAATCAGCCAGCTGTGCACCTGGATTTCTGTTTATGCTCTTGCTGGAGGAGTCCTGCTGGTATGAAGTAAGTCACTCACTCACTCTGACATCCAAGGAGCCTCGTCCAGCACGTGCAAGTAGTTTCTGACCTTCATGTTCGTAAGAAATCTGAAGTTGAAGGGTCATTTCAGTTTTATTTTATTTTTTTCATTTTTACACTCTTTCTCCCTACTTGCTAATCTTGTATTGTTCTCTCCTGCTTTTCCTTATTGGCCTGTATGACACCAATCAGAAATGTAAACACTTGTCACGATGCAACACATTTTGTGAAAATGCGGCACATGCAAGTGTGCAGACACACACATACACGGGGACCAGTTGACAGGATCACATATGGGATGTGCTCCTAAAGTCAGTATAATTTTACCAACGTAAATATTAGTCGATGTCAGGACCGTTTACACAGTAATGGAAGTCCTTCAGCTCTACTTTCCTTAAAGCACTTTCTCTCTGCTCCTCTCCCTCAGGCCTCTCCTCTCACAACCCCTCTCCTCATTATTCCCCTCTCATCCAGCCCTCATGTAATCCCCTGTCTCTCATTACCCAATCTTCTCTCCTGTTCTCCGCGTCTCCTCTTGAGCTCCAGCAGTCTCTGACAAGGCCCAGTCCTCTTCCAGACAGCCCCCTTCCTCCACACTGAAAACCCCCCTCTTCCTATTCTCCTGACACAATATGATTAATCATTCCATTAACTGATCCACTGTCATTGGACAGTTGAGGGGCACTTATAATGCAAGCTCAACCACTCCCCTGAGAGACACCCAATCTTCAGGCCATCATCCAAAGCTCTCAAGCAAAACTCTCTTCATCTTTGTTCACTACAGGCCTAAAACATAATCCAATGTGGGTTTGACGGTCTGTCACTAAATCTGCCCATGGGTGAGGAGACTGACTGAAGAAATGTAACCGGTTCAGCAAAACCCTGAAATGCTGTTAGATTTAAAAGAGAAGGAACATGTCAAGAAGACAAACATATTTAGTACTAGAAAAATTGCATTTCCTGCAGAAAATGCGTGGGAATGCTGAAAGCTGAAATTTATTTGCATAACACTGCTGAAAATGCAGAAATGCCAGAATTTGAAGCATTGCTGAAAATGCAGAAATGTGAAAAAGTAGGTCAAAGGCTGAAGGAGAAGTAGTAGTAGAAGTTGTGGTGGTAGTAGTAGTAGTAACAATCTAAGAATAACAATCGGTATGGGCTATAAATCATATCTGGGAAATTTAACAAAGTGCTTACAGATCTAGTTTAATATGTGACGACATCCCCAATAACTGTTGTCTCCGTTTAACTGTACCTCTGTCGGCTTGTGACTTCACACTTGCGGTAAATATTGCTTTTGTATTGTATTTTGTGTGTGTGTGTGTGTATCCTGTGTATATCAAGTGTAGAAGCTGTTCACAGTTCAAACAGGTAGGGGTGGGGGGGTGGATCTTCTTCTGTATGTTTTTACACGCACAGCTGATGTTGATAAACTGAATTAAACCTCCATCAGTTTGTTCCTCTGTTCTGATTGGTGGATATATGTAGAGCTATTTTTGGCAGTATTGTGACCTCTGTGCTTTTTAACTGTTAATAAATTCAAACCTACCTCTGTCTTTCTCTCTCTCTCTCTCTCTCTCTCTCACACACACACACACACAGACACACACATGCACACACAACACTGGTTTTTCTATCTTTGTGGGGATTTTTACCTTTGTTTGTTCCTCTGTTCTGATTGGTGTATTGATGTAGCGCTATTTTTGGCAGTTGTGACCTCTGTGCTTTTTAACTTTACCTCTGTTGCCAGGTTTAGCACAGTGGTAGCACTGCTGACTTTGGTACAATTGATCGGGGGTTTGATTCCCGGTCTCAGCTGCTTCTGTATTTTTTGTAATTAATTATATTGCATATCTTTGTGTGTGAAAAATATGGTCATCTTGTATTACGTCTGTGTAGTTTAAAATATTTAGTAAAGGTGACATTGTTCATATCGGATTCTACAGCGGAGTGTCCAATCATGGTTTCAGGGATTTAATCAGTTATTTAGTTGTGGTTCTTGAATAACAATCGGTATGGGCTATAAATCATATCTGGGAAATTTAACAAAGTGCTTACAGATCTAGTTTAATATGTGACAACATCCCCAATAACTATTGTCTCCGTTTAACACTACCTGTGTTGACAGGTTCAGCACCGACTTTGGTGCAGGAAATCAGGGGTTCGATTCCCCGTCAGGACAAGGCCAGGGCTAGCTATCACAACTAGATGGATTGAAGAGGTACAACAAAAGCTATGGCAAGGGGGAGCCAGAATTAGGTCAGGGGGAGATGTTATCTTCCCACCCGAGGTTTATGGGTACCAAGCCCCAATAACAACAAACAGAACTAAGGGCTACAAAGTATCCTCTGAAGTCTACTAGAAGTGATGAGAATGAGAACTAGGCATGAGATGATAAGGGAAGGAGATGGTTACCATAATTTATTTATTGGTGTATGTACATTTCCAAAGAATTGTAATATTATAGATAAATAGTCACGTGTAAACCTTCAGAGAATAGAAATGTGTTACTTGGTGTGTGTAGGGATCAAGCTGTATGTAGTTCACAGAACACACTGATATATAAAATAGAATATAGAATTGTAGTACTAGAAGCAGATGTGATTAAGTTAGTGCTTTAACTATTCAACTATCAAAAGTATTGAATGTAATATCCAATATTAGAGGCAGTTGTGACCTGTGCTATTTAACTGTTAGTTAATTCAAACACCAACTAAAGACCTAGTATGCAAACCAACTAAAGACTAACCCTCTACATCAAAAGCACTAACTACAAGCTATACTTATTCACATCAGCATCACTTCTAGTAGACTTTCAGAGGGTACTTCACTTAGTCTAATTATTGATCAGTCTTTCTCAGGTGTTATATTACTGTTATTATTGTTATTGGGGTTCTCCATTGACTTACATTGTAAAATTTATTTGAAAAAAAGCTTAATATTTTCAAAAGTATAAAAGTTATAAAGAAGAAAAGTCATAGCACACATGTCCTTAAAGAGCGGAACACTTTGATAGTTGAATGGTTTCTGTAGCTGAAAGTAAACTGAAGGAGTAGGTGACCGAAAAACGTACGGAAGTAGAATAAGAAAAATAAAGAACAGGATAACAATAGTGTGAATGCTGAATCAGCATTCCCACTAAATATAGAAAGGAAAAGGTTTATGTCAAGGGGCACAGACAAACAAAACATGAATGATATAGTACTTGAATAATAATGAATACCGCGAGTAAATACTTCTCTGCTGGTTTTACATTTGATATTTATTGAAACAAAGAGCATTGAGCCAATTTGTAAAAAGTAACAAAATATCAGCTATAACACATTACGTTTAACAAACCTCAAATTCATGGAGAAGCTTATAAATACATAGTTGGATTTAGAAATAGTTTGTCTATTGAGAATCATCACAGGGATAGTGACCAGTTAACTGAGTGGTACTGGAAATCTGTGGCGATGATCAAATCTGAACATCCGCTATATATATATATATATGTGTGTGTGTGTGTGTGTGTGTGTGTGTGTGTGTGTGTGTGTGTGTGTATATATATAAAACAGTAAAGCTGAACAAGAGTGAGAAGAAAGAATCTGTGTTTCGAAACAATAAGGTGCATTTCTCTTTACAAAACAGTGAAGAGCCGCATTGGTGAGAACAACATTTTAAAAAGTGACTTTAAAACTTGGGGATGTCCGACTAAATATTGATCTAAGTTGGAGATGATGCTTTTTTCCCTGTTTTAAGATTAAAAGAGGATCTGGTTAAAGAAAATAAATACAGTTTACTGATTGGTTGGATAGACATACTATATACATAGAGCATGGAATATTTCACCACTGTAACCACAACATTGCCCATATATATTCAAACCACGTTAAGTATTGTAGAATAATGTTAAATGGATAATCTGAATTAATATGGAAAAGAATGTAGGCTATAATATTGATACATTTGCTGATGCACTGTAGTAAAAAAAACAGCTGAACAGACAGCTACAGACAGGTTTAAGCTTCTGTATCAAAGTGCATAATGGTGGAGGGCTTGTTGCAGCACCTGGGGAACTCTAAGGCTCCTGGAGTATCTTAATAAATGGCCCAATCCCCCCAAATAGTCCTCTCATTGTACCCATTGTACTCCAAGGACTCGGACGAACCAACAGTGTTCCTTATTCTACATGTGGTGAGAGGGGACAAGTCAAGACTTCAGTAAGGATGTGAAGGCTGGTTTAGGACTGGGCCCACGAAAGCACATCCATACACTACAGCACACAGGCGTTCTCCTCTCAAAACAGTTATTCTCAAACAACTATGCCACAAATATCAAACTCTACTCATTAGGAAAAGGGAAGCACAGTCCAATTTTGCAATCAGTGTGATCCATCTGACAAGAAAAATGGTATTTTCGGAAATTAAAAAAGGGTGGGGGTTGGATGGGAGATTTCCAGCCAGTTTTAGGCACTTGAAGGGGTTCAAATGGGCTGGTGATGACTGGGCCAAAATAAAAACATAACAATCTCAAAATAAATATTTCACGATACTCTCAGTTTCTGAAGACGTACTTTTTTTTTGAAAAAAAAAAAAAGTCTTTTTGCAATGGCATAATTGTTTAACTCTATAAATATAATTTATATAGTTTCTTTCTTCCATTCTCTCTCTGTGTTCAACTCCTTTGCTCCTCTGCTCATGAATACACACAGATGTATGCCCATCGTCTGCAAGAAAACACACACAGGCAACTCTTCTCACTTGCAGACAAATTGGTCTACGATTTTGGTGCAGCGCTTGCACTTGACGTAGCAGCACCAGTGGAACTTGCAGTGGCAGCGCTCCACTATCTGGGCCTTGTACTGGTCGTAGCCGCGGCCGCAGCACATCAGCTCACACCCATCCATGCCCTCCGAGGTCTTGTTGCAAAGGCGCCCCACTGTCCCCAGGGAGCCCGTGCTTTGGTTCTTCAGGCAGTAGTCTGGACTGGACTCGATGTACACCAGGTCGTTGCTGGTGGGAGCGTTGAACTTGCTGTGCATCTGCACCATCTTCCCACGTGAGTTGAGCTTCATGGCAGCAGCGCTGTCGTACTTTTCCTTCAGTGCGTCGCCCACCTTGCGGAAGTCAGCCAGCTGCAGCCAGCAAGTCTTCAGGCTGCAGGAGCCCGATACCCCGTGGCACTTGCAGGACACGTGGGCAAGTTCCGACACCGTCTGAGAATGTGGAGGAGGGGGAGGGAAAAGAAATAACTGGATTAATAACCCGATGAAGAACTTGCAAAAATGTTTATTCTCATGTGGCAAACTGCAGAAAAATTTCCAAGTGACACTGAAATTTCTAATTTGACCTGTCTGTGTAAATATTTGCACAATGTACTCCTCATGATCTCATGCAGGTGTCACTTTGCCATAAAGGACCGAATGATCTTGTCCATGTCTCCAAAAGTGCATTGAACAAAACGTTCATTCACTTATTTGTTCTACTTGAAAGAAAACAGCCTGGCAACAGATATCTGGCATTACGTTTCCTTTGAGGTGGTTTCAAGATGTTTGGATAGGAAAAGAAACCCCAGAGCTGTCTCCAGTGACTCCTTCTCCCCACACATCAAAGCCTCAGGAGGAGAGAGCTGACAGATCTGTTATACAGATGATCAGTGGAGACCTATCAGATTGACCTGGACTGTCTCACTTCCAAGTCCTCTTGCTCTTTCTATCACTGGTTGGTCTCACTCTAGGGCCTGCAGTTATACATTTCTGCTTACTTCTTATCTAATGACATCTTATGATCTTTTTGTGTGTGTATGTGCGTGCATATAACCCGAGTGTCTTACCCTCCTCCCAGCCTCGTTATTGTGAAGATTCATCAACAGCCGGGCGCTCTCATAGGAGCCTTTGGGGTAGCTCTTCTCCCTCTCGCGTGCGTCCACAAACTCCTTGGAGAACCTGTAGCCATAGTTGAGGTTGTCTCCGCAGCCGCCCCACAGCCAGTCTCGCGGCAGGTCTTTGGGGCGAGCTGCGCGGCTGCACCCGCAGCTGGAGAGCTCCCCTTCTCTGCAGGCACGGCTCACCGCGTTCACCACCCCTGCTGCGCTGATGGCATAAGTGAATGCCGTTTCTCGACTGCCTGCAGACACAACAAACAGGACCATCATGTCACATTTGACACAATAAGAAAGAGAGTAAATGGGAAATATGGCGTATGTATATCCATTTTATACTGAATGTGTGTCACTGTCATTTTGCCTCAAGAATTTGTACAGTGTTATGAGATGTGATGCCATATGACAGCATTCATCATACATTTAAGATTACAGAGCACTTCAGCCAAGTGCTGCAGGCTCCTCATCATCATCATGTTGAATGGTGGAATCTGGTTTGCTGTTATTGGGCTTCAGCCAGAGAGAAGAGAGCGCCCTCCAGTGACCGAGATTCCTCTCAACAAGCAGCTTCCACTTCACCCAAATTGAAAGGGACAAGAGCTCTTTTACTTTATCTGTGACGGCTGAGTGATTTTGGAGCCATTGCTCATTAACTCCCATTAATTCTGCCCTCAACATTTCCTCTATAGGGACAAGAACTTGGGAGTCTTAACAAAAAACAAAAAAATACACGTAAGCAGTTTTTGCTGTCACCAAGTGCTCGATCCATTCCTACCAGTGTATAAAGCCACAGACTGGAAGAGAAAAACGAGATGAGGAGATAAGCGACTATAGAAGAAACAGCCGACCAATCTATGAGGCTGCGTGTTGACACTGAAGACGGGGGCTGCTACAAAATAAAAATGCACAGCTCTTATACTTGCTGGACCCAACCTTTAGAGAGCATGCTATAATGACAATAACAGATGGACAGAGAGCAGGACACAAGGGAAGAGAAAGAAAAGACGAGTGGAGAGATAAGTCAAGAAAAAGACATTGAAGAAGAAAAAAAAAGCAAGCAAAATGGACAAGGAGACACACACACGCACTTAATATCACAATGAGACAAAAAGAGGAATAAAGAAAGCTTTTGGAAAGACTGAAAGATGTTCAGGTGGGAAACTGGCAGGAGAAGAGATAATCAGAGAGAGTGAGGGATTTATTAGTCTAGTGCAACTTTTAATCCAGGCTGAGGATATTGGCCTAACAGTGGACCTGTAGACGGACAAACTGTCGTCTCCCACACTGCTGCCTCCCTTCCCCTGTACCCCCACCCTGGAGCTAGCCAAGCCAGGCAGGGGAGAGGGTCTGAACCCAACCACGTCAGCACCCCCTGGAGCTCAGCTTTAAATCACCAGCAGTGTCCTAAGCCAGCAGACAGACGGGACAGCAAGACAGGTTTTCAGATAGACAGCTACAGAGGGGAGGACATGTTTACTTGGCCCAGAGTGGGCTGAGATGGGAGCACTGTTGGGGAGGGAGAAGACGAATGGGAGAACGGCTGATGAGGTTTCTATGAAGACTGATCTGTGGAAAGGGAGCCAGCAGTGCCAGAGACACAGACAGGCAGAATCACCAAGAATAGTGTAAAAACACAGACAAGTACAGCATGTTAAAGAGTCAGTTCAGCTAAATAAAAGGAATTATGAAAGATTTTTTAAAAGATTAAATAAAATTTAAAAAAAAAACATTGTCGTTTTATGTAAGTTTTATGTGCTGAGGTTTTGAGATATCCATCTCTGAGATTTTTGCCAGCACCCCAATACAATGCAAGTGAAAGAAATTTTTTTGCTCACAACATTGCATTTAGAATTAGAAAAACCTCTCTTTCCTGGTTACTCAGGATAATCTACAGACCTCAGTTTTCAGTGGAACAACTTTCTACCGAAACAAATTGTCACCAAGAAAACTGTTGACAGTGTGTTCTGTGGATTATCCAGAGTAATGGGAACGTTATTTCTGGAAAGACAAGTTGCTGTTGAGTGTGTTAAACATTATTTTTAAAGCTGTGAGCACCACAAATGAAATTCCATTCATCATTCATTCCATTAATTGTATTGGGCTGGGAGCAGAAATCTCAGAGATGGATATCTCATCTTTTTTTTTTGTTTTGTTTTTTAGGAATTTGGGTGATCCCCCCGCGCATGTCTTACTTAAGAGGAATTTGAAACACTCCCAGAATGTGAGCACCACAAACGCTGGCTGGTATCGAAACTACAAAATGTGGTGATCCATTCAGATTTTGCCCCTGTGCAGCCGAGCCTGCTGTAACTGCTATGATCACGACGCTGACATTGCATAGATTCACTATAAATCAACTGGAGAGTTATGATCAATAAACAGTAAACCACCTTTACATTAGCCCCTGAGGCGAAGGCTCACATCCACAGAAAACTAAAACAAACCAGGTTAAATGATAGGATCCAAGAGCGGGGTTCGCTTTAAGAGAGGACTGTAAAGCTCTTGAACTTTCTTTAAGAGATCTGAGAACACTGCATGTATGTGCACATACACACACACACACACACACACACACACACACACACAGACAGACAGACAGACAGACAGACAGCATAATCTCTGACAAGGTGATATATTGGTGCATACACTCACTGCACTCCAATTACTTGTAAATACAGGGCAGCTACAGTCCAGCTCCACATTGTGTGTGTGTGTGTGTGTGTGTGTGTGTGTGTTTTAAATGAGATTAGATTGTCTCCCATTCATCAGGGGAAAAGCAGATTCTCTGCCTCCCTGCTGCTCCATGTCGGGAGCTGGTTTAACAGGCCAAAGCCACATGTGATTTATCCAGCAACCTCACCCACCAACTATTCCCTTGACACAGCTGCTGAGAATCAGCAGCCCCGTACATTTCACACACACTGTTACAAACACACAAAAGAGGGTCAGTGAATAAGACAGACGGAGAATAAAGGAAGGAAAGGCATAGTATGTACAGATTTCTAAATAACACCGGTGAATATATACTGCATACATGTGCGTATGTTGTGTTGGACATGACAAGAATATATGCTATTTTATACATCTTTTGCCCATTTCTTACCTATTTGCATGACCCGTCCAAAAACAGAGGAGTTGTCCACCGTGCTGCAGTTCCAGCGCCGTTGTCTGAACTGGTACTGGCACTCTCTTATGCCCGTCTTGGCACCTTCACCGATGTACTGCATGTGGTCCTGGTAGAGCTGGCACAGCTTCTTCTGGCCCTGCGACAGGCCCACCAGCTGGCTGCACAGAGGCTGGGCACCGATGATGTAGGCCTCCGGGATCAGTAAAGGGTTCATGGCCAGAGACCTGAATGAGAGGGACACTTAATGCAGTTGTTTTCACCCATTTGCCATTATGACCCATTTTCCGGCCTAATTCATAATCAACACCTGATATCACTTGATTAGTTTCTCCCTCTTGTGAACGTAGCTATGTCAAATCAGAGAAATGAGGTGCAGTCATTTATTGAATGGAGTAAAACCCTGCATACTCTTAGCTCTTTATGACACTGTGCTATTTCGGGCCAAGAACATACAGTAAACAGAAGCAAAGACGAGCGAGGAAAAGAAGAGTCAGGAAGGGAAAAGGAGAACGAGGAAGAATATTTAAAGTAAAAGCAGAGACACAAACATGCTGTTTTTGTATTCAGTGTCTAAGAGCTGTGGTTGCCAACCTTTTTTAACTTATGACCCCTTATAGCCAAGCAATGTCTGTCAGTGATGCCTCAATCACAGGTTGCATATAACATCTATGAGCTCAACCAATCGATCGTTTTATTTTGAAAGTTTTTAGAGACCTACGGAGGCAAAACTCTCCAGTAATTTACAAAAAGCAAAGATTTAACAAAAGTCCAAAAAAATAAACATAATTTTGTGTAGCAGGAATGTCTTTTTTTGTCTGAACTTGTTAAAAAGCTAGCAAATCCTTCTGATTTTATCTTGTGACCCCTTGGAGTGGTTCCGAGTCCAGACCCCAGGTTGGGAAGCACAATCTTAAAAGGAAAGCATTTAGCTGACCAAAAACATACTATGCCAATTTAAAAAAAAAAGAAAAGAAAAAAAAAGGTTTGGACATTTTAGCTGAAGTGCATTTCACTTCATTCAATTACCATTTCCTCACGCCAGCTCAACCCACCGAGTAGATAACTCTGCGCTATGAAACTTGTATACCTTTTTACAGTACCACATAGGAAAATCTGATCATTTCATCTTCAGTCCCAGCTCCATTCAATTTTGTGTAAGAGAAAGAAAGAGAAATAAAAATGGACTGGAAGAGAGGGAGAGACATGGACAAACACAGTTGAAACACACACAGAGAGAGAGAGGAACACTAGTATGAGCATCTGGTTCCAGGCCACAGGACAATTAGAGCAGCCCATCCATGAGCCCTAAGAGAAAGACAATTAGCCCCCAGTGTAACCTGATCGACTGGGGGAACTCAGCAGCGAGGGAACACAGACTAAATGCACACAACATTATACACACAAATACACACATAAGAAAAAAAGAAAAAAAGAGAATCTACATACAACAGTTTGTGTGCACAAACACACATGCAGACTGATGCTCTGTCTCTCTCTCTCTCTCACTCACACACACACACACACACACAGTCAGCCGGCCCACTGCTCCGACACTCTAAATCATTCACACCTATGTGTCCTCTCATAGAGGAAACTGAAAGACACACACAGTTCGTGCTCCAAACTCAGCTCTCCAAAGAGTCTGCGGAGTCCTCAGCTGGGTCCGTAATCGAACTCATTATTTGAACTTCAACGCCTACTGAGCTGAGCCCATTAAAATATGTTTTTCTGTATGAATTCTCTTCAAATTAATTGTTTAAATTATTATTTTCACATAACTGGGCCATCACCACATGATGTCACCACTAGCTTTGATCTGCTCTTTTGAAATAAATAAAAATCTCACACAGAGAGTGCGGGTTTCCTGTAAATGCTCCATGTTCTTCTACAAGCTCTCAAGTTGGGATACACAATTATGCACACAAGTGCACAATTAGACAAAAACCCAAACAGCCACAGGATGTAAAGAGTTGTGATTTGCTTTAAGTAGTGCTTCTTTGGTGACTTCTAAACAGTATTTTCCCCCCATCAGAAGTACTCAGTGTGTTTTAATAAGTTCAGCATGCTCAAATATAGACTTTTCTAATAGCAGCAGGACATGTGTCTACACACACACACACACACACACACACACACACACACACACACACACGGTGTTCGTGTTTGCACATATTTGGACGCAGACTCATAAACCACAGAATTCTATGTTTTCTATAATATTCATAATTTTGGTTTGGCAATATGCAAAGAAAGAAAATAAGGGAGAAAAAAGGTCTTCCTGAAATGCTAATGTGCAACAGTCAGCATGTTGTGTTACTTCATATGTGGTGCAACTGAAGCTGAGGAGGCTTACTTAGAAAACACCCGCCTGAAATTGACTCTGAAACTAAGTTAAAAGGACAAATATAAACACTATGAAAATATTCTTTTAAAAATCAATACTACCCTAAATCTTTGACTTTTTTCCTGTCTTTTTAAAAACTTTTTTAAGGCACTGCTACCCCATTTACAAAGGTGACTCGTAAAGAGAAGAAAATGCCTTTTGAAAGCTGACATTCTCCACTGGCCACATCACAAGTAAGCACACACAAAAACACACCATGTGCAAATGTAGACACCGAAATACTGTACATATGGAGAGAAAATGAATGCATACCACCAAGAGTTGGCCTCCACCACCACCTGCATGAGGAGTGTGAGGAGTGTGAGGGCAAAGACACAGTTTCTGGAGTCCAACACGCTGCCAAAGGGCCAGCAAACCGGCCGACACACACAGCCCAGCCCCAGGTTCATACTGCCGCTGATCTGAGGGGGGAACAGAGAAGAGGATGCATGTCAGTCTGGCCTGCCTGTCTGGATGTTTGTCATACACAGTTTATTGTGTTTAAAACAGAAAAAAAAAGACAGACGGATATCTAGGATGTCAAAATGTATAAAGAGAATGCAGGAAAAATTCTTTCAGCCGTATGCCTGCATATCTAAACTCTCTCTTTTACATGCAAACAGCACTGTGGTTGTGTGTGTGTGTGTGTGTGTGTGTGTGTGTGTGTGTGTGTGTGAGAGTGATGAGAGCCCCAAGGCCATCAGTGCTTTGCACAGCAGAGCAGTCATTTGGCAGCAGGTCTGAGTGTGAATCACATAAGACCGATAGACGTGAAGCCGGAGAAGACACAATGACCATGAAACCCCATCTAGACACATTCCTGACAGTTCACTTTACTCAGAGAAAGAGACACACAAAGTCAGAGACAGGCAGACAGACAGACAGAGGCCTAGTCAGATAGAGTGAGAGTGTGTGTGTGTGTGTGTATGTACCATCTTTTAAATCAATTTTAGCCTACATATTTGATATAAGGGTCAAAACTAAAATTTTAACCAACAATTATGATTGCATTTTAAATGTCACAAACAAAAAAGAAGAGCTAAAGCATGGGCTTAGAATAAAACACATAATTATGTTTTTATTCCATACTGGTCCATATTCAATCTATGGCAGACCTGTTTGTATTTGTTCCTGGTGACAAGAGTTTGTTTTGTTCAATTATGTAAATAAACACCATTGGGAAATAATAATAAAAAAGTTGTATATATAAATATAAGTATATAAAAATATATATTCGTAAAATTCGTTTTCCTTATAGTTCATTTAAACATTTGAATGGAACTTAATACAACACGTGGAAATTAAAAAGTGATTTTTTAAAATAGTTTCCTTTGCGGGAACTATGATGCGGCTATTAAATGTGTCATTAGGCAAATAACGGTCATGTCGGTCTGTAATTATATTCAAATGAATTTCCATATGTATTAATTGACTGTGGATCGGATTGGAATAGCCACGTCAGCGGATGATGGTCTATGGCCCGGTTATACTGTGCAGCCTTTTGCCTAACGAGAACTACAAGGAATTAAAAAAGGAGAAAGAAAAAAAAAAAGTCAATTATCCGCAGACAACTGCGTGGCTTTGGTGATATAGTTTGGCTGCTATGTAGGCAGAATATGAGTTCAAATAATTACCCCTAAATTTGAGAGTCAAACCGGTGTGCCAGCCCTTCCAGTCGGGCCGTGTGTGAATTTTGGGACTCAGAGCAGCTCTAATTTGTCACGCTGCGTTATTTTCCAGGGTTGAGTCGTGGAGACCTGGGCCTGCCTAATACTCATTAAAGACAAGGCCAAGTTCACCATCACTCACCCATCGCGCGCTCACATACACACACACGAGCATGTGCTTTCAGTTTGTGCTTCAGTAATAGTTGGTGAGTTGATGTTATGTTCCCTGCACATAAATTAAAGCAATAATCCACAGAGGACGGAGGTTTTACACTGATTTTAAACCAACAAATTGGAGTTGTTACGCTCGCCAGTTAACGGATTTAAAAATATATTTTGACTTACGGATAATTAAGTTCTAAAATTAAATATAGAATTTTTTTTGCACCAAGCAGCACACTTCATCAGGAGTAACTCAAAAGCGGAGGCGACACACGGGTTTCATTCTGCATTCATATTTAAATTAGCTGTTGATGCGACAGGTGCGTGCAATTATCTAACATTCCACAACTGAGGCTCAGCCAATCAGAGCAGAGAACAGTAATTATCCGTTTTAAGAGACACAGACGCGAGCCTTTTATTTTTTGAATGAATATTTCTAATACGGTTTTATTCATTTCAGTGACTGCAGCTATTCAACACTGTACATAATTTCATAATATAATCATATATTTTTTAACTTAAATATACATTCCTGCATTTGGCATACCCGCTGCAAGATGCGTAAATCCTGCGCTCTGTGACCCCTGGAAACGATTTGACCCGAGTGAAATATTCGTAGGACTTGACTGGATGACTGACTACTGCCTTGCTGATTTCTGTCGGTGAAAGTGGCATCAAATTGAGTAAATTTCAGGAAGAGAACAATTAGAGTAGCGTGGTCAGGATGATAAAACATCGGGCGCTGCTACTGCAATGGATCATTTAAAAGGCTATTTTTAAAAGGGCCATATGGAAGCCTACTAAATCGATTTACATTAAACCGAAGAGTCGAAAAAAGAAAAAAAAAAGTAGTCTACTGAGATTAATGTTCTTGACTTATTTCACCTTGAAGTCAAATGTGGGCCTAAGTCTTTTCTCAGTTTTTGGTTCTCTCTGGCTAGAACCTTTGGCCAAACTATCATAACATTATTACAATTAAATAGAACAGTATTTTAAAAATCAAATGATTGTGAAAAAGTAAAAGTAAAATCATTAGGGTGCTATAAGTGTCAAATTATGACTACTTTTTAATGGTCTATTTTGAAGCGACTATATTTACAGTATGGCCTGCATCTTTAAGCCTTTGATAATATGCATGGTGATAATTTGATACCATCCATAATTTGGGTATGGATGTGTGGGGTGGGGAAAAAAACCGTAGACCAATTAAATACAAAATATGTCACTTTCTCTCAAACTGCATGGCACCGTGATTTACTGACTAATGAGCGAAATATTATGCGCATTTAATAGCACAACGTGAGGAGTCCCTTTTCCTGCCTGTCCTGTTGTTTAAAAAAAACCAGGAGAGGGAGCCAGGTACAAGGATTTGATGAGGAGAAGCAGCACAAAGAACACTGCCTGACTTTAAATGGGGACCGTTAACAATGGAAAAGGCAAGCAGACAATTTTGTTCACATTAATGTATTTAAAAACAAATTAAGTTTTAGTTCATTTTCGCTGAAATCATTATTTACCCAGAAGGACACTGACATATGATTCACAGTCAATGAAGGAGGGAGGGGAGGGGGGGCATGTTTCACACATCACATCTGTCAAGAACTTTTGTCCACATCCAGTCCAAAAAGGTCCCACTGAAACACACATTTTCCACTCTAAGATAAACTGCGGCTGCATGGAAAAGTGCCTGAACCAGGAGACCTATCGGCTACTCACCAGGGAGCACAGCCCGTTAGAAGTTGTAATCCACTTTCTGCAGACGATATCAACCCAATAATCCCAGTGCAGGCCAGGTGGGTTTAAGATTTCCTTCTCCGCTGCAGTGAAGACAAGTCTCGTCGTTTTATCCGGATCTCTTGAAAAGTGCTTGGTTGGGGTGAAGAAAGTGTAACGCTAAAGCTGAGAGTTCTTCGGGTTTGGTGTTTTGGTTAACAAGGGCGCCCAACAATCAGTGAATGCGCTCCGTGCGCCAAACAGTTTAGAGAGCTGGTAGGAAGCAGCGGGATATATAAAATGTCCAAGAGACAGTGTGAGGAAATGACCAGTTCCTTTAACGAATCAGTGTCTGACTTTGCGGTGACTATTGACAAATAAAACCATCTACGGCAACCCAAAGTGCCACTGGCGGAAACGTCTGATGTAGCTTTGTCGGTTCTCTTCTAATTGAAAGCGGCCTACTTGTATAGTCCCTATCCAAGTAAAACAGTTCCAGATAGCTAGACTATGTCAAACCAAACACATGGAAATTCTCGTCATGAACATTAAATCCAGCAGCTAACACGCTCAGGTCATAGCGCGTTTTACCTGCGGAAAGAGCCACACGGTGATCCTCGCCACAAACGACTTGTCAATTTACCTTCCATTCTGTGCAAAAACGACTTTGACAATTCCTCCGCTCGAGTTAAAAGTCTTCACGTGCAAAAAAGTAAGTCATCCGCCTCGCAAACCCCCCCCCCAACAACAACAAACAAACAAACAAACAAAAAAAAACAGATGCCACAATTAATCGGCTCCAGACAGTATGCTCCAAAAAACTTTCCGCGGGGACTATCTCCAAACAGTGCGGCTTGGCGAGCGCGCACGGTGCCAGGGGGAGGAAAAGAGCACAGCGTGTGAACAACAGCGGCTTTGCTGAGGCTCCGAGTCTGTCGTCCTCCCACACCGTATGTGTGTGTCTGTGCGGTGAAGTGCAGAAAAGTATCCCTCCCTCTCTCCCTTTTCGCTCTCTCACCTGCTTCGATCGCCTCCTCTCACAAACAAGCACAAGGCAGCATGGATGCGCAGCGCAAAACCTTCAGATGGCGCATGCGCGTCACATTTCTCCTTACCCCCCCCCCTTTTTTTTTCTTCTTCTTCCAGTCACCAACTTTCAAGAAGCAAGGAATTTGAGTGTAGGTAAAATTGTGGAGAGAGAGGATCGAGAAGGGCGGTACAGGCTGTAACAAAACAAGCGTCTCTATTAGGCCTACCTAAAATAAACGTATAAAGCACCCTAGGCTATTACCCTATCCATACCGGAGCAGAGGTAGGATTTACACTGGCAGCAGATCGAGTTACCACTCAGTAAAATCAAGACAAGCAGGTCCATATCGTGTGCTTATACAGGCTGCTCTCATCACCTGAAGGCCTGCGAGAATTACGGTCATTACGGTAATTAGGCTATTATTTTATGGTACATTATCTCAAAACATGCTGCAGGAATCCGTCAGCTTACTGTTCGATATTTTTCAATGAACCCGATGATGGGTGTCAGAGGGCAAAGTGTTTAATAGTTTCACGTGTGTCACTGTAGACTCCTCGGTCTGTACACACTGAAGGCAGTCAAGGGTGAAAGCCGTGTTATTTTCAATCGCGCTGGACAGAATTTCACCTGGATTGAGGAAATAGAGATAGAATAACAGTCAGTAAAAGAGGTAAAACAATGCTAAAATTAATGGAATTGGGCAGTCACCTGAATATCTGGCGGTATGCCCAAATAAAGACTTGCCTCAGGTGATAGAGGGAGGAGAAAGAGAGGGGAAAGAGATTCATTCAGACAGTTTTATTATACTGATGTTGTTGTAGCCTTTGTCACGTGCAGTCAGTCTTACAGGTCTTGCTACTGATCTAATTTAAAAATCAGCGTGAGTCCCTCAACCCTTATTTAAATGATGGGGGAATCAGTATTTGTCAGTATCACCGACAATATGTGATGAAGAATGCTTCATTTGGCTTCCAGCATGCTCAGCTTTATGGCTTTTTACAGCACCCAGATAAGCTCCAGGCAAAGCTGTATTTAACTTTACATGCACTGTATATGGACACTGCAATCTTTTAGAATTAGTTCTATTAAGCTGTATATAAAAACAAAACAGAATTGTACATGAAAAACTTAATTTTAAGCCAATCTAGTGTGTTTGTGATGGGGAAAAAAAAATCACAAAAAATATTAGTAATAAAAAAACCTGATTCCAGTCCCCACTTCCTTTTAAAGATAACTCACACTGCTTTTGTGAGAGCTGTCATTTTGTCATATTTTTCCCCAAAAGTGTATGTCTCCCTTAGGCATGAAAACCTTCACGTGACTGCGAATACCTGTGGCAGAACTGAGTGTGAAGTGCCTGCAAATCTTGCAAGAGTTCCGTTCCCAGCTAATGTTACCGTGGTGGATGCTGGAGGCTGCGACTGCGTCAAAGAGCACTTAAAACATGCTCAGCCACATTTCTGACCCCTCACCATGCCTCACTACCCCCCCCCCCCAAAACCTCCAACGTTCCCCTAGGAAGAAAACTGGGCAACATCTGGCTGAGTTTATGGGAGAGAGAGAGAGAGAGAAATGGGAGAGAATTCTTTCTTGGGCAGCGCAAGAGTCTATTGTTGTAGTTGCCATTAGTGGCGGTGAAACTTTAATCTTGTGAAAATACCCATTGTTGCACTCAGATTTACCAATAACACTGCCGATGTCAATGTTCACATTATTGTCTTTCTGATAAAACACGTTGCAGTTCTTGTGAAAACAACTTTTATTCAAACAACAGAAACAGCTGACCACTGCAAAACACTGTGGAACAAGTCACGGGTGAATTCTGTTACCCCCCTCCCCAAACTTTCACTGTCATTACAGTCATGAGAGCAGCGTAAAACCACACACACATGCACACACACTGTACAAAAACTGTACATATTAGGTAAGGGCCAAATGGAAACACCGTTATACTGTTGAATCAAAACACAACACTACTGTACCTCACCGTCACCTCAGGACGACCTCCAGTACTGTGAAAAACGTAATGACACAGTGCTTTAAGATGCAAGTCACTTCATTATAAACAGATTAGCTTCTCAGATTCACAGGATCAATAAATACACAACAAAATAATACATCACTCATCAGCGTAATAAGTCACACACACACACACACACACACACACACACACACACACACACACAGCTTTTAAAACTTCAACAAAAAAAAAGAACTGTGGCACTCAAAACTGTTTCGGATGTAGAAAAGCAAACAGAACGTGATATTGGTTCATTAAACAAACGCACAGCAGGCTAAAAGAACACAAGGAGAAATGTATAAACAGACTGTTCTTACAGTAAGCTGGCTGATTTGAGGTCAGCAGTGTTTCCTCTCCTGATTTCTTAGAGAAGGTGTAAGCTGATCCTCAAACTATCTGTTGTGGGGCATCTTTAAGCCCAAATTCGCCTTTTCTTGTCGATCTCTCAAATGAGTAACTAGGGTGGTTTTAGTCCAAATGATTCAGATGCAGTCCCATTTCAGGCATTTGTTTCAGCAGACAGGGCTGTCTCCTTTGGCACGGTACATTGAGAAGGTCTCTGTGGATTGTGGATTTTGAGGTCCATGTTGCGATATTTACAAAAGTTTCGCTATTTAGCTGCAGAAGTAAACACATTCTTGCCATCATTAACCAGTCCGGGATTGGCATGCGTTTACGGCTAGTTCCACTGGCTCAGCTTAGCCACACCAGTAGTCGACAGTGGTGGAGTGATTGTCAGTTGATGTGAAGCCAGAATTCTGTAGCACAGCAGTACTGTAAAGTGAATCCAGCTCCAAGTCTATTGAAAACAGCTAGGGAAATGAAGGCAGTGGACCGCTTGCCAATACCATGAAGCTCCACACTCATGACTGCTGATGGTGATATGCTCTGGTGAGGGACATTCACCCACAGTGGGCTTAGGTCCTCAGTCCTCAGTGAAGGTGACATTCATCGGTAAGATGGACAATTTCTGATCGGCTGAACGCTGAGCTTGTCCACAATACATTGAAATGGTGGGTCCTGGAGTATGTATATATCTAGAATATGTATATCTGTTTATATGTATGTCCAATGGTCATGGTGATGGGGAGGTAAGGGCCGGTTGAGTGTGCATGCTTGCAGTTGAAGCTCTTGAACCTCTTGGTACCTGGCTCCACAAGCAGCTGTGGAAAGAAACATTGAGAAAAAAAAAGTATGAGAGGTCAACCACAAAGACTGGAAACCAAATGCTAAAATCCACACAGGGATATGAAGATGCATGAAGATTTAGCCAAAGATCTTAAGTTGTTTTGAAATTTCCTCAGTCGCCTCCTAAAAGGTTCATACAGGCATCATACAACTACACTGCTTGGTACAAAGAGAACTCCGACACTCAGGTCCAGAGCAGATATTTTGTTTTTTCTTAGCTTTAGGTTGACCATTTTCTTCCTCTAACTGTCTGGCGAGCCTCCAGAGCTCCTTAAGAATGCTCTAAATGCAGTTGGCAGCAGTCCAAACATCAAGTGCTCATTAATAAAAAGAAGAAGAAAAAAAAACCCTCTATCGGAATGTGTCTGTTATTCAGGCCACACAGCAGTCAGCAACAACTCACTTCTTTCCCGAGGCTTAGGTTGTGAAAAAAAAAAGAAACAATGATGTATGTCTAGCTTGCTGGGGGCGCCTCATTGGCTGAGCAAACAGGCCCCAAAATAACTACCAATCACTGAAGACGTTATCATCAGTCACTCAGAGAGGGCATAGTGAAAGAACTAATAAAAACTTTGTGTGTCGGGGACCAGAGGCGTTCACAGGTGAAGTTGGGGAGTATGTTGTTATAGAGGTGATCTGACCTGTGTTATGGGATTACCAGTATTTACTGGTAGCATCTTAGGTTAGGGACTGTTGTGTATAAAGAGGAATGTCAAATCGTATGTCCAGTTCTGCAGCGCTGCTCACGCTCTTCCTGTCTCACTCTGATTGGCTGCCAGGCAAAGAAGGACCATCCATTACAGCCAGTAAATAAACATGCACAGCAATTAAAGTGCCATCATTTTTTATGCAACACAGGGCGTGTGTGTGTATGTGTGTGTGTGTGTGTGTGAGTGTGTGTGTGTACACATACGCCTGCTTGCGTGTAAGTGTGACCAAATGTGTGTCTGCGCCTGTACATGCTTGTGTGTGTGAATTTTGTGTGTGTGTGTGTGTGTGTGTGTGTGTGTGTTGGACGCCATTCTCAGGTTTCTTTGCCGTCGTCTGCACTTAAATTAATGATTTGGGGGCCAGAGAATCAACAAATATGGCCCCCGGCAGGGCATAATGGAGAGCGCGACCTGCCTGTGGATGTGTTTGAAGACCGCTCCTCTTTCTTCTCTGTCAACACCTCACTACCTCCACACAACAGACACATTCACTACACAAACTCACGTGTGACGCCTGTGTTCATGTTGTTAATGAGGAAGTGTGTGTGGATATGTGGTCATGAATGTGTGTACGCTGATCGGACTGTGATTATTTTACATGTCAGCGTGTTGTGACAGAGTGTTAAAATCATGTGGAATTTTATGTTCCGGAGTGAAAGTCCTGCATTTGCAGTCGTGATCATGTCCTCTAGAGAAACATGTGACAAAGCAAAGCATATTATATCAGCCAGGAAAGCTACAACCACACTCTGGATAATTTAGTGAGCTCAAATGGCTCCGACAGGCTGCTTAAAGCCTTTGCTGCCCAAAGGTCATTGTCCACAATTTTCTGCATCATCAGCTACTAAAAGCTGCAAAAAAAAAAGGCAGCTACACGTATACTGCACTACACAAAGAGAACATTTTAGCAAGTTGTACACTAGGCAGCACTAGTCACTGTTTCTGTAACTGATTCAAAGAAAATTTTGCAATAAGTAGAATGTGATTGAAAACAACTGAAATTAAACCGGCTGTTCTGACTGTTTGTGTCCAGACAATTCCTTTTAACCCTAACCCTTTAAAATGATGTTTGATATATATTTGACACAAAGTCGTAAACACACATGGAGATTCCATTTATCAAACAGACACTGGAGATGTGCAGCAGTTTCGCTGCACAAGGACTGTATGGGTAGGAATGTGATAAATTGCACTGTAATATCCAAACCGTGACCTGAATCTTCACGGGAACGGCTACTGATAAAATTAAAACATTAACACTTGACACTCACTCCAACAGATCAGACGCAACCCTCCCATTATCATATTGAGCTACTTCACTTAAAGTAGGTTTAGTGAGGGGGGAAAAAAAGCACATTTCCTAATGGGCTTATTCACACACACACACACACACACACACACACACATATGAACGTACATATTTCTGTGTCTCTTTCTTTTGAGGTTTACAATTGCGTTTACTGTCCCTTTAAATCAAAACTTGCTGCTATATGCATACCTTCAAATGACAAAATATAATTTCCCTCTCCCTCTTGCAGCACTCAGCCATCACATCCCTCTAATTCAAATCAGCCATTCCTATCTTCTACTCCCTACTCCCCTCAACCTCCTCACCACTCCTCCACTCTCAACGTGCTTGATGGTGGGATCAGACAGGGTGAACACTTTCTCATATTAATACTGGTTTAGCCTGTGTCTGGAGATAGGAAGATGATTGATTTATCAAAATTTGTAAATGCCCTCTGCAGATCTCTGAGATCTAATTGAGGTGAAAAACATGTAAACTGCCTGTGTCGATTAAACATTGTTCATTTTGTGACCAGTATTGTGTATCTACATACCCAACATACCATTTCAAAGTACTTGTAAATCTAAATTAGGCTGTAAGGTGTCTATTTTGTTAATCCACCTGTATTTCTCCCAAAACCTACTGGTCTGTCTTTCTGTCCAACTGCCTGTCTTTGTCCTGAGGATTGGATATCAAGCCTGAGAGTCTGGATGTGAGCGGCTGAACCCCTTCTCGTCTGTAAGTGCTACTAATATAAACTGCCTGTTAAATGGATCCTTGCAGAGTTTTGGGACCACCAATGTTAAAGTGCTGCTCTTTCACTTAGAATTACCCTGTGGTTGGTGTCCTTTCACTCCTACAGAAAAAATAGAAACACACCAAATTCAATTACCAGTACAAAGATTGGTACCCCCCACCCCGCCTCACCCTGCCTCACCTCACTCTACCAAGAAGAGAGACATAAGACAAGCGATTCGGTGGTATGAAGGGGCAGATATTGGGGTGAAATACAGGGAGAGAGCTGACTTTCTCACTGTTCTGTCTAAATAGTCTTACGTATTTCTTTTTGTTGAGATACTTTGTGAATGCAGGCCTAGTACGTCGCCACAGAAAATATCATGTTTCTGATTGGATGTTCTATTTAACCTTGGAAAAGAGGGTCAGAAGAGAAGCAATTGACAAAACGCCTTGCAATGAAAACAACTACATGACAAATCACTCCTCTTATCATATGTCTGATTTATTGAATGCAGTGAGTGAATGTAATGGAGATGGCAAAAAAGAAATACAGTACAGCATCTCTCTCTATTGCTTCATTGCAATGCAGTGTCTAAGGTAATCCATTACAGCAAATGCGATAAAAAGGCACTTTGGTCCAGTTCCAATTCATTGATCTGAGGTCACACATTCCCATTTGCTAAAAACTCAGATTACGTATTAGATGGGAAAAATAAAAAAAGATCTGTGCGCACATGCCCATCCAATCATTTTGAAACCATAGCCCTTTAAAACCCTTAAAAAATATGGTCTAAATCAAGCCGTCCCAGGAAGAGAGAACATCTTCTCTGCAACAATTACTTCAAGAGCTCTGCTCTTTCTTCCCTACATTTCTGCTTTTTTCCCCCTTCTCTTTCTTTTTTTCTGCCTGACTTTTACAACTTCCTCCTGGTTGGGGCTGCAGCCTTAACCCAAACAAAACTCCATTTTTTAGTTATTGGCCCTCATGGCATGTAATGGAGAATCAAGCTAATTATCCCTACAGCTGTTTTCACTTGCTTTTTATGTAAGCAATACCTGGCTGATCCAGAGAGCAACAGTGAGGCCCTTCTTAGCGCTCCAGGCCTCCAGGCCGGCTGGAATTAGAGAGCAAAATGCCAGGTTTTCCTCCCCCCGATACTGCCTGTGTGTACCCCTGCACCCATCTCCCAGCACACAACCCGACCCAACCAAAACCCAGCCCGACACAACCCCCTGCACACCCAAAAGCCTCCATTTCCACTCCCTCATACACCTCTCAAAACTCCTCCTTTGATGTTGAACAAAGCTGCTCTTCAACGGTTAAGATGGATCTCTATGACAAGCGCTCATTTTCTTCCACTGATGGTCTCTGGCAATTAATGAAGGAGGTGAGCTAGGGTGCGGCTCGGATTAAATTGGAACCATCTCCTGCTGTCATAGGACTAGAAAGAGAGGGAGTGAGTGCAAAAAAAGGAGGGAGGGAAAGAAAGGCAGAAGGGTAAAGGCAGAGAGCGGGGGGGGTAAAGAGTGAAAGAAAACAATCCCTCAAAGGCTAATTACATAATTTCCTTCATCTGAGCAAACACATGCTGGGTGAAAGCAAGTGTGAGCAAGCCTCACAGATGCCAGGCCAAGAGGTGCCAAGGAGACCTACTAACACAGTCTACAACTGCTCTCTAGCAATGCCTAGACAATGCCACACAGGCACTGAGCCAGAGCTCAGAGGCAACATTATCTGCACTGTTTGTAGCTTTTGTGGGATTCATATCCAAAACCTTTGTATTGATCCTCCCTTCTCCAGCCATCTCAGGGTAAAGTGACTCTGTGCAGATAAACAATTGCTGGTGTAATGTTTCCCTCATTTCATACCCCACTGCAGCCAGAAATCTGTTCAGTACAAACACCACTAGGTGGAGTTGACTGTTGATGAAAAAACAAAACAAAACAAGAAAATCTTATGTATCAAACTCATTAAACTCCCATGGAGAGGCAGCATGCATCTGTACGTGAGTCAGACACCGCTTCACATGTGCCATTTCTGAGCATTCTCCCTGTTCAAACACTGCTTCACTAGCGTGCATTGACTCCTTGTGCCTCCTCAAATTCACATCTGGTTTGATATTAACAGAGAAAGAGAGGGAGAAAGACAGAGGGAGACACTGGTAGCAATTTTAGGACTTCTATTATTTCAGCTAAATTATAGTAAAGACTCTGCCAGCTACAAAAAGTAAAAGAGCAATCCCTCCCTTGAACTCTCTCCCTTTCTCTCTTTTTTGTCTCTAATCCTGTGAGGAATGATGGAGGGCTCTCTGCGGAATGGCGGTTAGTTTCCCCGAGTACGGCCAAGGTGTGCCAATGTACAAATGATACGGGCGGAATCTGCAGTACCTACTCCTAATGTGGAGGTTGTTTTGAACATATTTTGTGCACACAAGCACCCCTGCACACACATATGTATGTATGTGCGCTTGTATAAAAAGCAGTACATGTGCATGAATGTTGAAACTCAAATACAAAGGCACAAGATGATTGGAAGGATGTTCAAATATTCATTTATCACTTAAAAGCCCCAAGGCGAAAAAGAAACTATGTTCATAAAAGTGCAAAGTGTTCATGCAGGTCCAAAATATAGGTTTGCGCAACAACCTTGTCTCTCTTGATCTGTGTCTTTTGGCGCTCAGAAGTTTCTCTGACTAATCTCACTCATTTGCTCCCTTAAGCTTTTTTTTTCATCTTATCACAGGATTCCTTCTCTTTTCCTTACAGTATGAGTGGCACTGTTTATGTTATTGAGAGAAATGTTGAGAGCTCCACTGCGGGTCAGCGACATGTGTGTCAAAATCTGCCTGTGACTGCCTGTATATACAACCCACCATTGCACCTATTTTTCATAGTAAGAATAGTGCAAGGACCCCGGTGAGCTTGTGTCTCATAATGACACGTTGACCTGGAGCTAAACCTTGAAGTGGAGCAGCGGCGGTCCATCAGAACCCACGCCGAAGAGCCCTGAATGTGCCTGCATCCTGACACCAGCGCAGGCCCAGCCAGGCAGGGGAGACAAGTGAAACCCAAGCCCACATTAAAGCACCTCCATCAGGTAGGAGATCAGGGGAGGCCTCCATGCTCTCAGTGTCTGTGGGGGTCCGGGCCTCTGAGGCCCTATCTTACCTCCATCTGGAAAGAGAATCTGAGGGTAGTCTGATGGGCCGATAAGAGGCCATGCCGACTGACACGGTAACAGCCTCTCACCCCCATTCGCAAAAATCGGAGTGGATGCAAGCCGTGCTGTGGTGCACTCTCATGCGGGTATGGGAGGGAGGGTGGAAGGCTTGGTGTGGGTGCATGGTGGCATTCATTTTGCTTTGAAGGTTTGACCCAGTACCCAGAGATGTGTGTACAGGCGCTACGCTTACAGAAAAAAGTTTATAGTGTAACGTGCATACATTAAGACATTCTCTTCTTCGTTCTTTCTGCGTTGAAACAGAAGAGCATACACACACAAATGTGAGAAAAAGACATGGCGGACATGATGTCATAATTCACATTTGTGTTTTATAAGGGAGGAAAGTTTCCATGCAGGAGATACAGTGTGGGCTGGAGTCAAGACCTTGTTCCCGAAAGATGGAAAAGAAGGACAGAGAACCAGACAACTGGAGAAAAGTGTTTTCTCTACTGTCTTTCTTTCTTCCTTTTCATATTTATGTTTATATATGTGCATATTACAAAAATACTGCTGTGCTCATTCAAGCAGTCACCCCTCCGTTGTTTTCTAGGGTGCTATTAATGCTCCACCCTCCTCTTGATGTCTTCTCAAGATGAGACCAACTCCGCTGACCCATCAGTCCTCGCTCCTGACCCAACTCGGCGCTTCCTCTCTCTCACTACCCACAGACTCACAGTTTCTCCATCTGTTTTTTATTGTCCATAGTTCAGTTCCCTCTCTCAACTGATTTGCCCTTCCACCATACCAGGCTGGAGACAAAGAAGCATCTTTTTTTTCCTGTCCTGTGATTTTGCAGTATAAAAACAGATTCCTAAAAGACTAAAGACTGAACACACACACTTGATAGAATACAGACAACAAAAACTGCACTTCACATATTATAAATTCCTGCCTAACTAGTGTAACACACATGAATAAGAATGGGCTGATTACAGAGCTTCATCTGGGCCATAGTAATAGAGATTTTTGGACATGTGCCTAACATGTAAGTACACCATGTATTGAGTATAGTCTCGCTGTGTGTGTGGATGTGTGCCTGCTATAAATGGGCACAGAGACAATGAAGCTGGAGCGTTGGTTTTAAAATGGTTTGGTTTGGTCTGATTTGGTCATCTCAGGTCTATTTAGGATCACTTGAACCAGTTAAGCAAATAAATGTGATCCTTCAGATCTCAATCTGCTCTGAAGGAAAAACAGGCTCACCTTTACATAGGTGTGTGTTGGTGTGTGTACCTGCGCCTGCATGTGGATCTGTGTGTGTTTGCCTGCGAGTCTGTATCTATGCATGTGTGTGTGCGCGGGACACTTGTGTAAACAAAATCTGATGATAATATCTATTCAGTAGCTACAAGTATTTGAGGTAGACAAGTTCAGGCGGAGATTTACACAGTCAGCTAAGATTTGTGTTTGGTCATCAAACATTAGAGCCTCTGCCCATCCAATGTTAACAATGTGTTCATTTATTCATCCATCCCACTTGCACGAGGTGTTAACTGATTTTGTTTTGTGGTTTATTCTCTCTTCAGTATGTGTGTGCCTTTTTTGTGCACATTGCGGATAGGTACGGCCTATTTTACTTCTCTTTATTGAACCAATTGCAAAATGTGTCTATAAACAGGATCTGAGACAGAGTGACAAAGTCGAGGTTGATGTCAAGTGGAGTGGGTGTGTTTGTGCTAGCACAGCTGCACTGTGGTGCTTAATGCTATTTAAGTCCGGTCTCAGGAAGAACCAATCATGTTGTTGGCCGAGTCTGTTTGGTGCTCCTGGGGTCAGTATAGCCCCAGGACATGAGACACATAGGATATACGCTGGGGATAAAGAGGGAGGCTTTCACAATGCCTGGTGGTCTGCTAGTGATCTCTACCTCAGTCTGACCTGTGTGTCAATGTGTGAGAGAAAAGGGTGATGGTGAATAAACGTGTAACAAAGATGCCAAACTGCTACTTTTAAAGTTGCTCATTCTTAGCATTACTCTCTCAGATGGGAGATAAAATGCATGTAGCATGTATGTAGAAAAATGCTGCATATGCAGTATTGAAATACCTCCAATTCTGAGAGAGCGTAAAGTAAACATTGATGACTTAATCCGAGTTTAAATGATTATGCATTCCTGGTTTAGCTAGATCCCTTAAATAAATATAGATGTCAAATCAAATGGAGGGGAGTGTTTTTTTTGGTGTGTCTATGCATTTGTATGTGCATGCATGGTGGGTGCACCAGGCTGTGGGGTCCCACTGCCAGCAGGCATGTTGTGGAGCAATGAGAGATGTGGGAAGGGGGATAATCAGAGAAGAGGTAAGGGGGGATGTTTTGGGTGGAATAATAACCCACCGTTGCAGCCTCAGGGTAGAGAGATAGGGTGTATGGTGGGGCAATGTGGGTGAGGCAGAGAGACACATGGGAGAGAGAGACAGGGTGAAACAGGCTACAGGGGTACCTGATAGGAGAGGGAGGCCAAAAACATACACATTTAAGTGAAAAACGTTAAGTTAAGATATACCTGAGACTTCTCTAAACTATTAAAGGCCTCTGGAGTGCTAAACCCCTAAACATGTACATTTTTTCACTATGATTAAAACCACCAACACTCCTTGTGCAGCCATCTTGAACTATTAACAACCTTTTGGAGCGCTCTGTACAACACTGTGGAAGGCCCTGCCAGTGAAACTTAAAGGGAGATACTGCGGATCGTAAATAAGCATCGTAGAAAGTGACGGAGGTTTGGCTCTGGACGCAGATAGAGAGTAAATAATCCTCATTAGCTTTGACTAAGCGACTCATAGTTTTGTGATATTTACTGCCAAAACACACTGTACCCATTAAATATGCGCTGATAGAGCCATCCACACTGACAGCACTAAGGCTTGCACTTAACAGTCCTGCTGTGGGATTAATGCAACAGGTTATGATGCACTGGCTAGGCAAATACTGTTTGTTATCATAGCCAAGGATGATATAGAGTGGTGCTGGGACTGAAATGTATGTAAACCTGTCCTCACTCTGTTTGTGAAAGTCTGTGATGTGGAATATTGATGTGTTTGCTAAGTTAGGGATGACTTTTCAACTCTGGTTCATTTAACTCAGATAACTAAAACTCATGACGTGCTGTTCCAAACATCTAATTGATATCAGGACATAAACATAGATGCTGGTAGTTTGCACTAAAATGACCTATGAAAAAGTGATTTAGTGAAGTGTGTGCAGTCTTCCAGAAACTCATCAAATTTGCAGTATGAAATGTTGGGGAGTGTGTATGTGTGTGTGTGTGTGTTTGTGTGTGAACATTTTGTCTGGGTGGTGCTGGGAATAGTATCGGCTTAAGGCTGAAAGAATTCAGGCCTCCCAAGCAAGGTCATGTGCTGATGTTTAGTAGGAGCTTTCTCAGGTCACAGACTGTGACTTTCAACCATCACTCACATTACCCCACATCTTTGAGTAGTTCTGTTTAACTGGCATACCCAACATCTCTCCCCCAGTTTGCTGTAATGACAGGTGACAGCCGTCTCAGTCCACTTAGTTGAAGGAGCAGTCAACCCAAATAGTTGCTAGACATGAAATGGACATTGCATAGTAGATTTAGTAGCCTATGAGAACTTTAAGTAGGGTAACTTGGCAAATATTTGTCACATAGATTTAGATTTAACTTACAAATGTCTAATTTGGAATTCATGGAAAGCACTTTCATGCCCAATGATAATATTTCTGTATTGAAAAAAAAAGAAGGAATCAACAGAAATGTGAGTTGCTGGTTTTGGATTGATTCTTGCTTAAAATTTCCCTTAACACATAAACACTTGAGGCTAAAACATATAGCAAGTGTTAAATATAATGTGATATTAAAGCAATTGGGCAGTGTACTCAAACCTTAAAGGATAGGTTCACATTTTTCAAGTCTGTCTTATGATATACTTACATGCCCATATGAACATTGAAACAGGCTTTGCTTGCTGTAATCATTCCTCCTGTTCTACTGACTGTTTTAAGAGATCCCTCATAACCCTCATTTTGTGCAGAAGTGCATTCCAAAGTTCAGTCTGGAGCTAATATGAGACTTCAGCAGTCTGAGTTACACAAATCAAGTGGGTATGTACAAATCAAGAGTCTTTGTAGTACAAAATTCCCTCTTTGTGTTTTCCCAGACAGTGTTTCCTTGCTGAGCTACAGGGAAGGGAGAGTAACAAAAAGAGAAAATGTTTTACTAAAAGGACAGTAGCATTGGAAGACCACTTAATTTGTCTAACTCAGACTACTGAGGCCTCAGCTGATCTCTGGAATATATTTTTGCACAGAACGAGGACTGTGGATTTCGTCCTCCACCGCTTGGAAGCGCATTAAGAAAACTTACAACAGCCAGTATGAACAGGAGGAATGATTTCAGCAAGAACAACCTGTTTCAATGTTCATATGGGCACCTGACTATTGTTTTAAGAAAGACTTGACCATTTGTAAACATATCCTTTAATGGAAGTAATGTGTATTTTGAGTGAGATGCAATAGCCATGTAGGATGATGTTTCTATGGTGACACAAGCCAGCTGAGTGGTAAATGTGCCCAGTGGTGGTTAAGCAAACAGGGATTGCTCCCTGAGTTGCCCTGGCCTTGTTTTACCCGCTGCTTAGCTTGGCATCATCTCTGCTGCACGCTGTATAGTAAAGCAGTTCTGATTTAAGTTCTCTTTTAACTCAGCAGAATGGAGCATTTAACATAGTACAGCTCACCACAATAAATTAGCATCAGCCCCTGTAACTGCCAGTACACATGTGTATGTTGTTTGTGTTACATGGGTAGTGTTTCACAGGGATAATTACATTGTGTCTCTCTCCACCTGGGCTCTGACACATGTTCAACAGCTCAGACAGACACGCCCAACCTAACTCACTAATGTCAGACTGTCAGAGCACAGAGAGAAAGAGGGAGAGGATGTGAGAGACTTAATTGTTGTAAAGAGACAGTATGAGGTGCTATCTACTGTATGTGTCATTTGTCACATACATGAATGCAGTCGTGCACTCACACATTATTGAACCTACAACAATAAGAAAAATGTCACGTGTATCATGTCACGTGCACTCCTCCTAGAAACATGGATACAATGATAAAGGAGAATAAGCTACATTGCTGTCCTGTTTAATTCCATGCCTACATTGGCTTTGACTGCAGGACCAAGTGACTTTTTGACTCCAGCTACGACTGAATGCAATTTCTTCTGCAGTACAGAAAATCCCCTCCAATTTAAGATTTATGTACACAAGCACATTCGTAGCACATTTAAGGAAGCAGCAAATGACAAAGACAGAACAAGACAGGGAGAATAAAAGAGAGAGAGAACAAGAGACAGAGAGACAGAAACAAGCAGGGATGTTTAAACGGAAGAGTGTAATAACAGTGGTTATAAGGCCTGCTCTTTCATTGAGTAAATCTGGCCGGGGCTACTTCACACTGTAGGAATCTCCTGTCGACCAGATCAAAGGCTCGCCCAGAGACAGGGCTCGTACAGAGCGCAAGGAACAGGTGAGAGCTCCGACACACACGGAGGCATTTAAACACACACACACACACACACACACACACACACGACCCTCTGCCACCAAGAGCACACACGCATATTTGAAGGAACACACAGTGAGATCAGAAAAGCAGTGAGTGACAGCTCCTTTTGTGTCTAGATGAGCCTGTGGGGAATCTTTTTGAGGAACTACAAGAAAACCATACGTCTATCATCTGAGCTTTAAAAACCACTTAAAGAGAGTCAATACAGGCTACACACACAAACACACACACACACACATACACACACACACAAAATATGCAGTGGGTATGACAAAGTACATTCAGACTTTACAAGTATGAGCGTGACATGTACCATATGAGTAGAACATTGATGAGACTAACACATGTACAGTGGACATCTAGCTACGAATGGTATAGGAAGCATGTGGGACTCGAGTGGAGTGCAGCCTTATGATGGATAGATCTAATATAGAGAGGGCCATATCCAGAGGGGGTGAACATAAGGCTATGTCATCACTGGCCCATCTCTCTCCATACCTTCCATCACTTTTCACTCTTTCCTATAAACAGCAGGATGGGGGATACTGTAACTCCCACACACAAGGACACACAAACACACACACAAGGACACATGTACTTTCAGAAAAACACACAGGGATTCAGGCATATGCGCACACATACCTACTCATTTAATTTCAGCAGAGTCCAGACATGCACACAAAAACGCTTGCATGCATATACACAATAACATTTTCACAAAGACAAATGAATCCCTGGTGGTCTCAGACGCTGCAGTGTTTCCACTTGAGAAAGCTCTGGTTTTGAAATCACGCAACAACTGTAGTGTGATTTTCGTGGAATAAAATAAAAGGGATATAAATGTGTACAGTAGAGCATGGAGACAGGATAGATGACTGAAGGGCTTCTGGTATACACCCAACATCACACACCCCACCCTCTCTCTCTGCTATTCAGTCCCAGCCCATATCAAGCTAAGATGATGTATGTTTAACATGGGAAGGTCCCACCTTAAACATGGCCATTATGGCCAATAGCTTTTCGCTGTTTTCATAGAATATGAGAAGATTACACTGCACTATGACGGGCCAATTACGTCCTTCACTAAAACACACCTCTGTACCAACAACTCTCTAATGATGATGGCTTAAACGTTTTCACCAATAGAGCCCTTTCAGCTGCCCTGGCATTCACACACAAACATACTCTGCTGGTATAGTTAAATACACACACATAGGTACACACACACACACACACACACACACACACACACACATACACACATACACAGGCACATATGCTGACTGAGTCAAATTGAATCCTTGTGTTAAGTGTATAGAGCATCCCTACACACCACAAAGGGCTGTCTGTTTTTGTGTGTGTGCATGTGTATGCCATCCCCACGGGCCAACTTCTGCAATCAGGTCAAGGATAGCTTAGTATTGGAACAGAGGAAGAAAGAGACGGGCTAGAAGTGCCAGCCTTCCTCTCACATCTTCTCAACATCCTTTCTCCATCCCCCTCTCCAATCAAACCTGTGTCACCTCTGACCCAGGTCCAATTCACTACTGTCATTATGCAATTAACACCAATTAAGTCATTTGGCTGTAAGAATGTGCGTGCGTGTCTGCATGTATGTACATGCATGCTTGTGTGTGTGCGTGTATGTGGATGTGTGTACACACGCATGATAGGGCAATTACAGCAGCACAAGGGAGCCTTTTGGAAGCGGAGAGCACTGCAATCAACCAATCAGCCTTCAGATGGCTTTGACATGAAAAGAGAGCATGGCCTCTGCTAACCCTGGGGGTCAGCCCCAATTTACTCTATTTACCCACTCAGGAATGACTCTCTGTGTGTGAAGAAGGAGACGCAGAGTGGGAGGGAGAGGGAATGATGAATAGGTATGGAAATGTCTAACTTAGCAAGTGGGAGCGAAATAGAAAAGTGGAGAGGCGGAGGAAAGGAGGGAGAAGAGGGATGAGAAGCCTTGGGGTTGTTGGGCAGGTGAATTGTAGTTGAGGTGGGGGGGTGGGGTGGGG
>LKNJ01000558.1:54883-89883 GCA_002120245.1 Maccullochella peelii
CACACACACACACACACACACACACACACACACACACACACACACACACTCCACACACACTTTTCCTATGCTACAAAGCACAGATGAGGAATGACAACTTTACACTTGGCTGGAACCGTTAAACAGTGAGATGCTCCATCATGATAATAGGGCTGTTTCTGCTAAACAAAATGTAAAAAATTACTAATACAAGAGCAAAGGATTATTAGATTACGCCAGTTTCTGTCAGTTGTTTGGATCCACCCTGTTTATAAAACCATACTTTTGCATGTTTTATGCCAGTTTCCACATGTTCTATTCACGAATACAAATCATTTATTATTATCAATTTTTTTTTTTTTTTTTGGCAGGTTGCATTAATGATTGTAATGCAGATGGATACGAGGATCATTTTGGAAATTCTACTTGGTGATGCATTCAAGAGCACTCCAGCAACAAAAAGTCAGCTGCCAATAGGCGAATTCACAATGACGTCAGAATATTAGAAGATAAACAATAAGCACACAAAGAGGCTGTAAAAGGGTAATGCAAGGGTACCTGTTTCCCCCAGTAAAAAAAAAAAGTTGTTGCTTGGCAACCAAACCTGACATCTCAGAGCAATCTTGAATGTCCCAACTAGGAGAGTCTTCAAAACAACTGCATTACCATGCAACAATAATTCAACTTTGATAAAAATACACACGTATCACCTATCTAAGACAAGTTTTAAGTACTTTAAGTTTAAATGAATGGAAACCAATGCTGGCTGCCTGGAATGTAGCAAACTTTATCTTATATTATCATTATTATTACATTTTTGGCAAAATGATTGGTATAAATGTAAAAATGTGTCCTCTCTAGTTTCTAGGACAAAACATGCAAAACCACTGATATGGTTCTGTAAAAGCTGGATCTCAACGGAAGTCCACAGACAAAGAACGTTTGTTTCCTCTGTCTCAAATCTGACACAAGTTGATCTGTATTGATTTTACAATTTAAAAAGTCACTGTTTGTGTAGCTCTCTCTACAGAACTAACCGACCTGCTGATCAATAGCCCAGCTGCGAGGTCTGGTGCCAGGGCTGGGCTGCAGAGCAGTGAGTAAACTACAACAGGACCAGTCAGCCCCTCATCACACCAAACAACCTCCTGGCTACAGAACAAGGGACGGCAGAAAAACCAGAAACAGACAGAGAAATTTAAAGAGAAAAGAAAGAGAAGTAAACACAGATGCTCAGTATTTCCAGTGCTCCTGGTCAATAATATCACATATCTGACGAGAGGGACACAGGTTATTCTATATCTATTGTGTGTGTGTGTGTGTGTGTGTGTGTGTGTGTCAGAGCAAAACTGTCCTGCTCCAGGGGTCTTAGATGTGGACTGTAATCAGGACCACATGACTCTGCCACAGGAAGTCCTCCAGCAAAGGACAGGAAGCAGGAACACAAGGACCACATCATTAGTCTCGCTAGTCCCAAACCCCACAGCCAATAGGAGCCTTGGTGGGAATGGGTGTGGTTGGTGGTGTTTCCACAAGTGTGCACAAGTACTATACATTTGTATTTGTGTGTGTGGAGCCTGCAGGCTGGTATTAATGACTTATTTGTTTACTGAGTGTAATGAGTCCAGGTTGTGTGTGTTTAATAGAGTAAGAGCAAAACTATGGCCATACTACCGGACCTAAATAACTACAACACACACACACACACACACACACACAGATCCCCAGACAGTGAAGACAAATGAGAAACAAATGGTTCCATTGTATATTGATATATAGCTTGTCTCCCTCTGTCTCTCTCTGTCTTATGATGGTGCAGTGAAAGCGCAGTTTTGAAAACGGTCCGTCCATATATCCTCCACCACACACACACATACACACACACACCTCTCCAAAAGCCAACAGCCCTCCTACCATATTCTCACCACCCCTTCCTCCTCTGTTCTGCAACCCATCAAGACTAAAGAGGCTAATTTCTGTCGATGGCTTACAGGTGGCCAGTGCAAGGTGAACCACATCCACTTTGCTGGCCGACACAGAGACACACACACATAAACACATGCACCAACACTTTGAAAAAAATCATGCCTCTAACCAACCCTTTTATAAACCCAATACCAAACATCAAAGAGAATAACACACCTTAACACACCTCAAAGGCACCAGAGACACACAGTTACCCATGTGTGCAAACACACACACACACACACACACACACACACACACACACAGACACACATTAAAACATCCAAACTCAAACATATGCACACTTGTAAACCTTAAAGCATGAAGGATTTCCAACGAATGGTTTGAGGGTCAATCCTAGGCCTGGGACTATCTCGTGTTTCCAAACAGAGAAAAAAGCCTTCCAGTGCTTTCATAAAAATCTAGTAACTCTTAGAAATGTTCTCGTTCAAGTTCCTTAAAGACCATTGCGCTATTGCTAAAAGTTATCAGCATCAATCTGGAAATGAGACGTTGAATCTTATCTTTTATCCTGGAGAGTTGCCTTTTGGAAATAGAAATTCTTCAGCTGACAGCAACAATCTAGTGAGTGTGAGGCGACTGTTACAAACGACAGCAACATCATGTGGAATGAGGTTCGTTCCAGCTCTGAGCTTTGTGTAATTCAGTTCCCACAATTTGCCCATTAGCTCTGAAATTTCATCATCCTTCCAACTTAGCACGTCACCTTCAATATGCAAGTGTGCACAGTTCATGATGTATCTGAGCTTAATGATATTTTGTGGAAAACATGAACATTTATTAGAGTAGAAAAGGTTTCAGTCGAGACAGGTGAGCCTCTGCGCTCGAAGACAGGTGAACCGGTGCAAAGATACATTTCTCAGGTTGTTAGTATAATCCTGTATGTTCATTCACTCCCTCTCACACAGGTTCCACATTCTTGGATATCTGTCCCTCTCAGTCTTATGAAGGTTAAGAAACTGCCAAATTACAAGACCGGGCTGAGAGACTGAGCTCAAACTCTTACATTTGTTCCAACCAGAAGAAGTGTATGTGTATTGCGTGTGTGTGTGTGTGTGTGTGTGTGTGTGTGTGTGTGTGTGTGTACTTCTGCACATGTAGATTGGATTGCAGCTCTTTGAAGCCATGCCCTTGCCTTCATTAAACACAGTCCTAGAGCCTGGAACAGCTTTCTGGGAATGTGTCGATAGCTCACACAGACACACACGCTTGCGCGCACACACTGCAGTGCCAGTAAAAATGACCAGCTCTCTTTGAAGCCTGTGTCACTGTGCAAAGTGATAAGATGAAAGCTGATCATCCCCCTCAAAGAATCTTGCAAAGCCTCAAGTGAACATTGTGCCGACAGGCCTGCACATAGGCCAGGAGGGCCTGAAGGGTGCCAAGCTAACTGCTACATGCCACACTTATCAGCTGCTATCTGATTGGACGGTGATTGTAAGCTGCCACTTGGCAATTATAGATTAAAAATGGACAAGCTCTTCTGACAAAAAAGGCCCTTTGAAGTTCTGCGGGACACATGCATTCCAGACTCAACCTTGATAAACAGGTAAAAGGGTGAGATTGAAAGAATGCTAGGTAAAATCAGTGTAGACAAATATATTCATTTGTGTGTGTGCATATGTTTGTGTGTTTCTTCTTGCATATCATGACGCTGACATAGTGCTTTAAGCTGGGAACACACTTACATTGATTATATTGAAACCTACAAAGATTAGACACCCAACACATAATGTACCAATGTACACATTTTTTTCAGTCCTGACAGTCAGAAATAAGCATATACTGAACAACTGAGTAAATAAAATTAAAAAAAGAACACAGCAGACACACACCGGACCAAAACAGAAACAAGCATCCATTTACAACAGTCTGTCTTGTTAATTAAAGCTGTTTTCAGCCATTTAAAAAATATGATCATTTCTACAGCTACGGTGATGCCAACAGCTTGGATAACAGTGATAAAAATCAAACATGTTTTAAATAATCTTCACAAGAATGACAATGAGCGATCTGATAGGTAAACCACATGGCTTCGGATTTCATCTTCCGACTACAGCTGGCTCAGACTGGCTCAATCGGTCCAACATGGTCCAATTATTGGCGACACCCAGATCTTACAATGATCTGCCCAAACGATCATAATGTGTGTTACCGTCTTTAGGCATGCCCAGTAAGCCAAAGTCTGACACCAGAGAGCGCACACACACAAACACAAAAATGAGAAGCAGGAAAGAGAGAGGACAAAAGAGATTGGGAGTGGGAAAGAGACATAAGAGAAAAGATACAGTGAAAGTAAAAAGGCCTAATCCCTGTTCCCCTCCCTGTAGAGGCGTGCAGGCAATGATGGAATGGCCTGCTCACACGCATTTAAACAGGGGCTTATCCCATCACTTTGATACACCTCTCTATAATTGCCTGTGTACATTTTTGTGCGTATGTTTAAAGTGTATGTGTGTGTATGTCTGTGTAAGTGTACAATGTTGTCTTGTCTGTCAATCTTGCTCATTATGCTTAATCCCAGGGATGACACTCTTAATCCTCTCTGTCAACCTGGGCCTTTGCAGCAGCACTCAGGCAAGGAACTGGGTTTAGCACTTGCTAACTCTCTCCACACACACACACACACACGCACACACACACACAAACACTTGTCAGGTAACACCAAAGCGGGTCACAAAGAGAAGAAAGCATTTTTGCTTGGCAAGAAAAGCAAACAACTATCCCACATCTGTATATGTGTGTGAGAATGTGAAAGAGAAAGGGGAGAGGGAGTGAGGGCAACAGAGAAAGAAAGAGAAATAGGGAAAGACACACACAATCATACACACACGCACATCAGACACAAAGAAAGAGGAAATCAAGCAACACTTGATTTTCCTGTGTTTGGAAATTCAAAACTGCCACAAAGCGATGATAGAGAATGAGTACAAGGGGGCTTAGGCTGATCACTGAACAGCAACACAGTTTTGAACCCACAGAAATATCTATAGCTATTCATTACTCTGTTGACTCCCCCTCTTTCGTCCCATCTCTCCCCCTCTCCTCTCTCCCTCTCATCTCTTCCCATTTTTCTTTCCACCAAAAGGGAATCCGAGAAATGTCCACAAAACATCTTTCACCAGTTGTTAATACTGTTTCTGCTTTGCCATGATAAAGGCACGGTATGTTGCCTCATTCCACCCACCCACCCACACACAGACAGACACACACACAGACACACACACACACACAGACACACACAGACACACATACAACAAAGGTGGACTTCCTGCACGCAGGCCTATAAACATGCACTTGCTTTAAGTTATGTTGTAGTGTGAGGATCAACACACACAAACAGGTCTTAACCCATCGCTAAGTTTCCAAACTAAAAATTCTGAAACTTCTCGCTGTTTTCATCCAAAACACACAAAATTTAATCAGTCTCTCCCCTCGCTCTCTGACATCAGAGCATGAGATGATAAAATGTATGTGTGTGTGTGTGTGTGTGTGTGTGTGTGTGCGTGTGTGTAGTGGTAGGATGAGGCAGAGGTAGGGCTGACTGAGCTGACATCACTGCTAAAACTTTTGCCCTGTGATCTCAGTGTGTGTGGTGCTGGACTCACCAGTTGGCAGCAACAACTCAGATCTGGCAACCCCTTAGCTGATCTGGCAATTATTGGCCCCTGTTGACCCCTGGTATTGAGAGGAAATATGCTCTCAGTAGGTGGTGTGTGTGTGTATGTGTGTTACACTTCAAACCCTCCCATAAGATCAATGAGGCCTATCAGTATGAACATACTGCCCAGTGTATTTGGACTTTATTGGTGCACAGAGGCAGTATTTTGCAAAGCCTTTTTAACAGCCAAAACGCCTTTTTATGTTATTGTAATTGCCATTTTGAGGGAGCAAATACAATGGGAATAAAGCGGGGAGAGAGAAACAAGACTTGGGAAGAAGAGAGACAAAAAAAACTCATTCAGGCATTAATTTGTGGATGGCTTGTTTCCAAGTTCAAAGGGATGGGCTTGTCTTTATGTGTAAATGTGTAAAATGCAAGGGAGTTATTCCTTTGAACGTACACACACACACACACACACACACACACACACACACACACACACACACACACAAACATACACACAAACAAATTATGGCTAGGCCTAGTTATTACCTAAGCAAACAGAGTTAGTCTGAATGGAATGCCTGCTGTGAGACTCACCAGTTCCAGACACAAAGCCTTGCATTACAACAGGGAAAGAGACACACACACACACACACACACACACACACAGTTTCGAAACACACACACACACATTACACACAAACACTGTGTCAGAGAAATAACTATGTGTATATGTAATTAGAAGGCAAAAACAAAGCAAACACATGTTTGGGTATTGTTTTCTGGCCTGCACTTCAGTTCATGTGCACTGCAGCGCAGAAGGTTCTGCTCAGCCATTGTTTTTGGTGCTGCTAAACTCATGTGTGTGTGTCTGTGTGTCTGTGGTATGTGTATGTGTCAGTATAGTTGGCTGAGGAATATTATTAGCATAGAACGAGAAATACTATAAATATTGGTTTTATCAAGCAGTGATTGTTTGGATTGTATTTCCTAAAAGATTTTTTTTTGTGTGTTGACCCAATGTATATGCAGAAACGCACACGCTCACACGTGTACACATGTTGGTTTTCCCTGCCAGCAGAACAGTTTTATTGGTTAGGACCTCTTGCTAATTAGGACCTACGTTTCACATTTAAGAGGTACGTGTCATTTTTTGTGCCTGTGCACAAATGCTTCTTCTGAAATATATCTGAAGAAAATTCAAATAACTTTAAGCTTACATCGTCAGTCACAAAACATCCTTCTAATGAAACCGATGTCAAACTCAACATTAAAAATTGCCCCAACGCTGCTCTGATTCACCTGTTATTGAGTATTGAGTAATAATGAATAATTACTCTGCACAGCCATCGTTCATTGAGAGAGATAAAAACAGAGAGAAAGAAAGAGAGGGAGGGGACAGAGAGAAAGAATGCGACTGAGAGAGAGGAAGGCTGAGAAATTAAATTGAGACGCAGAAGAGAAAAACAGATTGCATCCGCTCTGGTATGCCATCTTTACGATCTGTCTGTGAGAGAGCTAGTGAAATTGAACTCAGGTGTAGTGTGATCCCGAAAAAGCCATTTCACCATTAGGGCTATGGAATCTCACATAAACAAATTACACAAATACTTTCTCTATAAAAGAGAGGGTGAGTTTTCTGTAACTGTGCAGTGAAACCCGAGCGGGGCCTTGTTTATGTGTGTGACAGAGTGTTTACATTGTCCTCCGCTCCCATCCCTTCAGATGGGGAGAACGCCAGGCCTCCGACAGCTCTACTCCTGTCACACTACCTGTCTGTCTTTGGGATTTCTGTTATGGAGAACATTGTGCTGGGTCTGTACGTGTGTGTGTATGTGTGTGTGAGTGGGAAATGCCAACTAGTGCTCTGTTCTCATTACAACCAGCTTAACCACTCAAGAGTGATGAGTTCAAGGTAGGAAGCCAAGGAAGAGAGAAAAAAACAATGATTAGTGGCCATGACTCTGAACTTGTGGTTCTCTGCATGTATCTCTGCATGTGGTTATGACTCTGTAACATCACACACACTCGTCACAAACATAAACCTTTCTTTGTCTTTTTTTTCCTAGCCTTTAATTTATCCAGGATGTTTACTAACGTCAGCAACACCTTGCCTCACCTCCCCAGCTGTATTGTTCTACCTGGTAGCTGACGAAAGCCGCAGTCACACCAAATACATTTAATTCACCTCCTCTTGTGGATTAATTCCGCCTCATTCAAAATAGCAAAATAGACAGACTCACCAACATCCAGGCAATTTCAGAAAGAGGGTGAGACTGACCTTTTATTCAGGAGGTACTGATTTTTGCCTATTCATGTTTTCAACAAAAACAAGCACCATCTGCACAGCTGCCACTGAGTACAAGGACAGGGTAAATAAAAAAACTTTGATAAAAACATGGATCATTTTCACATTGTGGAGTGCTAATGTTAGCTGGCTAGCTTCTGCGTGCAACCCTGCCCACACTATTTCCTGTCCCGCCCGCTGTTTGCCACAGTAAGCAAGTAAATGTTGGCCACTGAGCAGTAACACTAGAGCTCAAGCAGAACCCATTTACCCAGCCAAGTCTTCCCAACAAGACTGGGGATTCAATCCAACAACCTTAAAGTCGCAAGACCCTTTGTCTAACCTTGAGGCTTTTCTCTGATCACAGAACCAACTGTAATATGTAAACGTATTCAAATCAAGCCAAACATTAAGTACAATAACCCTGCAATGGTCAGACACAAACCGCAGTGATCTGACCTGATTCATAATCCTGACACCTAGAGTGAGTGCGCACTAAACTGTGATGCTGTTCTGAGATCAGTAGGAGGAGGACCACCCAGCAGTGGAAGTAATCCCATAGCTGCAGGGTTGAAGCCTTGCTGCGTACACACTCTGACAGGCTTGGCCACTCCTGGATAGGATATTAGAGTGGAGCAAAAGTACAATGGCACCTATTGATGACTGGTGTTAGGTTTTATCCTGCCATGCTCTACTCTGCTTTTGGTGAGAAAGAATAATCAAGTAAGTCTCTCTTGCTCAGTTACCTCTCTCTCACACCCTCTGCCAGCTGGTGTACAGTTCAATGTGGTTTTAATTACAGGTGGGTGACGGCATTGTTTTTAAAGACCAGGGTGGCTTTCACTGGAAGGTTAAGGTGGTTCCTCTGAGAATTATGATACTAAAAGTTAATCTCTTTGTCATATTTTTAGGTCTTCTCTTGCCAATAGAGTGTAGTCTCAATGAAATACTTCAGTCAGCATTATAATTTTGAATGAATTCTTCAAAATCAAACCATCAGACAGTCAATCAGACAAAAAGCCTCAGTAACATTCACAAAGTACATAAGAGAGCACTGACAACTGTCCAGTTGGAGTATGTAAATTACGCGCACACACCCACAGAGCTACAGATTCATGAGAGGCCAGAGACTGCCTACTACTTTGTATCTGCATGTGCGACCGCAGCGTAAACGCTGTAAATCAACACAACAACTCAGTTTTGATTAAAGCCCATTGTAACTGACCACTTAGCACCTAAGGTTACTGTGGGCAACCATCTCCACTTTGAGCCTCGCTGGATTGGCAGAAACACAGAGCAGCCCACTGCTGGTTCTGCTTTAGCCCGTCAAACACACTCACATCAAACACACAGCCCGCGGCACTCTACAAGATATAGAGATGGACAGACAGAAGAAAAGAAACAGAAAGAAGTGGAGAGGGAGCAACAGAGATGCACTGATTCAAAGTGGAAGCCTGGGGATAAACAACCAATCAGAAGAGGATTGCTGTCTAGCCCAATCAGAACGCATTCCAATGAGAATCCTCTCCAGACCCAACCAACTAACCCCCAGAGATATGCACAAAAAATTAGACACATACACACAACGTGACCTAAATACACACAGCAGCATATCTTAACTAAGGTCCTGACAATGTCTGGCCTTAGCACAACTAAAATCCAGAGAGTCTGTATTCAATCTACCCTCAGTCTAAATCCCCTCTCTCTATTGTAACTGTTCATGTCTTTGTCCATCCTGGCAACACTAGAGCAAACAGTGCTGTTTGTATGTGAGTTTGTGTGTGTGTGTCGGTGTATGTTGGGAGGGGGGGGGGGTCCATGATTCCATTGCAGACAGATGGGATTGGTGTCTGGGCTCATTTCTGGCAAGGATACCCTTGTTTCAGAGAGAGGAGCAAGGAGGATAGTTGCAGGATGCAGGACAAAAGGATGTCATTGTATGTGTGTGTGTGTGTGTGTGTGTGTGTGTGTGTGTGTGTGTGCCTGTATGTGGTGTGTGTGTGTGTATGACTGTGTGTCTCACTGTGTTGAGGAGATAGACTTCCTTTGGTCTAGAGTAACAAGAGTGCAACATACTAAGAAGCGAGGGTGCAGGGATTTGTGTGTGTGTATGAGTGTGTTTGTGTGAGTGTGTGCGCATACAAACAAGTTTGTGCTTGCCTGCCTACAGTATGTGCGTGTGTGTGCGTGCAGTTGTGTCTCTGCCAGTGTGTACAGGGTTGCATGAGAGTGTGTGGTTGTATAGATCCCCTCTTGGCAGCGGCAGTGTAAGCTGAGGAGGGTCTTACATGGGCTTTAATCCTGTGCTGAATGTCATCGTACAAGTGTGGCTTTTCCATGGGCCCAGATAAGAGAGAGAGAGAGAAAGAGAGGGAGTTCTACTGCACATGTGTAAGTTGTATGCATGTGTGCATGTGAGTGTACAGGCTACCCTTGTAAAGTAGCCTGACCCATTGGTTTGATGACAAGGATTATAGCAGTGACATACAGTACAGTAAACTGTGAGGGACAGACAGAGCAGCTACAGCACTAATCTACTTGTCTGAGCTGATCTAGAGGCCATTCTGGCATCCAATTCTAAGGTTTCACTGGAAAACACAACCTGGCTGAAAACACACTACTCAGCCCAACAGGCTGAGCTGTGTTGGACTAACTTTCATTCAGGCCAGTGGTTTAAACACTTTTTTTCAGCGTGGGGCCCAAATGAGAAGTTTATTCTGTAGACGAAACTCAGGGGCTTTAAAACATTTTACTACCCATGTCATATGCATACCCTGCAGCAATGGGCCTGTGACCCATTTTGGGATTTGAAGCCTAAGTTCAACAAACATTATGTAGGTTTGAATAGGTCACTGATATAGAATGTCAGTGACTCTTGTTTTGAGGAAAAGAGAGCTATCATAACTAATTACACCTCAAGGCATCAGTTATGGAGGAAAGTGTTGTTTTGATGAATGGCAGCGCAGCACATCTCGCTTTTTACAAGCTTCCTAGATGCAGACGACCTTTGGTAAAGTGTTGCGCTAGCGTGAGAAATAAACTGCAGCCTACTGTTATACGAGGCCTAATTAGTGGTCAGCCCTTAATGTTGAGTGGCAGTCCAAAGGTTGTTGATGTTATTACAGTAGCTCCATGATAGCCCAAGTTATGAAGCCTCTCTGCTGACTCTGCTGGCACTGGGATGACTTTCAGCAGGAGGAAACAGGTAAATTCCTGTTAGTTTTCCTCCTCAGTTCTACAAGGAGAGTCCGATAGCAGCTCTGGCATTTCTAGAATAGCGAAAGAAAATAGTGAAATTCCTTCTGCTATTACTTATTAAAATACATTTAGTGTTATTTCTCCGCCACAGTGTTTCCGTGGGTGTCAATCTTGATCATAAATGTTTGCTTTCTATTAGGCGATTTAAGTGTATGTATGCCCGTGTGTGTGTGTATGTATGTGTGCAGTAGTGCTTGAGTTGACACATCACAAGTGCTCTGTGTTGCAGGGTGTAACATCCTTTAAGTGAGTGGTACAATATCAGAAGTGTCACATGTAGTAAAGGCCAGCAGGTGTGAGCCCTCTAGTCCGTCGCAACCCCCACCCCTCCCACCCCCACCTCCCTCTATCTGCCCCTGAATATCTCTATCTGCCTTGGAGCAGTGGGCACGTACATGAGTGACAGCCTAGGGGTGGGTCTATATGCTAAAAACACAGTTTGGGGAATAACACAGGACTTACCCACGACCTGAGGCTATGTGGTATTTTTACTGCTTTTAGTGTGTGTGTGTGTATGTGTGTGTGTGTGTGTGTGTGTGTGTGTGTGTGTGTGTAAAAGAAAGCTCAAGAAAGAGAAAAAGAGGGAAAGAGCACTTGTGAGCATTTGCGTGTGTTTGTGTGTGTGTGTGTGTTTGTGCGCATGTCTGAGAGATAAAGAGAAAAATCATTGTGGATACGAGAACTCTCAGTGGGATGCTCTGGAGGTCAGATCCCCTGTTCAAGCCGGATTACATCCCAAAGAGAAAGTCTGAACAACCACAAAGAGGCACTGTTGGAGGGAGGTATAGGGATTGGGAAACAGAGAAAAGGGAATCACAGCCTTTTGACTTTAAACCTGTTATTTTCCTCAGACTTCCTGTGCTCTCCTCTCTCTCTCTCTCTCACTCTTTAACAAACACACACACACACACACACACACACACACACACACACACACACACACACACACACACACACACACACTGGCTGCACAGTAAGAACTCTTAATCAATCAATCAATCCATCTATTTTTTCCGATTTTAACCTAATCATCACACAGATCCAACACAATGTTAAGATCTGCATTTATAATTTGATATATAATTCCTTATCTATTCTTGGTCTCTGTCAGCCAGTCACAGAAATACTTGATGTATCTTGTGGCAATGGAATTCAAAGAAGCGATGGAGATAACTGATAAAGAGTGAAACACAGAGAAAAATGGGAGGGAGAGGGAGGTGAAAAATAGCGACAGCTTGAGGTGTATTGATTTATGACTGTGGGCTGGCTGAGACTTTTCTGCACAGGGAGCAAACCAGAGGAGTTTACAGACACAGACGGAATCACACCTGGCATGTTCAGACAGAGAGGGGAGCATGAGGTGGTTCAGTAAAAGTATTTCAGCTTATAGACTTTGACAAACTTTGAATGTTTCAATAATAATTTCTAAAGTAATCACACACATGCTATGTAAATTTGCATGTATATGGCCAGCCAATCAGGATAAGCCCATTTTTTGAGGGTTAATGTTACTTGCAGCATGTTTCAGCTTATGAACCTGAGCCAGTGAATTAGTGGTCATCAATGGGAAAGCACTATAGCGTCATTTCAATTACATACTAGAGAAAGAAAAGGAAGTGCTTATTTTTTTCTGGCAGATGTGTTTGTGCACTTGAACTTAAAAACCCAATAACAACGACTAGGGAAAACACTTAACTACCATACTGTAGCAAAATCCTTTTAAAAAGCTAGTGAGGTCAGAGCACTTAGCATTGTACGGTAAAAAAGGAGAGAGAGGCAGCACTGAGATAATTTCTTGAATTAGGTATGTCGACCAGACTGTATAAAATACATATGTTCAAAAGGTACCGGAACATGCTTGACCCAAAATTCAACATTGTTTTATTGTTATATTTTTACTCCAAATTTACCTGAAAGTCAAAACTTCACAAAACAAAACTGTAAGTAAACTGCTAATAAAATGAAATCCTTAAATAATATTAAAGTAAAACTCATTTTAAAAAGTGCAACTAAAATAACCTTGCAGCTGCAAGAGGATGCTGACTCAGTTCACCATCAGTGGCTGTAGGACAAATCCCGTTTTGGTCCCATTTGACTGGCTTGGATGAGGATCAGGACAGGCCCTCCACCTACTGGGTTGCCCGCACAGGATTACCTAGATTCATTCTGATTAGATGAGCACACGTGCACATTTTCACTGCATGGATAAGCACTGATGGGTAGGGATTTCCCTGTGATTATAAAACTAGAATTACAAAACCTAAACATTAGTCTTTATTCCTGCACATTTGCAGGTTTGCACGAGCGCTTGTGTGTGTGGCCATGTCTTGCCGTGTGTAATGAGTGTGTTGTGGGTGGGGAAAGGGCGCTTACTCAGACAAACTGCCTTATGATCCACACATCAGGTGTCTAACTCTCCTCCCCTGCATACAACTTCAAGTAAACCACAAAAAAAAAAAAAACATGAATAAACTTGTCCTGCTCACAACATTTCCAGTCCTTTCTTACCTCCTTCCTCCTCCTCCCCTCCACCTCCTTCTCCTCCTCTGTCTGCTGGGGCTGAAGAAGCGTCTCTGGGTCCTGTCTGTCTACAGCTTCATACACCAACAGTGACAAAGCAACTCTATCACCACTCTCCATTTACCTGTGTGGCATTTTTAATTTGTCAAATTCATCACGATGCCACAGTATAAATGCAGTAAACAAATATTCAAGATGATTAAGACTGAGCTCCTATCTCACGCCAAAAACCACTGTGTCCTTTCACAAACATGATTTTCTAATTTGCTTCAGAATGCTAAACTCTGTCCTACTTCAGAGACTAATAATGGGGTTTTCTAAATATGTATCAACTACAGCACCGGTGAGTAAGATTTTAGCACTTTTAACATTAATATTTTGTTAGCATTCAGCAACTACAGCTCCCATTAGTCTCCGACCTGTGTGCTATCAGATCTGAGAACTGAATACATAAAGACCCACAGCACCATGCACCTTCACAAGAAGGGGGCCTTTTGGAAAATAATTCACGTTATTTCAGGATGGATTGAAATAGATACAACATACAGCGCACACAGATGCTGTTGCTCAGGTGTTGCTGAGTTATTGACTTCTCTCCACTCATGTTCAGCCCGGTGGGACAACCTTTGACCTCACAGACTGATGATGCTGACAGCTAGCTGAGGGATGTCCTCGGTCAGACGCCTCTACTGACCTCCAAGCTGTGGTTCACTGGTCACCAAAGACATACTGCACAGCATGGCTACACACGTGTGTGAGGAGATACCCACATAACCAAACATTACCCGAACGCACACACACGAGTATGTGTACGCACGTTTATACACGATCACACATACACACACAGGTGAAACTTAAGAATTTTGGGCACTGGCTTAATGGGCTACTAGATTACAGCCTGGACTAACATTCTGATAAAATATTGGAATTTCACAGGGGATTATCGTGGCGTGAGCACAAGGTTTCCATTTGTTCTAGAAAGTAAAATTTAATAGTTATCTGGCTAGAGACTAAATTTGCATCAACTAATTCCATTTTCACACATAAACATAAAACCTATGCAGAATAATGAAATAAGACTACACCATTGTCTTGTATTCAGTCCTGAATGTCTCAGAAATCCAGTGTATTCATTAATTAACACTTACTGAGTTTACATGATTACATGAGGCGGATATTTCTTCAGGCGACTTGTAAAAATATGTGCCATCAGTTTGCAGTAATTAATGCATGGGGTGATAGCTGTTTATACTGGAGATTCAACCTGGCACACAGTGCAGAAAAAGTGGCAGGGCCGGCTCGACCATTTCAGATGCTGTTGGCAGACTTTTCTTTCAAAGCCAACCTTGAATTAAAACTCACCAATGATAATTAAGTAGACCTGATATTTAAAGCATGGTATTTTGTTTACTGTTAAAAGGAATGTGAACAAGGTGACATTAAAATGCAGACACATCTGAGCTGTAAACTGTAATTATCATAATTGTAAAATTGTGGACACTGAAAGGTTATATCATTTCCCACAGTCAATACTGACACATTTTTATTTTCCGACATCAATTCTATGCAGAGTGTTTCGAGTTGAGGTTTCATTATCAACCTGAAGATAAGAGACTACAAAGAAGAGTAATCTCAACTGCTGCAGGCAGGGGCGGGCCTACTGGCTGAATGGGGGTGGAGTTTTGTTTGTGGGCCCTCTTCCCCAGTCACTGAATAATATAATCATTAATATTGTTCATAAACACAGTATAGAAATTGCCAAAAGTCTACGTACTGAATCTTAAAAAAAATGGAACACTAGCTCACAATTTATCATTTTAAGCCCTGTATAACATTACTGTAACATCTATATCTAGAGTTAGAACATAGGTGGAAGAGTTAAGTAACTTACAATGAGCTGAAAATACTGTACTCCTTAAATTCTAGTACGTAATTTCTAAAATCACTCTAAAATATTCATATAGTAACATATGATTTTGCTGTTGTATTTACACCTTGTGGCGTAACATTATCTTAGTACAGTATAAGTTAATCATATCATAACATATGTTGTTTTGTAGCTACTCAACAGTGAGTTTATGATATTTCTCTAATATGATATCAGTATAATATTATATAACGTGACTGTTATTGTGTGCGTCCTGCACAGATATCCAGATATCGGGGAAGAGATTTGTCTGGTAGTCACAAGTGCTGCTGTATAAAACTCCCACATCAGGATCATCACACCAAGCCCGGTGTTACCGGCCTTTATAACTGGTTTATCACAGAGAAAGTAGAGACAACAACAAATGCAAGTTAATGTCCATGTTGTTTTGCAGTAGCTTAGCCCTTGTAGACTGTAGCACAGTGGAAATATCTTATCTGCACAAGGCATCCCTATCAGTCTTCCAGTTCCCCACAAAACTACTGACAGGCAGACGAGAGGCCACCAGGTGCCTCCCACAGTCAGCCCGATCTATCGTCTTGTCAGCCAAATTGCCAGTTTTCTGCTTGCTTTGCTTCCATGGTTGCTGTAGTTTGGGTTCGTGAGTTTCATAGGTTGTCAGGTCAGTTTTGATAGGGAGGAGACCTTGGACTTGAAGGTGGAACCAAACAATTGGAATCAGGCAATTGAGAGACAAGCAGAAACATTTCTGTGACACTTTTTTTGTATTTTCTTAAATTGTATTTTAGAATAAGAAACGGGAATCTGTTTCCCACTGAACTTAGACTCGTTTTTCTAAACTTGCTTAAGCCGTGCACACACAAGAGTGGGATACTTATAACACTACACTACACACACAAACACTGTATTCAGTGCAAACACAGCATGGGCAAATGAAAGCCATCTTCTTGACTTGTTTTAACCTGAACAAGGCCTCAGTCCTTCCTGCATGCACACACATGCACGGCCACATACACACACACACACACACACACACACACACGTACACAAACATATTTCTGTCCTCACTTGGAAAGCCTCTCAGCTTCTTTTCGCTTCATTCAGTACAAATAACTTCACGGTGGGATAAAAGCATAATGTTTCCAGAAAACCTCTTCCCCCCACTTTGCTTCACTCTTTTGGCTCCATGTTCTCCTTCACTTTTTCCTCCAACCCCCTTCTCTTGTGCTCTCTGTCCAAAAGGACATTCTTATTTCATTAGAGGGGGGGTCTGGGAGGCCAAGAGGGTAAACAAAACCTCTGTAATCAACAGCAGGACATACACAACCACAATGAGCCAATCAGAGCCCAGCGTCCTTTTAGACAGAACCATAGCTAACCAATACAAATCCACACCTGGACACTCAGAACTTGAACTTGCCAACTCAAACTCAGCACTGTGTGGAATTCAAAATGGAGCCTAGCACTGGGAGTCAAGGTTATCCATAAGAAACACCAATCAAAGCTAGAGCATGCATGCCTGCAAAGACACCGATACACACACATATACGCAGATCCCCAGCTATTTGTCTATCGGTGCTGTCATCTCTGTTTGCTCATATTAGGGAGGGCTCACTCAGGGACAGGATATGGGGATTAGGTCTGGCCTTATTGCGCTGTAGCTACACACCGCTAAATGGCTCCCATCTGTTCTCACATAGAGGATGGCTAATACATGTTAGCTGCGCTTGCATTGCGCACTGCCAGAATAACAGCAGTGGATAGATGAGCAGCACTGATAGCGCTAGCCACAACACCACTCTGTGCTAAAGGCTAATGTGCCTGGCTTATTCTATTAGATTGGGATAAGAAGCACTAATACACACATACACACACACACAGGCGTGCATACACACACCATCATGATATCTGATTGAAGATACGGAAGCAGTAGGCTAGTCATGGGCCCAACTCTAGGTTTACCTTGAAGGAATATACGTTAGAGCAGGGCAAAGTGAAGTCTGGGGAGAGGCGGAAAGAACAGGAGTGATGGAAAAAGATGGAGAGATGGAAAGAGAGGGAGAAAGGGGGCAGTGTGGTCTGTTTCATTACGGTGAATCCTGACACTGCTGCATTCTCAGCACACATGGACTGGATTATAGGCTATGTGGGCTGCTCCGGCACTGTATAGCTCAGAAACGCACTCTTGGACACACACACACACGCACACTTGCAAATGCACACACAAACATTATAGCTAAACACAGTTAAAGCTTTGCACTGCAGGAAGACAAACCATTTGCTCACACACAAGCTATAGGACTCTTAATCCCAAAAGCAGCGCTAGGGCAAAGTGCACAACTACTAAGTCATTGAGGTTAGAGACAGAATCTGCTTGTGATGGTCCACCTGTGGATTACTGGGGGAAAAGAATGAGATGCACTGGAAACTATGAGTATACCATGCTGCCTGGTTTTCTCTCTCGTTCCCACATAAATACATAGGCACCCCGCCCCTTTCCCTCTCTTTCCCCGTCTCTCCCTCACTATCTCTCGTCGCTCACATGTACATTTGTAAGTCTCTCTTTTTCTCTGTCTCTCTTTGTCTTACACACACATTTATTAGCTCCAAGCAAACTATAACCTTCCCCGCACAGACCTCTTTCCGCACGTCTACGTTCAAAGGCATCCTGAATCTATGGGGGGCTTCGATATAAAACCCCGAAAACAGGAATTATCCTTTATGACTCTGCATTCTTCATTTTATGCTTTTTCAGCTTCATGACTGTTCTGTGTTGTATTGTAATTAACTACCCCACACACTGGCACACAACCAGGTAGGGTAGCATGGTAAAACTTTACTATGACTGAAAAAGTGGGGTGCGGATAGACAGACTTGTCCATCTCTGGTTTTTCTCACTGTGTCGTTTTTATCACCTATGGGCCCTGGTATGCTCACTTTAGGCTGCTGGGTGTGTATAGGTCTAACACCACATAGTTACATATATAGCCATATAGCCAGAGTGCACACACAGCACGCAGCACAACCAGCATATGAGCACTTCACAGAAAGGCAGCCATAAACCTTTGAATAAACTGAGGCTCTATAGTCGACTGAAAATCATAAGCAATGGGAAAAGGAGCCGGGTTCTATTACACTCTCTTCTGTCAGAGTTGGGTAATGCTGTGGTTATTGTGGTACCATCAATGTTCCCGACTAATGGTTACTCGAGTCCACTGAAAAAGCCTATTGTGTAGAAGGTCATTAAAATATCTGGAGCAAATATACAGTACTACACCCTGGCAAGGAGTATATTAGTAGAAAAAATGTAACAATAGCTGTGCAGTAGAAACTTACTGTAGACAAATGGATGCAGGGTTACCATGGCGATGGTCATCATGCCCATATTCCCTCTTCATCATCCTGTGAGAAAAACATGGAAACAAATCATCATCGTCATTATCCATCCATTAACCATCAGTTTACATGATACTTTATGTCAAAAGTCTCAGAAAAAAAGAAGAAAATGGCTTCATTTTAGACCAAACTACTTAATGTACAAACTCTGGCCCAGTGGTTATGTCCTTACAAGTATAGTCTCATTGCCTAATCTTATGGTCCTCCTAACCCCCTGTGGCTTTTAATCAAAACAATTCTGTTCATGTTCCTCATTCAGAAAATCTGTGTATGATATCATGAAATGCTTTCCTCAGTGTGATTGTTAGGAACCAATAACTAAACACACAAGGGGTTTCCTTGGGGCTGAAACTGTGCAGGCAAGAGCCCTGCTAACAGGAAGGCTAATTCACTCAGACACTAACATTACAATGGTTAGCATGAGCTGGCAGCTCACTGTAGTATAATGCTAAACTAGGCTCCAGCAAAGCAGAGTCTATGCTAACGCTACACAAGAGCGAAACACACAAGGGCCTTGGCTGCAGTCCACAGTGGCTTTGGCTGGACTGAGTGGTTGTGACAGGCTCAGTAAACTCAGTAGGCTACACCTAAGCAGCTAAGCTATAGATATAATGGCCTTTCAATGGAACGTGCTCAATGCTAAATGCTAACATGCAGTGAATGGCTGTGACAGGCCCTGTAAACAGAGCCAGACCTATAACCACTCATTCTGCCAGGTTAAACACACACACACACACACACACACACACACATACACAGAGACACAAACAGGCCAAATACCATGTGCTACTTCTCATAAACCTGAAGCAGACAGCATGTTAAGGCTTAGAAAAAAAAAGAACAGCAACCCAAAAGAAAAGGTTGTATAATTCTGTCTCTGATAAACACTTTATGGCTGCTTTCGATTTCCTTCCGAGGCTGCTGCCAAGTATCTGGCAGTGGTGCTGGCATGGCTAAATGAGAACAACATGAACACAACATGCCCGTCAAACTGCACACACTCCATGCTGAGGCACAGACCTGGTGTGAATCTCAAGAGGCTAAATCCACTTCCTGTGCTTGTCTCCTCTGATTAGATTTCACCTGTCCTCTGACTAAGTCCATCACAGATTAAGTAGAGGACAGGGAGTATAGTTAGAGGATTGGGATGGACCCACTAACTGTAGCTGATATTTGAATGACATGCGGTTTGGCTCCTGGGAAAACCTTGAAGTGTGTTCTTGTGTTTGCGTGTCCACAATTCCAGTGCATGCATTTGTGCTTACGTGTCTTAAATGTGCCAGTTGGGTGTGCATGTGGTGTGTATGTATTTGAGCAAATGCAAATGTAAAAAAAATAAAAATGCATGTGGTCACTGTTATGTTATTCATGGCACTAGCTGTATCTTGGAAAGGCATTGTGGTCTCCAGGGTGAGCGTGCAGACCCTCTTCATCATCATTATCATTATCATCATCAATCATCCTTGGAGTGGCGTTCCTGAACCCGGCAATGCACTGAACCACTGGCCTGGCCGCACTTGGATATTACATTTGAAACGGGAAAGATGGAGGGAGAAAAGGGACTGAAGGAAAGAATGAAAGAGACAGCGAGGCATGGAGAGAAAGAATGTGGGTGGGAAGAAAATACACCAAGAAGAAAAGCGATGTTAAAGAAGTAAAAGAAGAGACAGTAGAGGTATGATTAAAAATAAAACGAGTGGCAAAAGTGTAGTAAATAAGAGGAGAAAGGAAGAGAAGAGGTAAGTAATAGAAACAAGAGGAGAGATAGAACAAAGTGTTCAAGAAAAACAAATGAGTAATTAATCACATTTGAAAGAGGGAGATTAAAGGAGACGTGAAGTCCTGTGTTTGGAGGGAAAACAGCCAGTGACATCCACACTTGACATCACCCATCAGAAGTGCACACACACACACACACACACACACACAAACACACACACTTTGGAGGCCTTATCCTGACCTTTGCTGAATTTCCCCATTAGGGTCAAAGATCAGATATAAGGAAAAGCCACGAGGTGATTGGATGACCTCTGTCAACAGGGTCTGTTGTTTTTGAAGCATATGTGCTTGACACAAGAGGAAGAGCGACAGAGAAACAACTTAGCTACCTGTAAATAAAAATCTGTTTGGTTGTAGCTTGTGAACAGAAGGGGGTGATGACATCTTGATTACACATCTTTGATTTGGACATTTTGTTCCTATGCAAATGTGTCACAGAAGACTAAATCTATGCAAATTAGCAAATGTGTAGGCATTGTCTTTTATCTAACCTACGTTTAATGTATTTCTATTAACTTTTTCTCTCAAATGTTGAATATAAAGTGTGAGCCATCACAGTTCCCTTTTATAGACATAAAAATCAACTTTAACAGAAAGTATAATTTAGCCAATCGGCCCAGATTTATGAGTTATTTTGTTATTCCCCACATTCTTAACAAGATTTCCCAGCAACCCTAATAATACTTTCTTTGCTAGTCTTTTTCAGTCCAACTTGACAAGTTGAAATATCATTTGCAGAAAGCTACTGTTTCATATGTCAAACACTGCTGCAGTAAAACCGTGTTGGATAGCCATATTGAAGGAAAGATATTTATATGTGCAAAGTAAAGGAGAGTAATATGTGATACTAAAAAGTGAACCCCTGCAGCTCACAGTTTAATATGAAGCCTACTGTGGTTGCAAGTATTCTGCAATACAATAGAACAATGCAGAGACTTCATAGCTTTATAATATTATTTTAGCAAGTCAGATGAAAAACACAACATAACATAACTTAATAACTACACAGCTAGAATTTAAAAGTGGTCCTTGTGGGATTACAGGGTGGTTTCAAGGGGTTAAGCTATGTTCCATGTCTTTCGTTTCCCCATTCAGAACTTCCATATACTAAATCATATGCCACAAAAATCTGCAAAATTAGATGTAGATTCATTCTATAGTTGAAAAGGATGCAAATTTTCAAGTAAAAATATACCCCACTGTAATATATAACTGAAGCGTGTCTGAGATTCTGAGTGAAAAGTGTGCATATGGATGTCAATCAACCCCAGACCCTCTTTTAGGAATCTTTTAGGAGTCTTTCCACAGGCGTAAAAGGCTAAAATAATATTAAAACCAGCTATCCTGTTCTCTTATATATTGTCGAGGTATGTGTGAGGTGATGCTTGGATATGATTGTGTGCTTGTATGCATGTGCGTGTGTATGGGGAGTTATTAAGGACAGGGAATCCCCAGTGCATGTTTAACTCCAATTTAGAAAGCAGTTTCAAAAACATTTATAAAGTCTAGAAACATGTAATAGTGCATATCAAATAGAACAGATGTGGGAATTTAGACTCGAGTGGAAATCCCCAGGTATTCATGTTAAACCTACAAACACACACACACACACACACACACACACACACACACACACGTACTCACACCTCATCTTTACAGTTTGGAATCCCCCCAATCACAACCTCTTGACAACAATAGAGCTGTGATGAGTTTATATGGCATTCAACTAACTAGAAGCTTTTATCAGCTATAAGACAGTGAAATCATCTCAGTCTTTCTTTGAAGATTGATTTCTCCCGTTGGCGATGTCATCTGGGTACATATCATCAACAAAGAGTCAGGTGTGCATCTCACTGTGCATGTACACACGCAAACGTACAGGCATGCACACACCTACAGCATGCACGCTCACACAAACACACAAACACTTTGTGCTGATAACAATAACACTTCTTCAGCTGTCTTCAAACAGACACATTTAGTTCGTCCTAAGGGCAGTCTGGATGTGATACTCGTATGAGAGATGAGTGATATATAAACTAATCTCACACACAAATCCCATCGATCAAAAATACTCATTTGGCTGCTTTTCCCCTTCAGGCTCCTTATCTAAATTACATGAATAACTTTGACTTGGCAGAAAGTAATGAAGTTGAAGGAGAAGGGACAGAGGAGAAGAGAGAAGGAAATTTTATGCTGTTGAGTCTGACCACAACTGACTGGTGGTGGAGATGACAAATATGAAATTGCATCAACTTTAAAAGCATGAAGATGAGAGCCCACAACATGTCAACTTGTGTAAACAAGCCCAAGCTTTTAACTGGATGGTGAGGGTGAGTGTGTGTCTGCGTGCGCATGCATATTGACCTGGTCCATAGGGGGTCGGTGATTGGCGTGGGGGGGCCCTCTTGGCAGGATTCGGTGATGCACGTTTGCTGGATGCACGTGGTGAGAATGGTGAGGATGATGTTGGGGGTGGATGTGATCTTCCTCGTAGTTATCCGCTATCAGCTTCATTCTGCTCTGAGTCTGCAAAACAAAAAAAACAAAAAAAACAGGGGATAAACAAGATAATTTATAATGTATAATTATAACATGCATACACTAAGACATTTATTTCCCCAACACTGCTTATTTGTTTCTTAAAAATGTTCTCGGGGTCTTAGAATGATTAGGCTGAGGGATTCTTGGATGGGGGGAAAGCATGTTGAAAGCCATCAAAGATGATAAAAAATGTACCGCTAACAACACTTGACAGGTCATAAATTGAGTGAGTCGGAGTGCTTGATGAAAATATTGTAAGTCTGTCAAATGTCATCCATATTGCAGATTATCATTTAATTAGATTAGGTGAATCCTAGTAAGAACAGTTAGTGAGTGTTTCATGTAGCCTAAGGCCACAGGCGTTCTGGCCCGGGTGAAGCAACCTCATTTTAGATGTCATTGATTACAATTACGCTCAAATATGCATCTTTCTGCATGCCTGTAAATGGGTAAGTAAGACTATGTGTCCTTTGTTGGTATGTCTGTGCATCTGTGTGTATTTGTGTGAGTGTTCGTGGAAGAGGCTGTCATCCTGCCAACATCATTGCTTTGGAGAGAGATAACAGCCTAGACTGACTAACGTTAACAATCAGCCTAACTCCAGTGAGGCCAGCTGTCTGGGAGATAGACAGAGACAGAGTGGGTGCAGATATATTGACAGGCTCAGCTTTATTCCCTTAAATGCAGATACTTCCCCTGGGGGCGGACATGACTGCAGAGCGGGAGGTGGGATTGTGTATGGGAGGAAGATGATTCGAAGGAAAGATATGTGCACGTCTCTCATCCAAAATGTTGCAGCTTTCCTGGTTTAAACGAGAGACAGTCATGGGAGGAAGAGACAAAAAGGCTGAGTCAGCTGTGAAGATGGTGGGGGAGATGGTCTTACAGTAGTCAGTGGCCTGGGGACATTGCTGCTGAGATAAGGAGCTGAGGCCTAATGAGTGAGGAAACGAGCCAGTCAGGATCACAGGAGAGGATGTGGCTGGTTTTAAAGAGGTTAGCAATTAGTGTAAATTGGAGAAGAGCGGCTTAGATAAGGTGAGAACATTGACACCATGGTGAGAGGGACAGAGAGTGAGAGACAGAGAGAGAGACAGAGATGAAGATGAAGAGTGAGGGGTGGAGGAGGGCTCAGACAGAAACCAGACCAGTGGTTAGAGCAGTTAAAGGCTAGGTTGAGGAGGACGGCCCTCCGTGACCTCAGGTGTTGACACAAGCAGGTGTGACTGGGTGGGGCTGGCTTCAATGCAACAGTTACAGAGCTGACACCTGTCATTGAGGCTAGGACAATAACTATCATATACCACGCAGCTGATGAAACTACTGTACTGCTACATAGTACATGCTGTAGGAGCTTCCACACAGACTCTTCCCCAGTGCTTAATAATGCTGTTTAATTCTCACAGAGAAATATTTTCAAAACTAATTTGTGGCCGAGAGTCCAAAAGGCTAATGTGTGTTTAGTCCTTGCTGCTAATCTAATACAAACCTTTTTACTTGTTCCTGTTCATCTAATTACAAGCATATTTGGTAGGATGAGAAGCCAAACATCCTAGAAAGTGTTTGCATGTGTGTGTGTGTGTGTGTGTGTGTGTGTGTGTGTGTGTGTGTGTGTGTGTGCACGTAGTTAATATTTAATGACCTGAGACACAAATGAATGAAGTGATGAATTGCTTCTGGAAGAGCCTGACTGTGTGGTCAGGACAGCCCACATGTGGCCATCCAGTTTATTCAAACAGACACACACACACACACACACACACACACACACACACAACCACTCTCTTCTTACAGACATATTCCTGTGTGCATGTGAAAAGAAGGTCTGCGCATAGAAAATGCCTGTGTGGTGGAATGTGTTTGTTTTAATTAGTGTTAATTAGGGGCTTTGCAGAGTAAACAGCTAAGTAATGGCCTCCAGGCCTGCTTGTAGATCAGGCAGGCTGGAATAGACACAGGTGGCAGAGGAGAGGAGAGTTCCTCATTGACATCTCTAATCTTAACAGATTTGCATGTGTATCAAAGTGCAGCTGCTGGTGTAAACATGGCAGTGATGATCCCGCTGCTGTGCTCACAGCTGCATCCCAAACCTCAATCCAAGCCCTCTGTAAATCACAAGCCTGTCCTGATTAGAGCAGAGCTGTATTAACACATATGGACACAGGAGGCTGACAAGAAAGGCCTTGAACAAACAGGCAGCTGGGGAAAGGCTGCACAATTTTCACAACCTCCTTTAATCAGGTCTCTCCGTGCGTGTGTTTCTTGGGCGTAACATTGCCATGCTATCCCAGCAAAATGGTATCCCTGCTCTTAGCAGGCAGATCGTTTTACATAAGCCATTCTAAATGGCACAGCTCTGAGAACACAAAATCCATCTTTTCAGCATAGAGAGAGGATGGATTCTCAAGTGTGTCCAAAAAAGAGGGGGAGAGGGAGAGGGAGAGGAAAGAGAGAGAGAAAGTCACAGAAAATGGCACACCTCTGAGGATTCCAAATTCATCTTTTCTCGGCTTCAAAGCACCAGTGACGTTTGGTCATCCATCACTAGGATGGGACCACTCAAAGAATTCCCTCATGGGGACACATTTGTTCTGACTCTCTCCACAAGAAGTCTAAACACTACACTCTTCATTTGTATGTCTGTGTGTGTGGCTATATCTTTGTGTGTTTGGCCTCAAAGGGAAGCAAACTGTCTGAGAAAGGAAAGTTTGTCTTAGACCGCTGGCTTTATGCACACACTCACACACACACACACACACAAGATCTTCCAAAAGAGGGATGTGGGGAGGTCAGACAGGGCACGGCTATCTGTAAATCTATCTGCTGTCTACAGATCAGCTTTCTCCTATGAGACTCTGAGTCCCATAATTCTTCGGCATTTCCTGGTCAGTTTCCTTCCGCCATTGGCTGTTGAGGACCTGAGGAAGGCAACCTATCCTGATATGTGTGTCAATGGGTCAGCAGACAGAGAGCCGGTGTGTGTGATGTTGAACAACATAATCCCCAGACACCTTTTTCTGTGGAAGGGAAGGAACCCAAGTAGTGCAAAGACTCCCTATAGGAACTACTTTCCTTACCCCAACATTAATAGATGACCCACACTTTTAGGGCCCCAGTGCTAGGTGGCCATAGCACTGCCTGGTACACCTTTCCACTTAACAGTAATTACATGGATTTATATGCATGTGTGCCTGAGGATTTTTTAAGAAACCAGGTTTGCATGTACGAGAAAGGGGAGGCAAAGACAGAATATGCTGCCCACTCCTCTCCCATCCCTTCCTTTCTTTTCTTCTCCTCATTTTTCTCCTTTCCTCTGCTCCAGGCCCGGAGGCCACATCGTTGCCATTAGAGCTCATCACATCATCAGGTGGACTATAACTGCTGGTTACCCAACGGGAAAACATGACGCATCCAATGCCGATAAACAGATAATAGGCTTTCCTTGAAATTCCTCGAAGAGAATTGCACCCCCTACGGACTGTTTACCGTTTATGAGACACGAACAAACATAGATTCGCACTTAAATGCACACCCAGCCACTGCATCTGTTGACTTTTAAATGCACCATGTTTCCCAGAAGCCCCTGTGACTCAGGAGACCGTATATGTGGACTCCCTGCTGTTGGCTCATTATTGTTAGCATTCACGTTAGCCCAGTCACTGATGTGGTCTGACCAGACCTTAATGACCCACATACCTTCATCAGCCTCAGGTTGTATTGAGTGCGTCTGTGTGTGCGTAGGTATGTGTGTGAGTGTGGGCTGGGACTTTTGTTTGACCAGAATGTGTCAGACAGAAAAGTCCGCCGTTGACTCACAGATGATACCAACCTACGTCTGCGACTTGAGTGCATCTAATAACTCTGATTGCAACATGATTGCTAAGAGAATAGCTTTTGTCATGTGTTTATGTGCCTGGATTTGGAATCACAGCTCCTGCTTGACTGGTGTAGTTTATGATGACTGAATGCAGTAACTGTGGTTTGAGGCGGGGATGTCTACCCTGTTAACTACCAGGAATTATCAACCTCTACATGTTCCTGGCTTTAAAATTCAAAAGTCTGCCCATGAGGCTGTTTTAGTGCAGCCAAGGCTTCACCATCTGCAGCAGGTTTGAATTTGTACTCCTGCTTTGATTCACAAAGGCAGAATCTGCCCTAAACGGTGACCGCAAGGCCAGGCTCCATTTGATTCATGTGCAGGCCAGTCAACCTCTTAGACCAGGAGTGCTGTAAATTTAATTCATCGTTTATATGCACATATAAATAGCTTGGTGGTCGCGTGTGGTGGATGTACCTGCTGTTTGAGCTGGTGCATGAGCCTGTCTTTCTCCCTCTTCAGAGCCATCACTTCCTCCTGGGCTTTCTTCCGTTTGGAGGAGGATAACTCCAGCAGGGCAATGTTAGCATCCTTCTCACTGATGGCTGCCAGCAAAGCCTGCTGCCTGAGGGGATGAGCGCGGGAAATGTAGAAAGGAGGGTGCAAAAGGTAAGAAGGAATGTTATCATAAATGGAAAAATATTTAAAAAATGGTTCATATATATTCTCCAAAAAGTTGGAATGTAAAACTATGTTTTATAGTCAAAAAATAGACAGGTGGACAGCACAGAGACACCCACATCTGCAGCTGTGGGCCCTTACATATGTAGATGTCACAACAAGCTCACTCATTCCAGCGCTCCTTAAACTCAGACAGAGATTCCACAGAAAGGAAGCAGACATCTTTGAAGTGGTCTACTAAGTGCTGTATTAGTGGTACCTCAGTGTGACTCACGGGCATGTAATAATGTAATGGGAGACTAATAGAGCAGGCTGAGGAGGATATGACATCTTTCCTGTGTCACCGCTGGTTACCACAGTTTGTGTGTCTGTGAGTGTGTGTACAAAGGGGGTGGCAACATATGACTGTCTACAGGTGCAGAGGAAACAAACCACCAAGCCTCATCATGCACACACAACCAGATGTACAAATGCACACCCACAGGTTTCAAGAGAATGCCTTGCGTAACCCTTATGAGAGAAGTCTGCGTCTTCGTAGCAGATTGGTGATGACTATCCTTGTCATCATGCCGGATGTCGTAAATACAGTGTTGTGACAAACACACATTCTATCCGCCCAAATCTTGTAAACACACTTGGAAGCACAAACATATTCTCATATATAGCCAACACACACTCCTCTACTAAGGCCATTGACCCCAGACGCACTGTAAAAATATGATTAAAAAATGATATGAGACAATGGGCAAAAATAGAGAACACAAAACGCACATTCATACATCCAATAGGCTGTAACTCAATTAATGTATGGTTCTTTGTCTCTACAAAGTTAATCTGAATGACCATCGCAGGAGTCTCAAGCTGTCTAACAAGTGTGTTGCCACTAAAGGTATTTTAAGTTGGATAAACATAATGCGGCTGAACTCCAGACACTTAATTTGAAATTAGGAGGGCATTAAACAAGTATGGTAAGGTAATGTGTGGGTTTGTGTGAGGTGAGGGGTAGAGGAAGAAGAGGAGAAAAATTGACCTGCATTGGAGTGTTTTTATTACATGATTTAAGTCCCTGCAGAAATAACTCAATTGCAAAAATAAACATGCTGAACTCAGAATAAAGTCCTGCTGGCCTGGGACTCCACATTTGGTGTTTTTAGTACAATTATCTGCGCGCTGCATCTGGATTCTCCCATTCAAGGCCATTAATAGACCTCTGTGTGTTTGTGTATGCTCAAGTGTGTGCTTGCATGTTGTATTTGTGCGTGCACGCATGTGGGTTCTGACATGGATCGGAGCAGCTAATCACACCATTAATCACGGAGCAGGACCAACGTGACACTTTTCGTCTCCCCACACCTCCACTGTTATTCCTTTTAATGCTCACTGTAATGGGAATACACACACATGCATGCACACACACACACACTGGACGTCTTGTACCAGAGCAAGTGCTTTAGACTGCAGGCTTATTATGCTTGACCTGGCAATTCACAATGCAGAATAGAGAAAATAATTCTTAAAGTAAAAAAAAATCCCATCACAAAATCCACGGTATAAAAAAAGAAATCCACAAATTAAACAGCAATACGACTGATTTTTAAATTCCTCTTTATACAGTTCAGTTTATTATCCATGACCTAGCAAACCTAATGATTAATTTAGCATTTTAGAGCATGGCACAATGGTAGTCCTAGTTCCATTACTTTATCTTTGGCTGTGTCAAATAGAGCGAAGAGGTGATACACAGAGTCATATATGGGCAAGGAATGCAGCACAAAATGTCACTGTTCATAAATAGTGTGTCAGATTAACAGCCCCAACCTACTCGCAGGATGGCCATCTTTACACCACACTGCCAGACATGGAAACTCCAACATCGGACCACATCCCAATAGTCTCATAGTCACAATTTTCCTTATCTCCCTTAGTATTAACGGCATGCAAAACAAAGCTTGAGAATTTCGTCCATTTAGGTCAGAATGTGACTGTACATACACACAGAATATTCACACACTAAGCTGAAAGACATAGTCAGCATTGGGAATGGGGCAACATTTTAAGAATACTTAGGCAATCTAAGTGGGTGGTGCATTAAGTGCAGGGCCAACTTGGTAGAAGAAAAGAGAGCGGTGAAAGGTTAGGGGCACTAACCTCCACCACAGCTTTAAAGGGGAGGTTTATCTAATCTGTGAACTCATCTGAAAAACCCAAACAGAGATCCATCTCTTTTCTGACCACCACTGAGTCACTTCATCAAGGATCGGTACACTCCCATTCATCAAAGTTGCCTCTGTTGAATCAACTGATGAAAGACACGATTTTGGTGTTTGGTTAGTTAGATTTGGACATTTTAGACATTGTCTGTGGCATTGCAGCAATTGTAGACCTCTACAAGGAAGCTATACTCAAAAAGAATGACTGTATATTGTCTTTTACAGGGACAGACTTCCCAACTGAAAATGATTGATTGTCCCCGAAACGCTCTGACTAGATTAAACCTCTGAACCAAAGTGGCTTCCATGCTTCAGTGTATGCCAAATCACTTCCAGGCTCTATTTTAACACAGCAGATTATAGTGCTGTCTCCCTGTGGGTGCTCACTGAGTGGTGCAGCAGGATTCTGCTGAGTGATGTCTTCCTTAAACAATAAAAATAAAGGGGACATTATTAAGATTAGCTAGCCTGTAAACGTTGTCTCCCACATCCTCAGTCAGTGATTATGTGTGTATGGTGTGTGTGTGTGTGTGTGTGTGTGTGTGTGTGTGTGTGTGTGTGTGTGTGTGTGTGTGTGTGTGCCTGTGCTGATTAGTATTAGCAACAGTCTTTGAACCTGAATTACATTGGAGTATTTAATCACATCTAATTTGAGTGGCCATTTGGCCTTAGTTGTACTTGTACAATGTACATGAATCTAGCAGACAGGATTCATCTATCACACACACACACACACACACACACACACAGAAAGACAAACGCTTGTACTGTATCTGCTGGCTGATCTTGTCTCACTCCCTGCTTAACTTAGACTTGGCGTGTCCTGGACAAACAAAGGATTATCTTCATTTCCTCGACAATGAAATGGTCTTTCATGAAAAACTTGTAATAAGTCTTCGTAAAAGTCAGACCCCATGCACTGAGAAGTCACAAGGCAGTCCATTAAAAGGACAAATAAATCCCGCTTCTGGATCTCTGGTGTCAAAAATCTCATCTACTTTAGTTTCTCTATCCTATGAGATCCTATGATAATATGATAAACTATAAGTATTTTGGCTGACAAGGTAAAAATGACGCACACATAAACAGTTGAGCATTTATATTTACTTTTAGTATTATAGAGTAGGATAGAGAGAGCATGCAAGCATTGGCTAGACTGACATCTTATTTATAAGGGGTGAAATTCTCGGTTCTTCTACAACATGTGATTCCAATTGAACCTTCATGGTCCCTGGGACATATTGAGACATTTGGATCTACAGAGGTGGGAGATGGATGGCTAAAGTACATGACCATGCGATGAGAGGTGAGAGGGAAAGGGGGGGGAGGTCAGCAGAGACGCTATGGAAAGAAAAAAAGGAATGCAAAGAGTGGAAGAGTAGAAGGGTAAGGAGACGTGAGGTGGAAGGAGATAATTCAGGACAAAGGAATGAAAAATGCAGAGCGAAGACTTTGATGAAGAAATCTTTGAGGTGGGGCTGCTGCCGAAGGACTGTGATGTCACAGGGCAGATGGGAGACTGGCAGGTAACACCGATTTCTGGGTGACGAGGGGTTAAGATGGGGTCAAGAGTGAGCATAAACACACACGCGTACATTTGCAAAAACACTAATTCAAAGAAAAATGGATGTTAGGGGAGGTATGCTGTGGCTGTGAGGGAGGAGAGAAAGCACGGAAGAGCCAATGGGTCAAGAATAAAAACAATAAAAAAAAGAGAGATATGGCAAGAGATGAAGGTAACAGAAGAGAGGGAAGTATGTGTTTGACAAGAGTGACTGCCACCTGTGCTGCATGAGAGCGAAAAGAGGGAAGAAAAGAAGAGGAAGGGAAGAAAGGAGCAAAGGTAAAGATTTAGGAGTCCCTGTCTACCCTAAATCAGCTCAGCGCACTCCATGTTGTTATTTCTAGGCGTCACGGTTGAGGGATGTGTGTTTATAATTTGTGTTATGACTTTCTTGAAATTATGAGTGTGGAGAGTCAGTGGGACAGAAACAGATGCGTCCATGTGATGCCCGAGGGAGCCATCAATACTGTCTGCCCCTAAGTGCAGTGTGTGCATGTGTGCGTGCATTTGCCTGTCTATGCACACATTTGTGCTTTCATGTCCTTACGTGCATGTGTGATGTATTTTGTTTGCTAGAACATGCGGAGCCCACTAATATCTGTTCCCAGAACATCCTTTATGAGGTCCTCTAGTTTGTGATCATGCCTTTTGCACCAACTGTCTTAACTGTCCAGCTCTGCAGAAACATTCCACAGGCATTTTATGGCCGTTCCTTGATTGTGAGTGTGTGAAGGTGCGGCACAAGGCTGGGGGCCCCTGGCTAGGTAGTACTAGAGGCCTGTGGTGAGAGCAAGTAGAGGACATGAGAATGGGGCATGGTTGAGTAACACTATTATTTATGGCCTTGGAACGCTGTGTTATTTACAACTGAGGAGGTAGGGAAAATGTCTATTTCCAACATAAAACACACACTCTGGCTTCATTTGGTAAGATTACTGCAAAGGCAGTTAAGATGGTAAATCTGTGTTTCAACTCTAAATGTGGGTTAAATGTATTTTTATGAGGTCCAAGTTTTGGCTACCCTAGGTAGGATTAACTCCACGCTAACCTGTAGCAACTAACCTGAAGCCACATGCCAGATGCACCTATTACCCACTTCCTTCTGTATGCTTGCCTGGATTAAAGCCTTTATTTATCTTCATATATAAAATAGGATTTATCCATACCCACCACAAACACAACTTGCATGTCTGTCTTGTTTGAAAATTCATGTCAACTCCAATATTCCCCCTGAGCAGCTATATTAGACAGTACATGCTAATCCTGAGCTTCCAGCAAGAATGATAAAGTTTACATGCTAACCTTGAGCTGTGCTTCCCAAGAAAAAGGCATGACAGCAGATGGTTCTCCCAGAACTGGACCAGGTTTTGTGTGTTTTCACTTCACTAATAAAATATACAACCCACTTACTCTGCTCACCCCCACTCCCACACTAGTGCTCTGACTGGTGGAGGGGGGTCTAATTGAAAGAGTATGTATCAGTTTTACAGCAACAAGAGGGAAAATACGAGGGGACAAAAATCAACAAATCTGCCAAAACTAGCCAAATGTTTAGAGTGGTAGCAGGGACGAGGAGAGATGGCTGACTGCTCCCAGACGGCCACCGCTGCATTCCAGCCAGAGAGAGTGGGAGACAGATTGAAAGACCCAGACAGAGAGGAACAGAGAGAGAGACCAGGTGGCTGTATGAGAGTCTGTGTGTGTGTGTGTGTGTGTGTGTGTGTGTGTGTGTATGTGTGAATCCAGACAAATGAGACGAAGAGAGCATTATAACTTTATGTCAAAACTAAGACTATCTTGTTGAGGCATCGGCAATTATCTAAAAGACGTAAGGATGTAATTGAAATTTAATTTGATATGTTTGAAGGGAATTGTTCAACATCTTGGAAAATGTGTTTATTTGCCTTCTTTCCAAGGGAGTGAGATGAGAAGATTTTCTGATGAGATGAGATCATTTCTGTGTGTGAGGTGCGGACCTGGACGATTAGCCTAGCTTAGCATAAAGATTGGGAGCAGGGGGACTGCTAGCATCTAGCCTGGCTCTCTCCAAAGTAAAAAAATATGCCTTCAAACATCTCTGAACCTGACAATTTTTATATAAATTTGGAGTTTTTAGAATAAGTTTTATGCTGGAACTATTTCTTGGCAAACAATAGTTAGGTGTAGTCACTGTGCGTGTGCATCCCTACGTCTTGTTGTCACAGTGAGGTCTGAAACCATCGTGTCTGCACAGAGACTAAAATTGAAGCCTGTGATCATCGACCGTATTTGACAGCATGCACTGAGATGCTGCAGGAAGAACTGGGTGGATGGATAAACTGCTGCTTTGTCAAAATATACAGTAGCTGCTACACTTAGCTCCCCCTAAAAATGCAAATTGACTTTTTGATGTTTTCTGTTCATGTAAGGATTAACAAACATTGCGCCCCCTTTCCTCCAGTCTTTACGTTAAGTTCAGCTGAACACTTCCTGACTCCACCTCCATACTGAACGCAAACACATAAGATTGATATTGAGGTTCTCATCTCAATCTAAGAATGAAAGCAAATAAGTGTATGTCCGGAAATGTTGAACTATACCTTTAATAAACACAAGCTCTGGCTGCAGACAGTCTTTCATATCCAGCTCTACTGCATCACGTTCTGAGGCTCAGCTAGGGGTCAGGGTGGATTCCTGTTGTTGTAAAAACAGGACAAACAAATAAACAAGGCCTAGTGGGATGTCAGTGATGATTATGATGAGCTTTTTCCCATTTGGATGACCTTGGGTGTCTCCATGTGTGCACATACTTGTTCCTGTTTAACTTCAGATTTTCACATCAGTGCGAGGAAAATACAATCCACATCAGATTAGTCAAAGCTTCTGCCAATCTCTAAAGCTGTCTAGCACAAGGCCCACCTACACAGCCCTCTACCAATAAGGTGAGCTATGACCCTAAACCTCCAGGGATCCTACCAATAGCTGAGCAGGGTTTTCCATTCTCTTAAAGGGGAGGTTTGTTTTTCTGTCTTTATCGTTGCTCAGCTGACTGACCGTGTCCCCCCAAGGCACAAGAAACAAGACAGGGAGCTGTACTGTACCACACATGTGTAGGGCTCACCCTGCCTAGCAGTCAGACACAAGTACAGGCACATTACACACACACACACACACACACACACACACACACACACACACACATATACAGCAGCTGGGTTGTTTAAAGCTCCCTGTCATCTGAGAGAGAGAGGTGAGGGTCACACTGTACTGTAAGAACACACACACCCACATGGAGAGAGGGAGAAAGCACTAAGGCCTCACTATAAACACTGATGAGTTATGCCCCCCCCCCATCTGTCCCTGCACTGTCCCACAACAACCCCGCCCCTTTTTTTTTTTTTACATCAAAAGATAAAAGTATACAATATGTGGCAAAGAAAAGGGTGTTTTGTTGAGGTCAGATTGGACGATTGTAATAAAAGTAAATAAAAGTAATAAAAGTAGA
>LKNJ01000558.1:94883-100223 GCA_002120245.1 Maccullochella peelii
CATTTAGACATGAAAATCGGTCTGTGTCACAGAACAGCAACAATAAAAGGAGGTGAACAGCATGTGAGGAATACAAGTTACCAAGCAAGCAAGAAATGTATTTCTCTTTTATCTGCAGTCATGCAGTCAGGCATACCAGGACGCTCCTTAGAAGTTTGGGGAAACACTGGCATGAAACACACTGCATGCCTGCAGTGTGGCCTGTGTGCAGACACATGTGGGCTTGTGTTTCTGAGTGCATGAATGCATTTAGTGTTTATCCTGCATGTGTACTTTTTTTGCAGTTGTGTCTGTGTGCATGCATGTGCATGCGTGTTTATCATGCACTGAGCTCCCAAAGTGACATGTCAGTACACTGATGTCAGGAAACCCAGACACTCTGAGTCTGACAAACAAACCATGCCAGGAGGAGGATCTGGACATGGACATGCTCAAACAAAGCCAAACACACAACAGGAGCCGCAAGCCATAGTGCACAGCTCCTCTCTGAACACCCTCTGTTTCCCCCTCGCCACCCACCAGTCTCTTACTCCCCTACCACACATTTCAACTACCATGCTACCAGGAGCTACCATGAGCCTTCATCTGCAACACACACACACATACTCACACTCTCAGCAAAATTTGCATGCTCACTCTGCACTGGGATCCTGTGTAGCATCAGTGGCAATAACACTGTTTGTGTGTATGTCATCTTCAGGATTAAATGTTAACATCAGTGGGTAGAACATCGCTGACTGGCACAGGAATGCCTGTAATGCTAGCAGGCAGCCTAATCCTCTGGATTAATACATATTAGGTTAGTTTAGCAGAGAGCCGGGTGGCCCCTGTGTCTCCATTTCATCCTGTCATTGGGATGAATTTGTCTCTATCCACATCATGACGATACACATACTTACTCTCCTACTGTACTACTGTTTAAAACATACAATTTCTACGTGTCTCATCTTGGTTCTTGACTCACTACTGTACAGTAGATTATTAAGACATCCTCTCATAGCAGAGCAAGGCCAGTCACAGTGAGTGATGAACATCCAGTTTGAATCAGATCCTCTGGAGCCTGAGTAGAGGGTGATATCTCACTGCCTGTGGCTTGGACAGCAGACACGACGAAGATCTGTTTCAAATCATTGTAAGAAAAACGGGTAAACTCAATCTGGGTCAACCTCTTTCTCCCTCTGCACCCCCCCACCCCTCACCCCCTCTCCTCCTCTCTCTTTGTCTTTCTGTCTCTCCCTTGCTGTATTTGGGTGTCCCTTTGGCCTTTTGTCAGTAAACACCTCATAAGAGAGACGTCTCTTTCTGTAAAAAGTGAAGGAGGACAGGTTGGAGAGATGGAGCAGTGTTGCAGTTGTAGAGAGAGTGTTGGGTAGGGTGTGTGTGTGTGTGTGTGTGTGTGTGTGTGTGTGCTGGGGGGTATGTCTTTACCAGTTGTGTACTAATAAAGCTAATGATTGCCATCTGGGCAGCGAACAGATCTCTGAATTCCTGTTTTTTTATGTCACTAAGTTACCAGGCCATTATTCCAGCCCAGCCCGTGTGCCTGCCACTTTTTAAAACCAGACCATTACTTTAAGCTTAAGGCCCAGTTGGAATGAATAAAATGCAGAATGTGCTCAGATGATAGTGATAAAGCCAGAACCATCTACATACAGTATGAGTGTGTATACATGTATTTCCGTGGATATGCATATATATATGTGTGTGTGTGTGTATGTGTGTGCATGGTATAAGATATTGTATAAGATTTATGTGTGTAAGCATGAGCGCATGTATGAGCATTTGCACCAAAATGCACACCAATTTGTGAGTAAGTCAGGGGACTGCATACCTCGGTGTGTTTGTCCTATGTGTGTAAACCTTTTGTAGTGGCTAGCGCAGCTCTCCTGTTACACATACACATGTTCTTTATGGGCTGGCTAATGGAGCTGAGCTCTTCCTGCCTCTGTGATGTGGTTTACTGTTGTTTGATGTGCTCAGGAATCCTGCATAGGAGAGCACCCCGAGCCGATCTTATCACATAAAAGCCTTTGCAATGGAAGAGGACACTCAACTCTCTTTTTTAACTTAATAGAGATCTGTGTCCCTGTTAGGCTGTGTGTGTGTGTGTGTGTGTGAGTAAGTGAGCGAGTGTGCACGTGTGCACCATTTCTCTAATTCAATCGAGTGTGTAACCCAAGGCCAAACACACACATTTGATTTCAGTAAATGCTGAACCCGGAGACCTGTGGCTTGAATGGACCAGGGACATGTCAGATATGTCAGTGCATGTTACCGTGAGTGCGTACGTCCGTATGTGGAAGAGGAAAAAACAGGGGCTTTATTTTTGTTATGTTCTTTTTAGATTTCAAATGCCACTCTTATTGTTTTGTTTTTTTTACTTATTTCCATTTGTATATCAAGTGAACAAACCAAAAATCCGGCACACTTTATTTATGATGTTTGGTTTTTAGACCTTCATCAGATAAAACTGTTACCTGATGAACGCCTGAGGACGGCCACATTGTAAATAAAGTATAGCCATCAAATTTTGTTCTTCCACAGTCACGGTTTCTGATCCAATGCACATGTTTGTAAGACTTTCTGGTGTGCAAGAATATTGTAATATTTGTAAATCAAGTAAAATGTTGGCATTAGGTCAGTAGGATAGTTGTAAACTACACCTTAGCACAGTGTTTTGCATAAAAATTTTTAATTTGATGATAATGCAGGGAAAAAATCATTACCAAAATGGATATATGCACATTAATCAGATTATTAATTATTAATTAATTCAGAGAAACAGCTGTCACTGAAAGAGCAACCTCTGCATTGTGTGTACTGTGCGTTCCACTTTGAGTGGAAGTGTGCCTCTGAGAAAAAGTGCGGCTTTTTTTGCAGAATGTATCAATGGGTGCTACAGGTAAAGCATAAACACAGACGGAAATGAAAGGAAACACACCACCACAAACCTCCGTAACAGTAATGTCAACCTAATTCTCTCTCAAAATGCTTCACACTTACATAATAACGGAAATGGATACTTATTAAAAAATTCAGAGGTTTCGGTTACAGTAATGTCAGGGTACACCTTTTGAACATTGTGTGCTAAAATGACATGACATATGCCTCAGTTCTCTGATCTTGACTTAAATTACTCCAAATATAAACACTCATACCCTCATATCAAGGCATTCATAAATGGCCACATTCTAAATCACGCACACATACTGTCTATATTCTGTGTTTCATCTACGGTCTGAAAGTCGTGCCATTGTCTTTGCTCACGCTCCCTCTAGCAATTCTTGTCTCTGCAGGATTCCTGTGTTGTTTATTTAGTGGTGACCAGTCCTGTCTCTGTGCAGTCTGTCCGCCCACATGAAGGCCTTTTCTGTCTTATTGATGCAGCTTTAAAGATGAAGGACTAGGCAGATTAAACTGCGGTTGCCATCTTGAATACATGTGACGCTTACTCCAAATAAACTTTGGGTTCTAGTTTTGTGTGTGTGTTTTTTTTTTCCTCTTTCCATCTCTTTTCAGTGGGTTTTGCTTTGCTTTTTCTTGGACATCAACTCTGATATCGTAAAAATGAGACAGAAGTTTTATTGCAGAGTTGGGAAAGTTAACAGTGTCTGTGATGCTTGTGAATGGTAATTTCTCTCCAGAAACAAATAAGACAAATGTAGTTGTTGTTTTTATGAGATTTGAAATCCTAGTGGTGAGCTTAACTCCAGTGACCCCTACTTTCTCTCCTGATTTTATTTTTACTATCTTCTAATTCTCCTTCCACCCTTCTCCTTTCATTTCCTCTTCTCTTCCTCTCCTCTCATTTCTTCTTCTCTCCTCTCCTTTCCAGTCCTAAACTCTGGATACTCACCGGCTCTGAGAGAACAGTCATGTTTCCAATATGTCTCCATTTAGCAGAGACCAAATGAACAAGAGCAGGAAAAATCATCACATAGCCACTGGCACAATCTGCTTATCTTTCACTGCTAATAGCTCTCATGCTCTTCACATCATTGCTCCCTATGTGCACACATGCATGCACGCACGCACACACACATAGACAAAATTCATGTATGCACATGTTGTTCTTTGCACACAAACACATTCAATGCGCATCAATGAGGATACACACGCTCATCCAAACTTGCTTGGGCTGTTTCCTGCCACTGCCGAGAAACACATAATGATAATTACAGTTTGGGTCTACATCCCTGAATTAACCAGATCAGACACACACACACACAATCCAGAAGTGCCAGGGGGTGCTGTGGTGTATGCTGACTGGTGTGCAGTGTTGGAGCAGCCCGGTGCTGGGAAGTGGCCCGTTCTACTATTGTTCTCTATTAAAACCTCCTGGGAACCATCTCAGCAAGACTGAGAGACGTGCGGGGCCAATAAAACTCCAGTCAAACCAACAAAGAGTCAGAAAGCCTAAGCCCTTACTGAGGGCTTTATGGAACAATATGTTACTCCGATTGAGGAAACTAGGTGAGAATGTGAAGAAATAAAACTGAAGGTGGCAGAGAGAGCTCTCAACATTCTGCCATTAAAGCTTTTGTCTTATTTAAATTGATCTGTAAAAAGTGAGAAACAAAGGGAGAGAAACACACAGACAGATAAAGACAGACAGACGCAGCCAGAGAAGCCACAGAGGAGAAAAACAGGAGCCAGAGCTCAGGTGTGTGTGCCAACCACAGAGGCTTGGAGGTGTTTACAGTGTGTGAATATATGCCAGTAAGCTCCATTGACTCACTTGTGTGGGTATACCAGCATTTCATGTGCCCATAATGGTAAACCATGAGGGCATTTCACTAAGCCACTGTTTTAATGGGTGTTTTACAGTGCAGCACATCCAACAACATATTACATACAGCTGCGTTTAAAATAACTCATCCCTCTTTCTTTCTAAAATCTCTCACTGCTGCACACTCTTTGGGTTTTCAGTTAACCCTTTGTGCTCTGCTGCTATCGATCTATCCATGTATCTATCTATGTATCTATCTGCATATCTCTATATCTATCTGTATATCTATCTATCTAAATTCAAATTTGCTTCAGTGGCCATGACCAAAGCTATCAATCTGCATCGACAACACCTCCTCCCTTGACCTCCCCTTCCTTCTCCTCATTCCTTTGGTGACCCTGAGGGCAGGGCCGTCGTTCAGGAGGCCGTCACTGGTCACCTCTGGGTCCTCTGTCCTGGGCTGCCTCTTTACGGCGGCAGGCCCCACCTAATCAATTGCCCACTCATGCACACACTTAAATGCTCCGACACACACACACGCGCGCGCACACAGTCTTTCTCTCTCACACAGACAAAAACAAAGCTGTCATCATTCTTGGCCATCCTCCGTA